>LJIJ01000084.1:0-326630 GCA_001718145.1 Orchesella cincta | reverse complement strand
GAGGATAGTTAATGTTGTTGGCCTGGCATTTTATTTTTCTATAATCCTAGATTTAACCGTGTAGCATAGCTTAAATGTATGTAGGTTGGGTGTACCGCGTACTTATGTGTGCTGGTGGGCTATTTAAATTTTTGATGTTAGGTGAAGGCAATCTAAAACAGGCATTATATATTTATACATTTCAAAAAATGATATAAAATCCCTATTGCGTACATTCGTATCCATGATGAAGCGATGGCGTTAAACTAGCGTTTTTTAATTTGAAATTGGCGCATAATTTGAATCCGTCTTTTGCCAAAGACCTCTCAGTAGCGAGCAAAATACGCGATACAGTGTCCTAATTATTATCGCTGTAACAATAGCCATGTAGGCCATGTATCCACTTTGAGACTCTCTGTAAATACATGTGTGTAACATGGAGGGTATACAAGAATGAAAATATTCTGCTATTCTAATTTTTTTCTGGTTTGAGTCTTTGTGATTGCGCCAATAGTCGCTGGTAATTTATTTGAGTAGAGCTAATATTTAGCTAACGATTGAGCAATTATCGAGTAAAGCGTTTCGAACTCAACCTTATTTTTGGATGGAAATGATATTTATTGGCTGAAATCTTTTAAATGAAAAGTAATACATTTGCGTAATTGCTTTTTCGTAAGTGGGATATTTCTGCTTTTGTGTGCCATGTTTTTCTAAACGTTCTTCACACTTCATAAATATGCATTTTCAACTATTCAGTGATATTTTTGGCAAGATAACGGGCTAGAATTATTACAAATAAGGAAGTTCGTTGGAAGGCAATCATTATCATCTGTAATTTATGTATTTTACCTTTTTATTCATTGAATTGTAAATTTATTTCTCTAAAGTAAGCAAAATAGCTCAATGCTACAAATTCATTTGCTCACACGCAAGCCAGCAAATATTTGATTAATTACAGCCTTTTAACCCAGTTGAGAATCACGTCATTTAATACACTAGCTTGGTCAATTAATGGTTTCGGACCTTGAATCCATTTGTATGGCTGTATTTAGCCCTGAACTAAAATCCTTGGTGCAGTACTCCTTTCCTCCACCAAATTTTTAGAGTTTGAATTGGGAACAAATAAAAAGACGGCAAGTGAAAAGATAGAATTGATGAGATGAACACCGGAAACTCTGAATCATTGTCCTTCCAGCTAGGGAGCAAAAGAGTAGTCATGTAGCTAAATCATCATTCCATTCCAATAGATTCTCTGTAACTGACAGTGAAATCAAATGTGTGCATCACACACACACACATCACCATATGTCAAACAGAAATAATGGCTTGGAAGTCAGTGAATAATGCACTGTTCAATTGTATTTGGTAGTCAATGTGTGATGTGATGTGGTTAACTTGTTGCGTATTAATGGTACCGAAGAGCATCGCTGTTTACAGTTGTCGATGTTGTATTTTCGGAGCAGCAATGATTCGAGAGAAATAAAAATAGCAGGGCAGGACATGAATGAAACGGCAAAACACTGATGATTGCTACACGCTATCCGCTGACTATATATGAGTGCCCTGTATAAATCGACCACAATATTTTATAATTTATTGGGAATCGTTTCTCACAACTTAGCTACCACACCACATCATCACCATTAACTCTCATTTTTAGCTCCACCGCCAGTCAAGTCAGACTTATTTCATTGTATCCCTTTTCGTTTTCATTATGCTACTTTAAATCATTCAGTCATCCCATCGCCACAAGTTCTTGTTGAGTTTGCTTTGCTCAGAGGAGAATTCTAAGTGCATGTTTTATTGTTCCTGCACTCCTGTCGATATCCGGTTTCCATTGATTAAAAGCAACTGTGCAGGTTTTATAGATATTGGGAAATTGTACTCAACCTGATAACTATAGCTAATATAGTAACTATTGCGCATTTAAATGTATTTTGTCCCAAAAACATACTTAGACTTAACGGCAAAGGGATTGCATTGCTAATGCACAATTGAGGATAAAAATTGATTAGTCAGATGTGCTGTCGGCTAAACATCATAAGTTAATTACTAGATTATCTATGTATACCCACTTACATATATAACAACTGGGATATGAGATGGAATTGAAGAAAAAATTGTGATTGTCTCTAGACACATTTTCTCTTTGGCCGTTTGGCCACTGGCCACACTTTGCTCACTGATTCACATTTCACAAGCATTAACTGCGCCTTTGTAGTACAACCGTCATGTCGCTTTTGTTTTGTGCATTACACTTCTCTCTCACAAAATGTAAGCGACATTCCGTCGTCATCATCGAATCCTGATACTTATTCTCAATATATATATCTATCTCTATTTCTCATGTATATTTTTTTGTTTTGTGCGTAACTAATAAAAAAAGTATGGTCGTGTCTTGCTGATGATGATTTTTTGGTGCCTAGTTCGTTGTGTTGTTGCCGTCGTCGTCACATTTCTTGTGAAGTGATGGTATGTTTTAATAACCCACGATTGGCACCAATCTCACCAACATATATATTTCTTCTTCTTGCTCTTTCATTAATTACATATGTTCTTCCCCGACCGACACATTCCAATCTCAAAATTTCAAAATAAACTCTTTCCTCTAAATGTTTTCATCATCGTGAGTGAGTGCATATATCACACGACTCCACTTCTCTGCTCTGCTACCGTTCTAAATCTCTCCAGATGGGGCAATAATAAACCTCACATAACCAGCATCGCACCGTCATCCTCATCACATCACTTCAAGATGGCAATAATTATAATAATAGCAATAATGATCTTGAGGCGTTTTATTACGAAATGACTTGTATCTGAGTACAATCCTCACTGAAAAAAGAAAGGAATTCGAAAGATTTCATGTATGCTCATACACATGTCATTTATATTGAGCGTTATCGTGTACCAACAGGATTTTTATGTTACTGAAATAATAATCATCAGCTTCACCATTGTGATCACCACGCCACACTCTTTCTTTGCTTTTAAAATCAATGAAATGGGCCGTGTTTTATGGGCGACGTACCACTACTAATATAAGTGGTAGAGAAAGACAAGAGAGATGCCATGCCGTGTGTGTCAGAAACAAACATAATAATCGGGTACGGACGATTGATGATGCATTACAAATTCACTACAAAATGATGGCGTGGTGGGAAGTCAGTTAAAAGTCGCAAAATTACGTACACATCGCAGGAGAAGCAAACTGCCATTGTCAATAGTAATTGTATGCAAATGGTCTATAGACTGTGGATGTTGCTACTGCTACTACTCCCTCAATATATAATTTAACTAGAGCCCCTGATTTAGCCTTTAGTTAGTATATTTTCTTTTGGGCATATTGCTTGAGATATGAGCACATCCATGACATGAGCATATGCAAAAGAAAATATACTATACTAAAGGTAAATCAGGGGGGTCTAGTAAATTATATATTGAGGGAGTAGTAGCAGTAGCAACATCCACAGTCTATAGACCATTTGCATACAATTACTATTGACAATGGCAGTTTGCTTCTCCTGCGATGTGTACGTAATTTTGCGACTTTTAACTGACTTCCCACCACGCCATCATTTTGTAGTGAATTTGTAATGCATCATCAATCGTCCGGTACCCGATTATTATGTTTGTTTCTGACACACACGGCATGGCATCTCTCTTGTCTTTCTCTACCACTTATATTAGTAGTGGTACGTCGCCCATAAAACACGGCCCATTTCATTGATTTTAAAAGCAAAGAAAGATGTGGCGTGGTGATCACAATGGTGAAGCTGATGATTATTATTTCAGTAACATAAAAATCCTGTTGGTACACGATAACGCTCAATATAAATGACATGTGTATGAGCATACATGAAATCTTTCGAATTCCTTTCTTTTTTCAGTGAGGATTGTACTCAGATACAAGTCATTTCGTAATAAAACGCCTCAAGATCATTATTGCTATTATTATAATTATTGCCATCTTGAAGTGATGTGATGAGGATGACGGTGCGATGCTGGTTATGTGAGGTTTATTATTGCCCCATCTGGAGAGATTTAGAACGGTAGCAGAGCAGAGAAGTGGAGTCGTGTGATATATGCACTCACTCACGATGATGAAAACATTTAGAGGAAAGAGTTTATTTTGAAATTTTGAGATTGGAATGTGTCGGTCGGGAAGAACATATGTAATTAATGAAAGAGCAAGAAGAAGAAAATATATATGTTGGTGAGATTGGTGCCAATCGTGGGTTATTAAAACATACCATCACTTCACAAGAAATGTGACGACGACGGCAACAACACAACGAACTAGGCACCAAAAAATCATCATCAGCAAGACACGACCATACTTTTTTTATTAGTTACGCACAAAAAAAAAATATACATGAGAAATAGAGATAGATATATATATTGAGAATAAGTATCAGGATTCGATGATGACGACGGAATGTCGCTTACATTTTGTGAGAGAGAAGTGTAATGCACAAAACAAAAGCGACATGACGGTTGTACTACAAAGGCGCAGTTAATGCTTGTGAAATGTGAATCAGTGAGCAAAGTGTGGCCAGTGGCCAAACGCCAAAGAGAAAATGTGTCTAGAGACAATCACAATTTTTTCTTCAATTCCATCTCATATCCCAGTTGTTATATATGTAAGTGGGTATACATAGATAATCTAGTAATTAACTTATGATGTTTAGCCGACAGCACATCTGACTAATCAATTTTTATCCTCAATTGTGCATTAGCAATGCAATCCCTTTGCGTTAAGTCTAAGTATGTTTTTGGGCAAAATACATTTAAATGCGCAATAGTTACTATATTAGCTATAGTTATCAGTTGAGTACAATTTCCCAATATCTATAAAACCTGCACAGTTGCTTTTAATCAATGGAAACCGGATATCGACAGGAGTGCAGGAACAATAAAACATGCACTTAGAATTCTCCTCTGAGCAAAGCAAACTCAAAAGAACTTGTGGCGATGGGATGACTGAATGATTTAAAGTAGCATAATGAAAACGAAAAGGGATACAATGAAATAAGTCTGACTGACTGGCGTGTGGAGCTAAAAATGAGAGTTAATGGTGATGATGTGGTGTGGTAGCTAAGTTGTGAGAAACGATTCCCAATAAATATATAAATATTGTGGTGATTTATACAGGGCACTCATATATAGTCAGCGGATAGCGTGTAGCAATCATCAGTGTTTTGCCGTTTCATTCATGTCTGCTGCTATTTTTATTTTCTCTCGAATCATTGCTGCTCCGAAATACAACATCGACAACTGTAAACAGCATGCTCTTTCGGCTACCATTATACGCAACAAGTTAACCACATCACATCACACATTGACTACCAAACTACAATTGAACAGTGCATTATTCACTGACTTCCAAGCCATTATTCTGTTTGACATATGGTGATGTGTGTGTGTGTGATGCACACATTTGATTTCACTGTCAGTTACAGAGAATCTATTGGAATGGAATGATGATTTAGCTACAATGACTACTCTTTTGCTCCCTAGCTGGGAGGACAATGATTCAGAGTTTCCGGTGTTCATCTCATCAATTCTATCTTTTCACTTGCCGTCTTTTTATTTGTTCCCAATTCAAACTCCTAAAAAATTTGGTGGAGGAAAGGAGTACTGCACCAAGGATTTTAGTTCAGGGCTAAATACAGCCATACAAATGGATTCAAGGTCCGAAACCATTAATTGACCAAGCTAGTGTATTAAATGACGTGATTCTCAACTGGTTAAAAGGCTGTAATTAATCAAATATTTGCTGGCTTGCGTGTGAGCAAATGAATTTGTAGCATTGAGCTCATTTTGCTTACTTAGAGAAATAAATTTACAATTCAATGAATAAAAAGGTAAAATACATAAATTACAGATGATAATGATTGCTTCCAACGAAATTCCTTATTTGTAATAATTCTAGCCCGTTATCTTGCCAAAATATCACTGGAATAGTTGAAAATGCATATTTATGAAGTGTGAAGAACGTTTAGAAAAAACATGGCACACAAAAGCAGAAATATCCCACTTACGAAAAAGCAATTACGCAAATGTATTACTTTTCATTTAAAAGATTTCAGCCAATAAATATCATTTCCATCCAAAAATAAGGTTGAGTTCGAAACGCTTTACTCGATAATTGCTCAATCGTTAGCTAAAATATTAGCTTCTACTCAAATAAATTACCAGCACTATTGGCAATCACACAAGACTCAAACCAGAAAAAAATTAGAATAGCAGAATATTTTCATTCGTTTGTATACCCTCCATGTTACACACATGTATTTACAGAGAGTCTCAAAGTGGATACATGGCTACATGGCTATTGTTACAGCGATAATTAATTAGGACACTGTATGGTATTTTGCTCGTACTTGAGAGTCTTTGGCAAAAGACGGATTCAAATTAAAAACGTTTAGTTTAACGCATCGCTTCATCTATGGATACGAATGTACGCAATAGGGATTTTATATCATTTTTTGAAATGTATAAATATATAATGTGTTTTAGATGTGCTTCACCTAACATCAAAATTAAAATAGCACACACACATAAGTAGGTACACACTTTTTAACATGGCTACACGGAGGAATGAGCGAATATTCAATAATAGCTTTTAATCAAAAATGTGTACATTACATTACCTCCACCATATAATAGGAATACGACAGGCTAAAAGCCACAACGGGTTTTCATAACAGAAATTGTGCAGCATCCATCAGATCAGCGCAGCTTGCTCACAGTCAGTCAGAAGAGTATGGAGATTGGTGGTGCTACGGGTGAGCGACAGGTAAATAAAATGGATTTCGAAGAGCGAGAGAGAGGAATGATCTACTCCCATATTGTACGTTAATTGCACAAGTACTTTGTATATTTGTAGTGCTCACTCCGCCTCCTATATATTAGCGATTAGGGCACGAGTTAGTGAGGGCGAGACAGTTTAAAGCACACAATGAAATGGCAACACACATCATATTATTATTATTATCCAAAAATATATTGCAATTTTAAAGCCCTTTCAACTCACGGTTGCAAATATCTAATATTAATCGTATAAAAAATGGGAATCCAGAACAGAATTAGAGCATTGATGCACTTGATTCGAAGCATTACATGCTCAGCCAATTCAATAGTGTGCTTTTTTTATCGCTTTTTGAAGCATTTAACACAGCAAACAATTCAATGCTTTATTACCTCAATATTTTTAGAACAAACAGGAACAATCATGTAATGATGATAGTAATAATGTAATATGGTATACTTAAGGTAAAATATTATCACCATTCAGCTACTTTACATTGTGCATTGTTGGGAGTGAGACACGAGCCAATTCAATTTTTGTTGAGGAATCATTTAACTTTTCGATGTGCACAAATTAATTTCACATGAAAAACCACTGTATAAATATATACAGCCATGTCTTCGTGAACTAATGACTACTAAATTTGTAATAGGAAAAAAGGTATGAAACAATCTTTCATTTTTTTCTTATCGCTCTCTCCATTTCCCTTCCCTCTTACCTCGCATTTCGTCTTCAGAATTTTTTTTTCGTAATCTATTAATCTGAAGTAATAAAACATCAGTCATATACAAAACGAAGTCATTTGTACCGTTTACTTTAAAAATTGTTTGAATACAGGGAAAAAGAAGAAGATTCATATCTTTTGATTGCTCTTCAAATTTAAATGGTTTTTGGTGATAATGATGATGATAATTTACTATTATCTTGATTTACAAGTTGAGTGAAAAAAAAACGTATTAAGATGTATACATTTGTGGAGGAGCTACATTGCAAAATAGCAACTTACATGCTCACCGCATACAATGCAGTTCTAAAAGTTGCAAGCTTTTTCAAACAATAAATATAAATTTGTGAGCATTTTTTCTTCGTCTAACCTCAACTGTTTTGTTTTTCAACTAAATATTGCGGCAAGTGTTGTGCCTACACATGCAAAACCAATAAATCCCATCCCAACACCATACTTATCCTTTTACAAAAACATTACCTTTTTACACAATTTTCTTTCAATCTCATTTGCTTTTTGGCATTTGTTCGATCATTGAGTTTAAAAGGGCATGTTTGTATTGTAGTTATTGAGTATAGAAGTGGAGAGATCCGTTTTGAGAAAGAGATTTGTGTCTAGTGGTATTTTGTTACATCAATAGGGATATATAAATATATACATTATCCACTTTTTCTTTCCTGTTTCGCTCATTCTCTGACTGAGCTAATGTGTACATTGGAATTTTTCTATCAATTTCAATCTTTTGATGATGGGAGAGAGAAATAGGAGCACGACGACGTCGGACGGCTGCTGATGCTCAAGATGATGATGATAGTTATTGGTATGGTGGTTTGGTGTGTACAACATAAAGTTGTATTAAGTGATGGTAATAAAAGTCGATTTTCGACGGAGAAATGCTTGGTTATGTCATGATCATGATCACAGCCTCTGTATCTTTTTCTCTCTGGGGTGTACTCTATCAAACGTCTTGTAACAGATGCGTACGTACAAACACAAATCTCAGTTTGAGTTTTTTGACGAAAAAAAAACTACTTTTTTATGTCTCGCTCTCAAATGCGAACACTTTTTTCCGCCTCTGTATCTAATAACCGCAAGAATTACGTTACTATTTATTTTTTTGCAAATATGTTAATATATTTAAGTAGCTCTAAATTCTAAACCGATAGTTGAAAATAAAATAAATAAACTTGATTTTCCCCTTCCTCCTCTGGCTGGGGTGCACATTCATCCGTGTACATGGATGAGTGCATGCATGAATGCATGTCTTCATGCCTGCATTCATTTCCTTGGAATACTATCTCCTTGATTGACTGTGAGTGACTGAGTCTCGACTTTCGACCGACCCAATGAGCGGTTTGACGGCGATGGTGATGATGATCATCATGTCGTTACTATATTGCTGTTGATTCTGTTGTTCCTCATGATGATGATCATGATTATCACGATGATGACGATAGTACATGCACGAAGCGTCAAGATAAATTGACAGCTTGCAAACGACCTCACTACAATAAACATCTCTACTATCCACACCACTCATCAGTCTTGATTCAGCCAAAAAAAGAATCATTTGTTTCCTTTTTCTTCATCACTACTTTTTTTCATTTGCTTCTTCATCTCCTCTATTTTCCTATTTGATTGGGATTCTTTGACAAAAGTTGCGATTTCATCGTTAACCAGTATCCGCACAAAAGAGTTTTTTTGAAGACGTAGATCATTGAAACAATTTGTAAATTGTGCAATAATGACATAATCCATAGAAAACTAGAGAATGTTTTCATCGAAAGGAGATAATAGATACGAGTTTTTAAAACGGCAAGGCGGTCATTATCACTCTTCTAAGCAGAATAAATCGGAGCTTACTGACTGAATGACTGAGTGAGTGACTGGGCTTCCTCCGTTTGTGTTTGCGAGTTCACAGCTGAAGGAAAGAGACGCGAGAGTTTGTGCATCTTGGGCTTCTTCTGCACCGAGAAAATAAGGAGTAGGGAAAAGACAGACGAGAGAAAAAAGAGCCATTTGCTGCTACTATACACTTGAGTTAATCGGTCCGCCTCTACATTTTATTTCCATCTCTTTTGCCAAAATCTCACTCACTAACTCACTCACTTACTCAGTCAGTGAAGCAGTAATGGCCTGTACGTGTCATGTAATGCCATGCCCTTCATATGAATGAACACAAACTATACATCACACAGCACCACCACCAACATGTACACGATATTCGGTGTATCGGGAGTAAAAAAACTCTCTATACAACCGATCAAGACACTCACTCCGATAGTATAACCCGGATTTGTTATATTCTACACATGTCATCAAGCCCGTATATTTTATTGCTGATAGTAACACGATTACAAACAGGAATTAGCACTGATAGAGCCTTCATGCCGATGGAACATTACATGTGTGGAATGAAAGCCAAAAAAATATTACTGTCACAAGAGTGAGAGAGAAATATTGTGTACATGGAGGAGAAACCTAGTAAAAAGGCATAGAAACTCTATTAAATCACACCCTGTCTATAAATAATATTATTATTAGCAAAAACTAAACTGCTACACACAACCTCCGATTGCTTCAAGGGAATCTAATACGCAATAACCAAGATTAAGCAATTTTACTTGTCCTTTCTCTCTTCGCTACTGATTTACACAGATATGTTCCTGATGATGATGATTGCGCTTAGAAAAAAATCGTCATCGTATCCCATCGCCGAAGTTGTGTGATGTGATGTGTTAATGTATGTTTGGATGAACTAGATGGATGCTTTTAATGATCGGAATGTTTTTATTTGAAATGTTTTGAAACAAGGCCTTAACTCATGTTTGTTCCAATCTAAAATTTCAATAAGATTTTTTCCTTTTCATTTCCGACTTGTTTGGAACCGTTTTCCGAATAGGGTAGAGGCGAGTGGAGTGAAGTAATTTTGTTATTAGCATTTCTTGCAGATGCAGATGTTAAATTATTTCTTTTTATTTCCGAGAACACAGAGCTATGTAGATGGTTCCTGCTGACATGTTGTGGGCAAATCATATAAAGTATATAGACTCGGATCGTCAACAAGAATCATCATTATTATTGCACGTTATTATTATTTAAGAAGAAGACGGAGAGAGTAGGAGTCAAACCAACTGGATATCAGTTACACTCTTTTTCTCATCATCAAGTACCAAACAACTGGGGTCCTTATTACACAAACTAATAAAACAGCAAATCCTTTGTTCTCCTTGACAAGGAAAAATTGATGACAGTTACTCCATTTGAAATATTTGCATGCGAGTGTAGCTAAACCAAAGATTAAGTAAGGTGGAGAGAAGAGACATGGCAAAAAAAGAACATTATTTGAGCTGCCTGAGCACGAGTTATAGAGATCACAATTGAGACTTTTTTTTCGTCACAGACTTCTCTCCTGATCTGATACTCAGTCAGTCTCGAGTAAATAATAATAGTAATAAGTGAGACTGCTTGTTAAAAGCTGCAGAACAGCAAGAGATGTCGATTTAGCCATAAGCCAAGGTATGCATTTTATGGAGAGAAGGAGTAGCAAAATAATAAGTCACAACAAGAAGCTCTTAATTATTTGATCTGTTTTCTGTTATTCCATTTGCCAATGTGCGTGGAATCGGAACATCTGTCCATACATTATGTCATCATCTTTAAAAAGAACCTTTTTTATATTCTGTCGTTCCTTTCTTTCCTCTGTTTGTAAACTATAAAACATTTTTTTGACTACCTAAGACCTGAGGACATGAAGGAAAATTAAAAGCTTATGCCGCCGTGGAATTCGGAGATAGCAAAAAAATAATTAGTATTCTATTATTGACTACAGAAGTAGAGAAAGGAGGCGAGCAAATGTTGGAAATGAAAATAAAAAAATAGATTGCAGTGTTTGCCACTATTCATATCGCACAATCATAAGACTCTTCTTCAAAACCTGGGATCGGGATCAGAGTTTTTTTTGGAACAGAAAAAGAAAGATGTAACAACTGATGCTCAAATTAGTGACGATGCGATAGAATAATAATAATTATATAGACAAAGTGTAAGGATTGGAAACAGATTCATAAAATGGTAAAGAGCCAGGCCAGATTGATGCAAGCATGTTCCCAGCAATGACATCAGCATACGACAAGAAAAAATAGTTGACTGTTGGCGATGGAATATTTATGTGTTCTGTGAACAACATATTTATTCTGAAGAAAGAAATATAAAGAAAGGATTGGAATTTGAAATTTGAAGCATATGCTTCGCTCATTCTTCTTTTTTGCAATGCCATGACTTTGGATTATCAATTTATGCAATTTATTTCGACATCTGATTTTTGACTTTGAGTGAGTGAGTGATCTCGAAAATAAAAGTACTCTATATAACTAGCTCATCCCATTCACCTCTCTTGTTGTTGGAGTCCTCCTCACGCATAATTTGAGGATGACGAAGGAACAAGACAGAAAACATGACTTCTCACGACATACCTTTATGAACATAGGTAGAATTTGACTGTCACGTCGTGTACCCTAAACTTCTAATCAATTTTTATGTGTAACCAAACTTAGCATCTGTATTCATTTTGGGATTGCGTGAAAAAAGACGTGTGTATATTGCAACGAAACCACAAAAAAGACATCACATCACATCACCGATCAGGAGGAAGATGAAAGCAGCTTTCATACCGATCCGGTCCGTAATGCAAGATGAAACCGGGAAGGCGATAAAGTCAAAAGTAGTTAGCAATCGGAATGAGAGATAAAAACGGAAAAAATAAATACACACTCTCCGTCGTACGCACAGCGTATGCAAAAACGATACACATGTATCGTTTAGTAATAGGTGCAGTAGTTGCCAGTCGAAGTGAATGGATTGACAAAGAAGATTAGAGGGCGACAGCCAGTGTGAAACACGGAGATGGAGGGGACACAGATGGAACAAGGAATCGTGAAGTTATAAACGTGTTCTGCTTTGACTGTCCTTTTTTATAAAGCTTTCCCAAACTGCGAGAGTCAAAAAATTGTTTCAAATCTATAAATACATATCCATGTCGACATCAAATAGCTATTCAACAGATTCAGAACATCTGGATAGAATAGGATTTTTGAATAGGACGAAGACGAAAAAAAGAAACTTCGAAAAATAGATTCACAGGATAATAATTGTGTATGCAAAGAGTGTATATAGTGCCGACACCAGAGCCAATTCCATTTGACTGTGTCGGAACTTCTTCGGCTACAACTCTTTTTTCTTCTCCTGTCGTGCCTCTTGCCTACTATTAGTTTTGCCATATAATAATAATAATGTTCTCTTTGCTTTCTTTTCTCTTTCTTTTTTTCCACTTGACTCTTAATTGGCATACCAAAGCCCTCCTTCTGTATCAAAATCCCGTTTCCAAAATGATCATGATGATCATCATCATGACGAACATGATTATTACTTTGTGACTCTCCTCCAATACATGATGTGTACTTTTACTTTCAGCCGATCTCTATATTCCCGATAGAAAATAGATAAAGAGGAATATGTGAAGTGAGCTATCATGGATTACTATCCGTAACAGATGAATCAGAATGAGTAACTGAGACTACGGAAACATCAGCATCATCAGGAAAGGAAATCGGTGAACTATCATCATCACCAGCAATTCATATCAGAAAAGACACATTTGGAAAACCGTAACAAGTGTAAAGGGAACGCCAACGGGTTGCGTTCTATCAATGATGTAGTGAATGATATCAGATGTACATTTAACACATATCGCGGATACATCCGTTTGGAAAGTTTTAAAAACAAGATATATTTCGGTGTGTGCCTTTACATACGTGTCAATCGACTGTAAATTTTGGCGACTGTCTCCCCTAATTTGTTCCACACCAAAAATATCCGCCACCAATCACTGTATATCTCCTTTTTTCTTGGAACTACACCAGCTCATCAAATACCTACATCTCTTTCCCCTACAAAGGCACTAAACGTTCCATTAGTACAAGAAAAGGAAAAGAATAAGCAAGTAAAAAAAGGAAAGTGAGAAGAAAATAGCATAATAATATAGTGTATATGAGCGAGATCACTCGTTATCTCAATCTCCTCTCCCTCTTTCCAAATAAGATTGAATAAGGAAGGAAGAAGTGATCCGATATTTCCAATCCTTAAATGCAATCTTTATCCAACCGAAAAAGAAGACTAGGAGGATCGGCTCCACGAAGCTGCCTGTTACTCACGATCAGCAGTGGAAGTCAAACACTCTTTTCATTAACTTGCAACTGTTGCTTCCTCCGATACCAAAGAGGACGAGAAAGGAGAAAAAACTATGGCTGGTATGCCAAAGCAAAAAAAGTGGTGTTCAACAAGATACAAGAACATCGACAGAAACAAATCTTTCCGACAAGTCACAACCTATAAATATAAATAAAGATTCTCTCTATCTATTTCTTGCTGTTGCGTTGTTTTGAGCAAAAAATAAATAATAATTATAATGCATAGAATATATGTACCTAAGCAAACGCGCGATACGCATATTTGTTACATAAAGGGAATTTTTCGCAACCGCTTCTTTCTTCAGCCCATAAATAGATCAAAATTATCATGAACTGAAAGAAACAGCTACTTATCAATTCATACCGCACACATATACATATTTAATGGAAACCGACTAAAATGTCACGTTTTACAATATTTAAGATTGTATTGATGCAATTAGGCTTTTGATGCGTAATCGTAATCCGTTTTCATAAAAAAACCAGCACAAATTGTAAATAATACTTTATGAGCTTCGCTCTTTTACTGCCACTGCAATTCCAGGAGCTTTGAGATACATTTTATGAGCTTCCCATAACCTCACATTCATAAACCATATGTAATGGGGTTACCATTTCCTCTAATTTTCATTTCATATGCATATCCAAATTAGATATGGTCACCCATCTGGGTACTTGGAGAGAGGTGACTACCGTGCCGTGCTTCTCATTTTTTTCTTTCACTCTGTGTTTTGTATCACTTCTGTTCTCCTTTTCTAGCATAATATAATGCAAATGTGTATGCATATGCTTATCGTATTGAAAAATCGCGAAAGGGAAGCCCATCCACCGGCCATGGAAAAGGGGTAACAACAATAATATATGGAGAAGTAGTACCAGCAATAAGAATATAAATGTTTCTTGATGCTGTCGATTTTGTTGTTGCCACTGTGAGGCTAATCATGATGATGATGATGGTGATCAGCGTCATCATCATCATGCTCTTGATGAGACGATAAACTCTGGCAGGATATTGTTATAAGAAACCAATAAATGGATTTTAAAAGAAACCGGATGGATTTATAGGGCTATTGAGAACAGCAGGAGGATTCACATTCATGATGATGTTATGAGAGGTAATAACAGCAACAGCAGGCTGAAATGTAGCAGTCAGCAGTACATTTTTTTCCGATGCGAGACTGAAAGCCGCAACAGAAGTTGGATGATCTTTGGTCAGAAGAATATATAGGAATCTATAGATACATATTATATCATGCGTACAACTCTGCGGGTAATAATAGATGGGGTAAAAATGTTATACAAAATGCCACACACCAACTGAGCTAAAAAGTTAGACCAACATTTCATATTAGTGCTGATCTAACTAAACAGCCCTTCTCTCGTTCCTGTTCAGCTAAGCCGAAGTCACGAGCGAGTAGTTGTAGAAAAAACGGTGTGGTAAACAATACAATTGTTGTTTATTGGCATACCTGAATATAAATTTTGAGTGTGGATGCATGCTCATATACACATGTTTATGCCGTCACACTTAACATTTTAACCGGATAGATAAAGCAATTTCAATAAATCCGTACAGTTATGAACGCAAGATGAGCAGGAGCATTATTATTCGCAATTTTCTGACAAGATATATTACGCCATTTACCAATCACTCATATGTAAGTACAACTACATAGCTTAATGTTGTAGAAACGCATTTCCTTCAGTCATTCACTCAATCCATTGTTTTGTTGGTTTTCACTGTCCGAGCATGTTGACTTCCTCTTTTTTCACCTCACGATCATTGGTTATTTATTTTATTATACGTATTCTAAACCATCATAATGGGTTTCGACTTCTTCATTTTATCAGTTTCCGTTCAAGCAAGTATATTTATGCGTTAATTTGACAGAAGTGGTGGTGGCAAAGAAAAACTGCATGCGTATTAGTACTTGTTTCTGAGGTCCACTTCACTTGAAATTTGATTCGTACAAAACGAAAGGAAGCTGTTGAACATCTGCCTCAGCAAGGGTGAAAAGCTGACTAGCTTATTATTAGAATAAACTTTCAATTGACATGAGTTATTCTTTGCAATAATAACAGAATGGATACTGGATAAAATGTGTATTCGAACAAAAAAAAAGAACATTTTGACTGACATGTATTGACACCCCATACGTTATATATTAGATACGCAAGACTGCCACTGAAAATGAATCGGGCAGATGAGTTCCTTAGAGAGAGAGAGAAAAGATGTATGCATAAATAAATATTGACTTGCTCAGCTCCAGTCATGCCACCGGTAGCTTTATCAAGATGTATTCCAGCGAAACAGACAACAACCAACTCAGCTCTTGTGTATCTGGATTGTATACCATTCAGATATTTATTTTCTAATCGAATGCAAATGTTTACTCATTTATTCTCCTCCTCCTCCTCCTACTCATGTCCACATCATCATCATTGAGATTGCATGCGTGCACTTAACTATGCATCAAAGATCTTATGGTCATAATAATTACCATGCATTTTTTAAATACAAAGCCAGAGCCAGCTCTTGAACATTTTTCGTCATCAAACAATTTGGAGAAGATTGTCTGGAAAATATTGACAATGAATATTAACGAAAAATGGGCATCTTGGCATAGGTGGTGAACAAGATGAGGAAATCAGATATCTTTCACATTACTGTCCAATTAACGGTAACCCTTCGATAAGTAGTTTGTCAATGGAGGTGAAAACCGAGACAAGAGTCACTTGAATACAAAGCCAGAGAGAAAATGCGGGCTTCATAATATAATTGATAAATGTTTAGAGCTGGAGCTGCAAGAGAAGAGCAACTTCTTGCATCCAATTTTTTACACGAGTGTGAGTCCATCGGTATGGGACAGGAGGACTCTGAAAGGAAGACTGATTGTGTTAAAGAGGGGGACATGAAAAGAGCTGCAGCAACAAAGTCATTCGTCAATAGATACAAAAAAAACTATTCATTTTCATTCACATCTTTTGCTTAGCCATTAGTGGTGTTTAACGCTTGTCCATTTTACTTTGTTCCAATGCTTGGACTTGGACTGCTGCTTGTAGACAAACCTATTCCCTGAGTGACTGTGAATCGATTAAGCATATTAAATACACATAACATATTTATAAGCATAGAGTCTATGTATATGAAGAAGTTATTAATAAAAAAGATTGGTGGATGGATGTGAAGTTTTGATTGTTATTGAACACTTTAATGACGTATGTATGCTAATGCTCCGTGACGAATAGATGGATGGCAAGAACGTTGCGTACACAGACCTATGCGTATTCAGTAGAAAAGGGTTATTGCGCCATTGTTTGCTCACCAACAGTTTCAAAAGGGCCAAACCTAAAAACATTCAAAACATCTTTCGTTTCCATCTGACTCCTTCCACAACTGCGTATAATTTTTTGAACGATAAAACCCTGATTTATTAAGGCACAGCAATGAAATGATGTACGATTTCAAAAAGGAGAACAT
Source organism: Orchesella cincta (assembly GCA_001718145.1). NCBI lineage: Eukaryota > Metazoa > Arthropoda > Collembola > Entomobryomorpha > Orchesellidae > Orchesella > Orchesella cincta. The sequence goes on along the minus strand of LJIJ01000084.1, from coordinate 309,384 downwards.
GTTACAGGATTTTACAAAGTCTTGAAATGAGTAAGATGAGATTCCCTGTCAGTCAAATACCTACTCCCATTAGTCAATAGATTTTTACAAGCATAGGATAAGATAAGCATATACATGTGCGATTGTTACCTGCTTGTTTTCGGAAAATAAAGTATATGGATATGAATGTGGATGGACGTTAAAGTGCACCCCACCACTTATTTTGCGTGGCTGGTGCTTGCTAATTTGAGCCTGAACCAGTGATCGACCAAGCGAGGAAATTACGTGTTCCCGTAGACAACAAAAATATGGATCATCATCATCATACCTAGTATGATTTTATATTCTTTCATATACATACATCCTAGTAAGCTCTATAAAACATCCGTAACTTTTCTTGTAAACGTACAAAGACGGGATCGTATTACTTGTTTGCTCACCGCCACTCACTCAAGAAAAAGATTGCTGATTAAAGGTGAGCATTCAATACATAGCAATTCCTGTCTGCAGCACGGCAATATGTGTGTGTTACAGTTGCCGTTTTTTCTCCCTCACAATTCTGACTTTTTCACAACTCTCCTGCAAGAGGAACACTTTTTTACGTGGTCATAAAAAGCCAAGAATGATTAAAGGGTTGCACTATTAGAACATAAATACTGGGCTGGAAAGAAAGGGAAATGAATGTATCTACTACATAGAAATACTATACAAAAACTATACATATATCATCTTCTTCTTAATATGAAGGTAGTATTAAAGGTAAGTTGTACAAACGTGGACGGTGGTGTGTGCCGATAGATAAACAGATAACGTTCAGCATCACATCACCAACAACCAATTTTCATTGCCTTTTTCTTGAACCCATTGTATTGGATGATGGAACATGCATACATACATACATATATACATATTTACAGGATTCTGCCACAACATTATTCGAGCACTCTCCACTTGGATTTTTTATAAGAAATCCCACATGAATAAGAAAGAAGTTTTATATCTTTTTTGACGTAATTTCCGTTTGGCATTAGAAGTCATAAATTTTTCAAGGGCGACTGATTTTCTCCAGCTCAACTGAGCCATGCATGCATGATGATGGTGCTCCTTCATTCATGCGCTTAGTTTCTGGCTTCACTTGAGATTAGAGAAGCAAATCAACAAAACTTGTACTTTTGCTTTTACTGTAATCATCACCATCATCATCCCTTCACCAAACCATACCACCACCAACCCATCATTGATGTTACTATTATTATTGTTGCTATCAGAGAGTGATCATTACTAAATAGCATCATCGTCATCATCATCAACATCCTCTTGAGCTACATGTGTGCGGCAATGCAACGGCACCATGTCATTCCAAAGTCAAGCAGTGCCACGCTATAACAATTGATGGTGCTACATAAGCATGCTGCTGTAGGTGAGTCAAGTTGTAGAGCATATAAAACAGAGAGATATGATGTGGCGGTCGTGTGGTGGTGTAATAAATGAGAAAGATTTCAAAAACTACTTAACATTGTGTCCGTCCATGGGAGAAAGACCATAAGTGGAGGCATGGAAAAGAGGGAAGTGTGCTGATTCCTAATCAAAGATTTGTTCATGCTCACCATCAATAGGTGGATGGATTAATATTGCTCCAGCGCACAATTAATACATGATTATGCATATAATACGCTGCTTGGAGGACGATAATTCTAAATAATTCGAAATAAACCAAACTATGAATGAAAACAAGGGAATACTTTTCAAAAAAAGAATTATGATAAACGCAGAATGTCAGAGGATCAAGTAACTAAATGCAAAATGATCTGGATAATAACGGTAAGTCCAATTACATAATTTCGGACCTACATTAAATTGACATATGTTGAATAAATGATGGCGAAAACAACCCAGGTATCCTACTCCAGATTAATTGGACAGCGAAGAAGCCTATGCAGGGTCAATTCATTTACGGAATGCTTCCAATACATGTCGACTGGAAAAGAGCTGAGTAGGCCCCCCCCCAATTCTATATTTTGGATGTTGACATGGTGCAGTAGCCAGTAAAATTATGCTAACTCACTTCACAACCTAAAGCAAAAAAAAAAATGCGCATCTACTTTTGTAGTTTTTGCAGAAGTGGCAGTAGCGAGGAAATTGTAAGAGTATGCAAAAAATACAATGCCTTTGAAAGAGCGACTGTTGTTTGTTAGCGTAATCACTAACTAGAATGCTTATGCTAATTTGCGCCGTGCGCCAAGTTCAAATGTTTGGTGTTAATCAAAAAACATACAAACCCATAACCGACATCGAGCTTCATCACAGGGTCTGTTGCCATCATAAGATTACAGGAAGATAATATTTGTATCTTTAGACATGGTTGGATGATAAAAAAAAAATCTTGACGATTCCCACTTTACCGATTCTGTATAAACAGGCATCACACCATAAATGACATCCGTAAAGTCTACTATTAATGACAGCAAGTCCGTGTAGAAGGTGTGCGGTGAGCACTAATAAAAGTGAAATAATGAGCAAATGAGCAGGAAACAGTGAGAAGGAGAGAAAGATGAAATGCATTTTATTATTTACACTGAAGCCAACATTATTACGGCTGGTCAAGAGTGAGAAGGAATGATAATACAATTTTTGATGGTAATTGAGGGTCTCTGTCCTCTGCTTTTGCACTCCCCCTTCATTCCATTAGTTCACTCCATTTCTGATTTGCCATACCAAAAATACTGCTCTTTCTCTCTCGTCCATTAAGCTGGAGCGTTTTTAGTGTAGATAAATAATAATCATAACAATAATGACGATATGTGTGTGATGCAAGTGCAATGCAATGATGATGTTGTGTATTTGTGTGTGTGTGTGTATAGGTTTGTTTACTCATGACGTGGTGTCCCCCAGAAAAAAAAGTTATGCATGTGTGTTTGGAGCAAACGAAAGAAAAACCAACTTGAGAGTAAGTATCATCATGAGCAACAGCGGAACTAAGAATAAATACCAACATTAAGAAGGATTTAAAGAATCACCGAGAAGCAGAAGAGTCAAGAAGAATCAGAGGCTAGGCTGGCTCTTCTCTGCCTTTTACCTACAATAAAGCTTGGCAGTCACAGCCACCCTCGTCGTAGGAATAGCAGGAGCAGCTAAACTTCACAGAAAAATCAAATCACAAACTATTGAATCTCTCTCCAGTAATGTTACTTCCATTACGCACACAAGACACATTATATTATATGTCAATATATCATATTAATCCTATCAGAAATAAGGCTTCGTTTCGACCTAAAGGAAGTAAGGAATAAAAGATGATGAAGGAACGAAAGGAACCCCTCTAAAACGACAAAAATCAAATATCAAATAGTACCAAAGAAAAGGAATCCAAGCCCATTTCCCCTGTTGATTCCTCTCTCTCTCTCTCAGTTCGCCCTTTAGTTACTTAACGCTTCAAAATAAACTTTACTTAAGGAGAAATTTATAGAATGGAAGACCTTGAAGGTTTCTGTTTATAAAAATGTGTAATAAAAATCCCTCATGTGATGATGGTCTTGGAATGTTATGAGCCTGAAAATTGTGACAAAATGTCAGAGTCCACACTTGAATACATACGATGTATTAACAACCCTGAGGAGAACGACCGACTTACTATTTTTTACTTCGTCTTCGGAGCCATCAACACCAATCATATCACATATCATTTATAAGATGCGTGTAATAATATCATTGATGAGGATTGAAAGGACGGAGGAAAATACGTGTTTCCATTTCCATCGCAAAGATGTGGGACGACGACATCGCTTCTTATTGACATCACGCAGATATGACTTGGAAAAAATCCCAACACATTTTCTCCTTTCCGAATACTTTCTAAAGGATTCATTCTCCATAATTTGACCAACACTAGGGTCTAAACGATGCATTTTCTCATAATGCCACTTTTCCAACGAATTCATTTTACTAGCTAACATCAAGTGATTTGGAAAGACGTATTGATCAGACGAAAATCGTTGTTCCTAAATACCCAGCAAGATATTATGATAATAATGCTGCATACGATATTAAGTCTAATGTTTCCTTGTCTTTTGAAACACACACATATTATATGAAACATCTGAAAGACGGGCGACTCAGAAGAAAATTAGATCTTCATTCGTTCATGTTCACATTTGATGAATTCCTCACCATCATTTTTTCTCCTTGATTCCCTATCGACTGGAGAAGGGACGTCATTTGAAAAAAAGAGTCGTCGTAAATGATCATTATTACAAGGGATTGGAGCGAACCCCATGCTGCTCTATAATTTAGCCTTTGTCCACGCTCAATCACACAATAAATATGCTCACAGACAGATATTGAGCAGCAAGCCATGCATAGTTTTTGATTTTCTGATGATGATGGTCATGTTGAGTGTCGGGATGACGAAGGCGACGACGTCAATAAAAATAGACTAGATTCATCTACCATAAGTTACATTAAGTTATGCCTCTCAAGTCCAACTAAGGGATTCGTGCTCAAAGCTTTAATTCATCCTGCTTTTCTCTGAATGATTTAAATCAACCAGACCAGACAGTCATGCAATACGTAATTACAAGTTCGATTGGTATCAGACAATTCCAAGAATGTAGAAAATGAATCACGGCCCCATATTTAGAATTGCATTATGGGAAATCTAAACCTTATTGTTGGTAAACTGGGCTAGTTTGCCAACAACTGCAACAATATAGTTGGCTGAATCATACCTAAGATACACTTGCACACTCATCAGCACATCGGACAAAGAGTATCATCATCATCATCATTCTTCTGACCGTCATAATCAGCGCAGCTCTTCATCAACTCTGTCTGAGCATTACACACATATATTATTGAAATCAAGTTTAGTCCAGCGTAGAAATGAGGAAGAGGGAAATTAATGAAAATTCATTTGCTCTAGAGAATAAGAGTACGTGAAAAACACATTGTTTTTTTGCTCATCGTTTACTAATACATTGGACTACTAGCACCAAATTTTTATACAGCCGTGCCATGTCCATCCTTAGTTAATGACTGCTTGGTGAGGGAATTAAGTACAACTTGTAAAAAACCCTTGGATACAAATACACACCAAACCAAACCACACTACTGTCTCTACTACCACACTACCAGTTGCTTAGAATTTATTGTGGGAAAATTTATATTTCACATTATATAAGCTGTCATTATTATCGTTCATTGTAATTCATCAAGGAAGTCCGACATATTACAGAGTCGCCTCTTCCATAACAATATCGTATCGTATTTTTCCGTACCAGCTTAAGCGTGCTCAAGTTTTAATGCTGAACCCTAAAACCTTTGTGAGTGAGTTTTGCTACTTTAGCAGCTAAATCATGTACCAAAATAATTAAAAAGTTGGACTTAACCTAATATAGAAAAGCAACAAAGAAACTCAATGATATGATGATTATGACGCAACAGGGTAAACAGGTGTTTTGTTTTTATATGGACTGCAACCAAGCATTTTAAAACCAGGTATGAATATATTGCTACTATTATTCGTCGATGGATTGCGTAGTTAATACGTAAGGATTCAATTTAAAGATAAAGCCGTACTCATGAAACTGTATTTTATTGTTGTACTTCAACAATATTTTTTGCAGGAGTTTTAATGGTGGTGGGGTAGTACTATATTTACATGCAACTTCTCGGTAGCCACAACAAAAAACATTTTCAGAGATGAGTAAGCTTCAGATTCTCCCAATTCCTGGTAATGATTACATTACGATTAGATTTGCTTCGATGAGTTTTTCATTGGTAAATAAGTGTGTGCTATTAAATACCGCACCAAATCAACTTAGTCATAATATATACGTAACGCAAGCACGACTTCAAAATGTTTCATAGGAAATATCAAATTTTTTGCATTCCCACAGGCAATGCTTAACTGAGGGCATGTTCACAACGCGTTTTGTATCAATTCCCATAATGTGTTTGTTTATTTGAATTTATTTATGCTAATACTAATCGCATTACTTGTGTTAATGGACTTGTCCATTGTTTGCTTTAAAAGAGACTTGGGAGCTCATCATGCATAGTGGTTCAACAAAAAAAATCACTTGAAGTCCAAATATTTCCCTTTGTTTTTTGCCGTGATTAGGCAGCCAAACTTAAATAAATGATTATTCTTGATCATCATTCTTTTTAGAAGTCATCAATGCGCAGCTACTTTTATTTCAGGTAAATAATTATGCTACCCGGTACACTAGCATCAGACACAGCAAAGAAATAGAGAGAAACAATCATATTTCTCTGCCTCTCATCCGCCTGGACCATTAATGTGTTTTTGATGAGGTATAAAGATCTTTGACTAGCCACAGAACAAAAAATGGTATTAGGTTAGGTATCTGGTGCTCATGTTTAGAGATTGATATGCCAGAACGAGAGCTGCACATGAAAAAGAAAAGAAATAAAATTGACTGGCTCCCACCATTTGAAACTTTTCGTCACGGATGTTCACTCGGGAGCTGAAACTGAGTTGTAGAAAACTTCGGGCAATTTTATACCGAGAAAAACAAGTATCACGACATTTATGTCTGAACTAAAAGGGTACGATTCAGATTTACGCATTAGATACGTTTGAAATGATTTTTTTTTCTATCCATACTCGAAGCGTTCAATAATTTACAAATACCTGTATTGCATTACCGTCATTATCATTAGGAGTTGCTCTGGAAGAGTGAAAAAGTATTGTTTTTCCTTTACAGTAGTAAGCTCATTGTGTATCGTTTTGTAGGACTGTTTCCCGGAGGTTAATCACCACTACACTACTGGTGCCATTATTATATCGATACTTATGTAACCTGGACATATGAAACACGTTAGCTCTAAGACGCGTTATCCGATTGCTCATGATTGCTGTCTTTGGTGTAATCAACTCTGATTTTTTTGGCTTTGGCAGGCAAGTTTTATTATAGATGATTATGATTACATTTTCTTCGCATCAGCTTCGTTCCAATTTCCATTTTACAATTTTGGATCGTAAAGACTGAACTCTCTAATTTCATAATTCGTTTATACGTATACATCTTCCTTTGACGCAGTTGTTTATATGTCAGTTATTTAGAAGGCTATTGTAAATTGTCAGCGCGAATGCATCTTTCATATATGTATCATGTATGTTTATTCGTCACAAAATGATTTAGCTGTTTCAAACTAACGACTAATATTGGAGTGATCCAAGTTGCATGAATCATCACCTTGGCAGAATAAAAAAAACATGATGGCTGAGAATTAAAAATACACGAATCAATTCCAAGATTTATTTAGAATGTCATGGGATGGCGCACGTACATACAGTCTTTGATATAAAAAGAAGGCGAATCAAGAGATGAGTGTCATCCAATTCCAACCTCAAGCGTTGGAGTTTACACACTACATAAAAACATCCAAACTAATCAGTCACATCATCTTTGACATTTTTGCCCGCATGCATTTATGCATGTATTAAACTTTGTGTCTTGTGTGATGTCAACTGATACTCGAACCGTGTACTTTTGCTGATGACGATGGTAATGATATATGTGTGGATTTACTACTGAATTAATGCTCATCATTATTATATGTATTTATTTCATTCGAAAATGTTATATTTGAACGGCTCCCTTTCCACTCGATGAGCTAAATAACAACAGGCAGGCGAGGTAGATCAAAACTTTGAGGAATGAACGTTAAAATCAGTTCGGATTCAAAGTAAATATGCATGTAGAAAAAACAAATTCTCAACTTTTCCATAATGGTTCTGTAGCAAATGACGATAGACGATATGTGGCAAAATGAAGTGTAAATAGTAGGAAAAATAAAAGTTCAAATGTTTTCTCTCTCAAGATTCTCTGATGGCTATGCTCCGTGACCAAGTGCGGATCTACGAGACGTTCTTGTGACAAGAATCTTGCAAGCATTCATCCCGAAAACCATGACGCATATAAATACATATTAACCTTTCTGTTCCGAGAAAAAACAAAGTTAATCAAACCAATCCCTTTCTGTCTTTAAACAAAATATTTTCCAATGTGATGTGATGTGTGTCTGCGACCTAATGTGTATAGTTGAGACGTATCGGTATTCGGTGGTATTCACTGTAATATATCAGTGCAGTTATGTGTGCAGGAAGGAAATAAGCATAAAATGGACTCGTAATTGGTATCAACATTGAAACATCACCAGTCCTCTTCACACCAGTGTGTAATCGTCATGCTCTGTATTCAAAACGGACTTGAAGACAATTTTTCTTCTTTCTCCTTCCTGCTCGAAAAAAGATCCAGACTTGAACTGATGATGATGCTGATGAAAATTTGTAAATACGTGAATGGAGGTGAATCCAATTCAATGGGATGTGTGTCTCTTTTAAAAGGAGTCGTATCACACCGCATTACTACGTGTGTGCGTAGACATTTCTATAGGAATACAAGAGAATCTTCCTATTTTCTCGAGAAGAGAGCGATTGAAAAGAAAGAAGATTTTCGTTTTCTTCTTCTCCTCATTTTTTTGTGGTGTTGGACGATGTTGCTGCTAAAAGGATAATGTTGTTAGTGAATAACGAAGCGACATGAAAAATGCTCAGCTATTGACAATATCTGGCATGACATGAGCCGATATGTATTCAGGACGACTGATGCCTCCAATATGTAAACTAACACGTATAAATAGAACTCATCGGTCGAAAATCCCACGAGTTTTATGTTTTTTGATACCATGAGTCTCTCATCCATTCCCTGTCATATAGCATCATAGTTGATAGTTTCTATTAGCAGTTCTTCCACAAAATAACTACTACTGATAACATATGATATTTGAAAAACTTGTCACATTACTTTTTCCTTCTTTGACTTACAAAGTTCCCAAAATCTCTTTTCTACTCTTTCGGTGATCTTTATATGCACACATTTGAAGGAAAAAATCATCATATTTATTTCAACTCCTAAAGTCATGTATGATATGTTTGAAAATGTTCACAAGCCGCCTCCATTTCCCCTACTAACTCCACAGTTTTTTGCTTCAAAACGCAATGAACAGAGAAAAAAAGGAGAGCGACTTTAATCAAAAAAACTTGCAGTTTCAATCACACTTTAAACGGCTAATGCTTTCCGTTACGGCCGTTTATGTCACATCTTGTCAATACGTCGACTATCAACATCAGATATGCTTCCCTCTTCAGTCTGCCTACTTTTCATATAGCACATCGTCATCACCATCATCATCCCGACACGACTATCAACTATATGCTCCTTGTGTTAAGGAATAGAAGGAAACAGTTGCAATTCTTTGCAAAAGAAAATCCCACGAAGAAGAAAGATGGTGATCATGATCATGTTGATGAAGCTGATGCCGATGGGATGATGAGACACTCCGGCTGCAGTTTTTGAGTGAGCACATTATGCAAATAGAAGGAAAAAGGAAGATAAGTGGCAGCAACAGAAACCACAGAAAACTTATAAGAATTCTTGACAGTGTTCCAATTCCTGTTTTTTCGAACTCACTCACTTCTCGTACATGCCTACCTACTTGGTTTTTTTCTTTATCATCTCTACACTCACTCAATCTATCTAGCGACTTTTTTCTGTGGGAGCTTTGAAATCCAGCGACTGTCGATGTTTGTCGTTGTTGATATGGCCCTATCATGACTTATGATGATTGTCTTATGATTATTATCACTTAAAAGATCCCGGCAATGCAATAACGAGTCCGTTCACTCATATTTTATGTATATCTTTGCAATAATGTAATTTGCAACTAAGTTCCCCATTTAACATAATCTTTATGTCAATCCGATAAAATATGTCAGGGTAATAAGAACACACCAGTCACCACACACGCATATTTCCTATACGATATGGAAATGATACGCCAAAATCTTACATACCATTATATTAGTCGTTTTTATTGAGAAATCAGTATGAATTGATTCAATGCTGTGTCTGCTACTACTAATAAGTTTGGTTCGTGAGATACGAAACCCATCAGGTAGAAAATCCGTGCGCCAGATGCATAACTTTTCATTTTATGGGAAGTGTTATTTTTATGTAATTTGAACAAAGAACGATGATAGATGAGTAAAAGGGCATTATTGCCATCATGAGACTTGGTCATTAGTCATATAATCGTTGAAAAACAAAACTTTTTCAGATGAAAAAAAGCACTAGACCAGTGAAAAAGAGAAGATAGATATGAAAAGTTTGTTGGGTCTCCGTCTCTTTCTCATGTTGTTGAGATAGGTGAGAATACATGGCTTGACCACACATTAAGGTTTTTGCAGAGACCCACACAAGCACAAAATAGCACGAGTGTTAAGATGTTGTAAATGGAAGACGTAAATGTTTATGTGAAAACCCTTGTGGAAGATATTTTTGCTGACTGTCTGACCTGCTTACTTTGCTCAACTCTTGGTTCATACATTCATACCTGAAAACTAAATGATGAAGCCGCCTTCATTCTTCCTCCTCTTGGTGATTGAAGATCACACCATACACTATCAGATACAATAATATTAAAGTGTGATAATTTAATTAATGGAGTACAACAAAGTACTGGTTCCCACAGCCAACACGGGAAGGAGTATTTCGTAGAAGTTCATCATCACATCACAAAGACTTGTCATGAACCTGAATCGAGGTTGTTGTTGCGTACATAATATGATATAGATTGTAGGAGTCCATGATTAATTTTTTGATTTTGTAAAAGGAAAACAAGATGGTGATGATGAGGGAGATTCTCAAATAAATGAAGTGGCGACTGAGCACTATATGGCGTTTCTCATGGTACGTCAATCTGTGAGAGAATTTTATGAGTATGAAATCAACTAATGTATGTTGCTCCTCTTTAAATCCACTTGCTCAGCGTAAAATGAAGAGGAAAAATTTGGAAAGGGAATTTGATTGACTTTTGCTCATTACAACTGGTTCATCACATCAACCATCAGGCTCCTCACATCGACGAAAATGTATGCCGTCAAACCATTAGGAATTTACAGGTGCTCATCATCACGCGCTTTGCAGAGTCATGAACGGTGCCATGTAAGTAGTGTGCCCAACCTTCGTACATATATCACAAGACATCATATCACCTTCTTAAGATAAAAGGCAGGTTCATCCAGTAAAAACGTGAAGTGATAAAAGAAAAGAAAACTCTTCTTAGATTAATGAGTCAATCAACTCATACAACTCAAACATTATCTCGGCCTTTCCTTTAAATTCGATTCTTTTTCCTTAAAAAAAGTTTAAGCAAACACAGGAGGTGAGCAATCAAGAACTCTCTGATGCAAAAAATAAGGGAAAGAAGAGTGCACACCATCCAAAAGGTTTATGAAGGAAGGGTGATCATGTACGGAAAATTTGTACGTGGCTAAATACGCTATCATGTTTTACAAGAGGCTTGAAATAATAATAATTTTTTGAGTGTAGATTTTTGTTAGTGATATCGTAAAAATAAAATGCTTCACAAGAAATATTTTGTTGAATTCCAATTTTTGAGCATTATGGAAGCAATAAAAGATTGCTCTGCTCTTTTTCTTTGTTGCTTACTCACTACTCCTTGTACTTTATGCAATTTGTGAGAACGTAGGACAACAAAAAAGCTAGAGAGATATTTTTTAAATTTAAAATACAAAATAATTCAAAGTGGGTTCGTTCTATATTACATTATCACCTACATACATTAAATATATTATGTGAGTCAATTTTTAATAGAAACAAAAAGACCAACACACTATAAAATATGAGTATTGTACACGGGTAAAAGAAAACTAGATTCAGAACGGTGGTGGTGGTGGTCAGGAAGAAGCCAAGAAGTAAGAGTGCTACTTGTCCTATCTTGTGTAACCTCTCACACATCACCCATGTAGCATTTACTTACGTACACATCCGTGAACTAATGTGGCTTTGACTTGTTGTTTCTTTCAAATATATGAAAAAAGATTATACATTATTATAATTATTTATTTTGATATTCATGCTGATGTAAGTACGTACATCTTTGTAAAACTCTAGTATCCAATGAGTATGGTTTGAGTTGGCAACTGCGGAGAACTTATGACTAAAAAACGAACAGTGCAGTGGTGGTAGTTGGTGACTGTACCTTACACCCACTCAACTCAAGAACAATTTGACTTTCAATTAAAGTAGAAATCCCCATCATATTGTTTTTTATCTTATGAATATACATATGTATGTATGCAAGCGCTAATAAAAATTTAACAAAAAATGTGATGGTGATGGATCCCCTGTACTGAATAATTTTTTAAGAAGCATATCGATTTATAGGTATATCTCCATAGCACTCTACCCGCAGCCAAGATAAAGCCATGGGCTACACATAAGAAAACTTGTTTCAAATCTATGGGAAAAAGAGTTAAACTTGATGTAGTCATATTTTTTTAAAATATTTTGTTACGAAGGTTATCATGGTAGACCCATTGTAATGAACTCTTATCGGTATTTCCGATGGATTTATTGAAACTTGGCTTTTTATTCTTCATTGCATTATTTCAGAGTACCAGAAATATGAGCAAGTAGTAATAATACACTGTTTTCTGTAACTATCCCTTTTCCTGTACTCTGTATTACTTAACACTTTTTTAGCAGCACCAGGTATGTATAAATGACGTATGTAAAAGCACACAAGAACATATTATCCGTATGTCCTTTGAAGAGACCAGGTGTCACAAAACATAATGCAATGCTATCAGCTCCAGGCATGCTCCAAGCACACTAGTGTAATAATCATAATATTATAATAATAATAGTAATAGCAGATGGATTACTGAGTTTAAGGATGTGCTTTATACCTACCTACACCTACATGAGTATTCAGTTATCGTCGTGCTGTCTTAAATGCATTTCAATTACGGTGAACACTAAACAGAGCCAACTTCCTTTTGATGAGAGAATATACGTTTTTTCAGTAAAAACAAGCATTATTAGTGAATAGTGAAATGCAAAGTTTTTTGCCAGCTATCAGTCAATTTACGAGTTCACCAACCAACATTTTTTTAAATATAAAATAGTATATTTCTATGTTTGGTACTACACAAAAATTAATAGTGATGGGCTGCAATACAATATGTACCAGTCACTAATATAGTAATAATAATAATAATGTTCGTGTGTTTTCTTTTAAAAATTATTTCTTGAAAGGGAGCTATTAGCGTTTTAAAAATGTTGCGAAAAAAAATGCAATATAAACGTATAACTATATACGTTCTTATATAGGGAATAAGCATGGCTCCATCAGTTAATCATTACGTGTCAGTCAAAACTCTATTTGGATTATATGGCTTTTTGAGTGAATAGCGTTACATTGGTATCATGATTGCATGGAAAGAAAAAAAGGGTAATTGCATTATTTTTTTCGCAATTCAGCTTAGCAAGAACGAAGTACGTGAAAAAAAATCGTCTTTGGAACTACAAGTATTGGAATACAGCATTATATTATTATCTGAATTGGAAATACATCAGGAACAATGGAACAGCCTAATTGTAATTCGAGTTGAGAGGAAGTAGATGATATCTCAAAGTTGAGTTTAAGCAGCAGCAACAGAAGTTTGTTCTGTTACGAAACGAAAGTCACAAAGGAATTGGCTTCGACTTCAAAAATAAGAGTACACAACAACACACCACTTACAAAATCCCTTTGGCTTGGCATTATATTTTATGGGTACATGATGGCAAAGTACCACACAATCAAAAGTAGCAAGCACCCATTCATTTACTCACCTAATGCAATCAGTCAACCGAGGAAGTTGGCCGTGTGTACATTTGTTACGTAATATGTCGGGAGACGGAGTAAAACTACAGATTTCTATTTGGATATCAATTGTCCAGGTGCATGTAATAATAAGCATATATAAAATATACGAAATAGTATCATTGGACATGCATGGCAAAAATCGTTTCAATTGAGCTTATTAGTATTCCGGAGGAATAAATGGGAAACCTATGTATTCAAATAGTTTATTCACCTTGGGTTCAACCCTTGCAATTGATAGTGTTTCATGTGAACTATGCACATTATAATATCATATTATGACGAAACCTTAAATCTATAACTATAGCCCATGAGCAACAGCCGTCGTCATAAGATTTGTATTTCTAATTCAAGTAATTAAACGTAACATTGGCAACTCGGCTCTTTTCTATTTTGACCGAATGACTAATGCGGCTCTCTCGCACAATCAGGCTTGCTCTCAATAATATTACTTCTGTGTCAACAGTAAAGTATTATATCTTTAGCAAGTTCAAAAATCCGATTTCAAAGTTTTGGCTTCCTCTCCGTTGCTCATGCCCATTTTCTTTTGTTGGCAATACACTAGTAGGTACTCAAATCCAAAAGATATGGAAGAAATTTACCTTAGGTAGGTACACACATAGTAGTAGTTAGGTTCTAACTCACACGTAAATGCTCACATGTGAGTGTGCAAGCCCACCAAAAACACTTAATTGCATGGCGAAGCAACTCGATCAAAAAATTTGCCTTGCCATCAACTGACCGTGAATAATTACGACGGGCTGAACGATGGACGCCGCGGACGCTGGCAACAGGAGAGAGGGAGGAAGCTGAGCAAAAAATAGTCTAATGTTACAGACTTATGCATTGGTGAATGTATGTATATATTATTGCACTAAACGTAACACACATTTTTTCTACAGTATATATGAGTCGTAATCCCATCCTAAAATGTTTTATGCTACTTTACAATACCTCCTCAGTTGGTTCACATATGTCTTTTTACAGGCATTTTATAGATTACACAATATTATATTCATGTGTGTTGTGTACAGTTTTCTTGAAGCCTTCGTTTTTCTCCTACTCCTAAACAGTGATAATAATGCTCGGTGTGGTGCTGACTGGCCACTGCTTTTTGAGACACGATGTATGTATTCTTAATACGGTCGTTTTCGAAATGGGAATAAGTAATATTTAACAAAAAAATGTGTAACGTGCAGTCATGAAAAAAGAAAGACGAACGGAAGTTGTTTGGCATGAAGTTCTGAACCAATGAGTTATTACTTTTTATCATTGTTTGATGTTGTCTGCCTGCACACATGATATAAAGCAAAGCAATAATAAGAAAAAGGATACTGCACAGCTGCTATTGTTCCTTTCTTCTTGGATGCAACAATGTGTGCGCTGTAATGGTACTCGAAAAAGTTTTAATATTATTTGATGGCATGGGTGACTGATGATGAGAAAGAAGGAGCCTGGGAAATTTTTTGTTCTTTGCTCAAAATATTAGATTGCCTGACGGACTTTTTTTTGTTTCGTCTTGCCTGATAGATTAATGTAAGTATGTAGACTTGTTGTTTTATTATGCACTCTTGCAAAAAGAAGCAATAAGTATGTTCCTTGTAGATGGTGTATTAGCATTATCATGCTACAAACATGCCAAGTGTAGAGCCTTTTTGGAGTATGTGTATGCACATGAAAAATATTTGATGCAACAAAGTTTGATTTGTGCAGCAATGAACATGCGAAAGCTCTGAACTGCGAAAGGAAGCGAAAATCCAGTAAAGAATTCCTTACCTTTCTTGGGAATGAGGGATTTGAGGAGCATGACAGAAGCATCATCAGCTGCCCAAGCATGCATTTTCCTATAGGAGTCTCTCCCTTTCTCTGTCAATTTATCCCAAGGTTTTGGTTTCGACAACAGCTCACTCACCGTCCCTTGAGAGAGACCGAGAATGTACTTGGCGAACAGTCGCTGACCAATATTATGAATGGAGAGAAGCTCTCGAACACGTCTGGAGATTTGAAGGGTGTCTAAACACTGAGAGCCAAACTTGTCCATGTTGTAACGGAGCATTTCTTGAAGTCGGGCTTCCATTGGATCACTTTTTGGTATGAGTGAGTCTTCATAGCGGAATGGAATCCTATCGGGCGTAGGACCAGATGAAGAGCCATTAAGAGTGCACGAGTTGTCGCCCATGCTCATGTCTGCATGCATGCTCGACTCATGAGGTGAGGAATCTGAAGGGGGAACAGGAGGTGAGGATGATGACTCGTTTACAAGATGATGGGATGGGGTCAGTGCTGACGTGGGACAATGGGGTTGTGACGGTGGGGATGAGGCAAGTAATGACCTCTCCAGAGAGCGCCTCCACGTTGCTACAATCTCTTCGCCCAGAAGTGAGCCAAACGCTTCTACTGGAAGGGAAGTTGGGCCGAGCAAGAACCTCGGTGGGATTCCTGACATTGGAGAGACTGAACAACAAAAGACAACATCAAACAGATCATTAATCATCTTTCTCTCGAGGATCTCCAGACCACCAGAAAAAAAACTCCATCATCATGATATCATCACTATCAACAGACTGATCAGCCAGCAATACTCCACAACACGACAATCATATTATGTGAGCTCTTATTAGATAATTGCTTGTCAGGATCAATAGCACGACATCGTTGTCCTGCGGTTTTGGGTCACTCATTCACTATTAAATGTTTGATTCTCAGTTTGACAAGGAACAATCTGTCAGTCAATATACCAAGGTGTAACCCTACACATGTTCCATATATCGATGTCAGTTAGGGATGGATGGATGAATGATGCAGGCAAGGAGAATTCAAGACGTATCTAGTAGCTTGACAGCATTAGTTCTTTTCTTTCATATTAAAACACATAGCGTTCCTTTGTAATGTATGCTTTGTTCAGTTTTATTCTACATAGTTTTTTATTAGATGCATAATGTGCTAAAGAAAAACCATGCCACGGTCTCATACGTATACTTACGCACATGTAAAAAAATGGACTTGCCCTTTCCTCCGAATCTGGTTAGGAGGGTTGTGTTTATGTTTTTATTATCAACCATGAGTATCTCTACGTATAATATGGTGCATCATCCTCCTCACGTACATTTTTTTTTCAAGCACATGGATGGACACGAGAAATGCGTGCGAATCTACATCCTCAACAACCAGCCAGCAGAGAAGAAGAAATACTTGTCAGTCTGGTCATCACCCAAATGTTGGGGAATTTGTGTTTCTCACTCAAAGTTTTTTGATCATAGAATCCACACACATTCTCATTCCCCTTTCCTGTTTTTATTGTTGTTGTTAAAACATTTATGATTCCGTATGAATGGAGTATTATGAATACTCTGTGGAATCTCACTTTTTTACAGTTTTGTGAGTTACGGAGGCCAGGACACCACACCACCTTCGCTTGCAGTTGCACTGGTGCTACATGCCTAACATGAAATGGCATATTGTGTGCATTCCTGTTCCTTCTAGTTTTTGCCTCCCTCTCCAAAGTTGCAACAATGTAATGAAAGAACTCCTGATGAATATTGAATGGCTGATCTTGTACAACCTCATTTCTAAAAGGGAAAAAAACTTGCTTAATGCATCAGATTGAATGGAGAGCGCGAGAGCTAGAATGAATTTGCAAATTGTAATGTTATTTCGATAACTATGAGCATTTTCAAGTGGCTGTCATTATCGATTATGAATGAACACTTTGTGATGATTAAGTTGAGTAGTTGTAATGATGGCATAGATTTATTAATATATATTTTTTACCATCTTCATCATAATCACATTGCTGAGCAACATCTCTCTCAAAGCAAGAGCATTGGAAGTACATTTGCTCAATCAGAAAAGATGGGGTATCTACAAATTTGCAATGTGTTCATGATGATGATAATTAATGCAATATTGCGAATTGATCAATTAATCACCCTCAAGAAAATATGCGCACATCAAACTTTTTTTTCGACTGTGTGAGCCAGTTGAATAAGGAAGGAATGCGAAATGATCTTCAGAAATTATAAGGTGGAGCCTCAATATGTCATTAAATATTACTTGTTACTACAATTTAACTATGTCATATAATTATCATGACAATAATTCGTTTTTTTCGAAGGGAAATCGTATTTGCATACGAAGTGATATTATTTATGGGAGTAATTTCTGCTTGATCACTATCACAAAGCTGAAAACAGCGCGGGGTGAGTTGCGACATAAGACTCAAAGCCTATATGAACGCTCAAACCACCAACCGTTTCGTTGAGGATGAATGAATCCAATAAAAAGGATAGCCTATTGATCACCGAACCAAACCACATCACCGCATCGAGTCACATTATGTATACACGTAAGTACAACTGATCAGCGTATGAAAGTGCTGAGCGAGGCAGCGCATGAACAGGTACACTACAAAGAGTTGAAAATGCAATCCAATGACTGTACTTGAGTTTCCAGTTGCCGATAATAATGGGCACATCACACTCACAAAAAACCACTCAATAGTCTTTCGATTTCGCTCGAAGCAACAATGTTTTCTGCTCGAGACGGTGATTTTGGACAGCCCATTTCTTGCTGATACTATTGCTATAACTATAACTGCTAACGACCACAAGAAACTACTATTAGGCATAGTACAGGTGCTCCTTTTGTTACGTGTACAGAGCCACCAACACTACTACCACAACAGAGCACTTGTTCATTTCGCTACATTACTTGTACAATGCACTCAAGAATGAATCATGTAGCAATTCAGAAACAGATTTAGACAGGAGTAAAAAAGCAGAAGAAGAAGCACCGCCTCAGGAATTTCCATACTGTGCGTTGCGTGCACGTTATTTATGTATTTGTATTCATGATCTAAATAGTATTCTAATGGAAAAATAAAAGTGTACACACACTCAAAAAATGCTCAAGATATTTTCCTTTGTTGTTTCATATCCTCACACGGTAAGTAAAATGCTTATACACACATAAAGTACATGAATAGGAGAGAGACACACACAAGTTCAATCAAGAAATTCAAGAGATGTTCAACCAAATAAGGAGCATCGGTTGGGGATGATGATCATGATCACCATTATCGTTGTCGTAAGTCAGAATAAAAAAGAGTTGAAAATAAAAAAGAAGTGATGTGGTTCTGCGGTTCTTGCAATAATGATGATGATGACGATGAAAAGACGAAAAGACGACAAAGACGAGGAGAAGAGGAAAATGATCATGATCCTCTAATTGTGTGATTGTGAGAAAGAACAAATTTTTCCATACATCCTGCCTGCCTGCCCGTTTTGCCTCCCTCTTCATCCATTATCATATAAAATATCAACTTAGGCAACAATGGCCAAGGCAGAGCAGTGAATATTAGTACTTTTTAGTGATGTATGTGAACATTATCAAGATGAAATTGTGCATGAGTCTTTTAACAGAATTGGACATGGATGTTACAAGAAAAGTAAGCGTGTAAGAACATTCTTTTCTTACACAGGATGATATTATGTATACATACATTCATACATCCTTTTAGAGCAAAGACAGGTATCGCAATATATTGGAAAAAATCAAAGACAAGTTGAGAGTGGCTGAAAAACTACAGCGAATGAGAATAAAATTCATGCCGCCATATCTCCATATCCAATATGATTAGTAGTATGAGAGGCTATAAAAGTTCTATTGTATTGATTGGATTGTTTGGTTGCAGTGCTTACGTCCTTCTCCACTTTTTTCCTGCTCTCGGCAAGTGTGGGCTTCGAACGAAACAACGTTTGCCCACAATCAGCATCATCATCACCATCAATTTTTGAATATTTTATTGTAATAATGCAAGACAGGTGAGTGCACATATTCACTCACTCAATGAAAATTGTATGGGATGCGGAGAGGAATGAATAAGAAGACACTGTTTTTTAAACTTGCTCATATTCTTTCCGCAGCTCCTTTCCCATTTCTTTTTGTAAGAAGAAATATAAGCCGTCTGTTAGTAAAGTTGTATGCCTCTAGTAAGAAATAATCTGACCAATATCATATCACCATGAACAAGAGGGCATATCATCATCGATGATACACACATACAACCATGCATGCCTACTTATTATTTCGATTCATCTCCATCTCTCACAGCGGAGAGCAAAAACTGACTTTTTTTGTGTGTGCTCTTCCCTTTGTGTTCGCTCAGAATAATTATAATCATAATTTATTGATAATGGGTGTAATAAATTATTAGAAATATAAGAAAAACACTTTTTTCTTCTCCTCGTCTTGTTCGTCTCCTTAATCTCATCTCCTTTATAAATCCATTTCACCTGTTTGTCTACTACATAAATATGCGGATTTACTCACTCTCCGTTCAGTCT
This sequence comes from Orchesella cincta, assembly GCA_001718145.1. Taxonomy (NCBI): domain Eukaryota; kingdom Metazoa; phylum Arthropoda; class Collembola; order Entomobryomorpha; family Orchesellidae; genus Orchesella; species Orchesella cincta. The sequence goes on along the minus strand of LJIJ01000084.1, from coordinate 289,303 downwards.
ACCCATCATAATTTGGACGGATCAATGTGGCGTGTACAAACACACAGCCTTATTGACTTGAGTGACTGAGAATGGGCAAGGATGATAATGTGTAATGTGGCTAATATCTTACGCGTTATGAGTTTCACTTGATGGCAATAGCCATGCCGACATTGGATTTTTACCCTGGCCCTCGCTATTGATGATGATAATGGGATGCTGATGATAATCGTAAGACTGCAACGAATTTGGCTACTTGTTTACCTTTCCGTCATTGGCTGTATGCATTTATTTCTGATCTACTGCCTGTACTCTGACTGGTTTGTTGGAAGGAGATAATCATGATTATTCTATTTTCTGCATTTGGTTTTGGTTTTTAGATTACTTGTAAAAGCGTATAGATTGGATGATTGCTGCTGATTTCTAGTTGATTGAATCAGTTTTAGTAATATTTATTACAAAATTGTATTGTAAATTTTTATGTTATGTGGTTGGGTTGGTTTTTTCGTACCTGGTCTCTTGCTGTTGCCACTAGTTATTGTGTTGTTGTCTTTCATGTCTTTGGCATCGACCCCATTGATGGATGAGGATGGTGAGTCCGTATTTGTGGTGAGAGTGGAGGCGGCTGATGCTTTCAGGTTGACCAGCTCTCTCTTCATCTCATCATAATCTCGTTGTGCATCCAGCCGTGCTTCCAACCTCGAAATGACTTCTTGTTTCTGATTTAGTTGCTCCTCAAGCAGTCGGATCTGCGTGGCACTGTTCTCACGTATTTGATTGAGCGACGTTTGAAGTCTTTGAATGTCTTCTACCAAACTAGCAATCTGCACAAAAAATAAAGAGTTCAATTCATATAAAAATGTTTGACAATATATTTATTTGCCATTAAGATCATCCCTGGAGCGTTAGAATTCTCAGACTGAGAAAATGTTGCAAAAGCATCAAGCAAGAAGCAAGGGATACACATGATCATCATCATCATCATTTCAATCGTGTGGGAAAGGATATCATAGGATATCTCAATACGCGCAAGCTCAATACAAGATTTGCGTATCGGAACATTGGCAGCTTTAGCTTTGCACATAGGATGGGGTATGCAAACAAGTTAGTAATCGACTGGAGGAGAGACTTGCTGCTGGAAAAAAGGTAGAACTGATGTTGTAGCCAATAAAACATGACATGAGGTGTACCCTGGAATATACTCTTTGCAGTGATAAATATTATTGCTAAAAAATACTCCCCAAATGATCTTTTTGTCCTTCTTATAATTTATTCAGTCTTTCCAGTCAATTGACAAACGATGAATACCAATTAAGCAAAGCAGACGTTGGTGGCAGACAAGGTGGTGGTGGTGATAAATTTCTAGCTACATATTGAAATGAGGACTACTTAATATAATTATTGAGTTGCCAATGATTTAAAATATATCATTTGGCTGATAAAAGGGAGTTCTCAATGTCAGCTATCAATATTCATTTTTTAATATGCGAAGATAATCGAGGTGTTTAGAAGGTAAAAAAACTTTGTATTAGATTAGGGAGGCAGACGCCAGTCATCATTATCAATGTGTGTTTAGATAGCACTATCGACATTTCAGACTTCAATAAAAAGGGTCACAATAAAAATGTCAGAGAAATAGAGGCAAGTTAGAAAAATTTGAAATCCGATACAAAAGCATATGTGGACAATACTGAAAAATTGGGTTGTGTACATGTAAGAGGAAAAAGGACGAGATTGGTTTGACAAGGGATGAAGAAGATGCATCTCTGTTGAATTTATGGATTTTTGTAAACCTCTCCCTCCCTGTTAAGCAACCAACCAACAAGTCATGACATTATATTATGTTCTTGGACTTGAGCTTGTCAAAAAAGAGTAAAATTTATTTACATTTTTCGAGCTTTTTTATAAAAATAAATAATTTTATACTCGGTCCGTGCAGCTATTACAGTAAATGACAATGATGACGAGGATGATATGATAGCATATTGGAAAGCGTCTCTCTGTGTCCAACTAGTTTGTTAATGATTCAAACCGGTGATATGACTCCAAGTGACAGAATCGGGAGAGAAGATCAAAAAAGGAGAACATTATCATTACATTGTTATAATATATATTGTATACTCCACACTACCATTTCTACTTCGATCTCACGTCTTGAATGATTTAGAATTGGGTAAAGAGAATAGCTAAAAGACACGACACTCCACCGACGGTGTGTGAGAGAGAGTGCATGAGCAAGTTTATCATTTTTCTCTTATTTTTCGATACGGGTGCGTACATTAGCTTTGAATTTATGCGATATTTCATATCGTATAAAAGCATAACGAATTCAGATAAAATTTGTTGGCTATCCCATCCATCCAACCTGTCCTTTTCCCAGTGAGGCTGGGACCAGGACCAAAAATTTGATACTCATATGATACTGGGCCCAGTGAATGATATCATATCACATAAGATGTATTTGTTCTCCCAGGATATTACTATTTGGTATTCTACTTATTAAAGGAGAGAAAAAATGCGAGTTAGTGCCGCGACGAGCTACAAGATTTTCCAAGATATTAGGTGTATTTATGAAGGTTTCGAAAGGAAAAAGTTTTTAAAAAAAAAGAAGCACTACAACAACTGCCATCGAATTGTAATAATGTAATGTCAAAAAATGCTCAAGAAAAAGGAGACTCTCACAAGAAGCTAAAGCCAACTCACAAGATCTTCATTCTGGAAAGGAATACGAGAAAAATCAAGTTGGTTGTTGGAGTGGTGTGGTGTAAAGGAATAAGGCGGACAACAGATGCATGGAAATGGCCAATTAAGACAGCAGGGGGGCCTGTAACCCCCTCACCAATTTTCCATGAGGTCACCACATAGGTCAGTCTCAACCACAATCCATCCACACGTTTTCCATTCCGGCTCAATTTATGCAGTCAACCAAGAACGAGGAGAAGAGAGAGAAACGATCATGTTGATCATGATATGATGAGGTTTTCGCTGTTGATATGCTTTTGCTGCGAGGCTTTGGGAAAAGTATAGCAACTTGGAGAGTATCTCCTTTTGTCCATAATACCATTTTTTTCTCGTATTAAATAACAGAATTGCTGTTTGCCAACAGGATTTTTTCGAAGAAGATGAAGAAAAAGGAAAAGGAGAACTGAATAAGAGGCCTTTTTCTCATTTCTTTATGTTTAGCCTGGGAGAGAGAGAGCAGACATCAACAAGAATGGACAGCTCAGCTCTCCTCAAGATACTTGTTGACTCCGCACATAACCACACATATTCACAAACTAATAACTACAACAAGCCATTCCCTCCATATATACAAACCATCAATCCCAGCATGAAATTATTAAACTCCCTTTCTATCCATCCGTCCGATAGCTTTCTTCATGAGATATTAAATCAATGTCGACTCTACCTAAGTCATCATAACTCAAGTCAATTCAATGTTTATGAAACCTACAGCGACCATCCTCATCATCATTGTATCATGATCATCATGCTCATGCACCTCACCAAACACTCTCGCTCGACTCTATTATAAAACAACACAATAAAAATCATGTAATCGACTCTCGTTTCTTCATTTCCTCTCGTTCCCTGTCTTAAACACAATCATCTCTTTTTCGAGAGCTGAGCTCAGACTTGTGATTAAAAACTGGGCACAACCTAACACCACGTAACAACTGTGTAATAAAAATTTACAAGGTAACCAGTTATTTACCAGTGCTGATATTATATGAGTGGTACTGTGGTGCAGTAAACTAGAATTTGCGATTAAGCTCATCAGTTTTGCTTTGCTCTTGCACTCATTATTTTTTGTGTTTAGAAATCCTATCTATATTTACATTTATACTAAAGTATGGTTCATTTGCTCATTTTCACCATTGCTTTCTCTTCTATTTACAATTTAAAGTTGAGCTTATTAACTGGCCGTTATTCTTTTTCTATGACAAACTTATATGACTGACAACGTGATTACGTAAGCGTGGTCGGTCTGGGCAAACAAGATGAGACAAATATATCACAAATATAGCACGTAGCCACTGCTCCACTTTACCAAATATATTTTTATTTTTTTGTACGACAGAGAAATGACATTCTTTGTTTTGAGAACTATTAAAAATAATTATCTTCCTTGGTGTTCTTTATAGCTCATTAGATGTTGTTGCAATTTGAAATCTCTTTTTCATCTCGTCAAAAAGTTGATCTCGTCCAGTCTCGCCCAACCATTTGAAAACAGTATAAAGCATACATTGTGTCAAATTGCATTTTTTATTACGCTCGTAACCTCGTCTGGAAATCTTGTGTGACCAACTGTCAATGCAACATTGTGTCTTTACGATCTCCTCTCCAACATCTAATGTCCTCATTCGCAGAAATTTTCGTCGTGGGATCAAAACTTTTTTACAGTCCATAAATTATTAGGGACAGTAAAGTGATAACGAATTGGTCAAGTAGATAAATTTCCTGGAATAGAATAATACAGAAAGCTTAATGTATTATTGCACAAAATAATAGAACATCCGTTTAGTTTGCCATGCCATTACTTTTTGTTTTGTTTTAGATAATGACCTAACAGAGAGGCCAAGCATGCGAGGGCGGGCACTCTTAATAAGTCATTTTAATCAAGTTTTATATTGAATACGGGGAAAGAATAAAGCCTGCTTAGCGAATATGAAATGACGGCGATAAATCAATAGTATGAGAATTGGTGAGTAGAAAATTATATAAATCATCATCATGATGTTGGTTGAGCAGCAGCGGTAGTCAGCGATCAAGAGAGGAGAATAACAAGAGAAAGAAAATTACATTTCGTTGATGATAACAGCTTAAGCTTGATCCAGTAATACAAAGAGAATAATTTGTAATATCTGGGAAGACAGAAAACTTGTGTGCATGCTTGATGATATGGGCAATAAAACATGATACAAGCGGCACGTACACACATACAACAGAGAGGTTTAGCAGATTACTAAAAAATAGCAACAAAACCACGAAGGTAATAATGAAAAAAGCGATAGGTTCACATGCTCAAAATGTTGATTGAGTTAGTGAACAAGAACAGGATATGACATATGAAAAGATTTATGCGGTAGATGAGCAGCAGCAAGCAAGCAACAAGACAGAAAAATTGTAATTAATGTAAAAGTTCATATTTGTGCATTGGTTTTGTGTGTGCATACGTAATTTTTTTAATTTAAAAAAGACTAACCTCTTTATCTTTGGCTGCTACCATTTCATAGTCATTTTTGTGCTGAGAAGGGGAAATGAGTTGATCTTCACGTTCAGGTGGCGGAGGAGCCATTGCTGTTGCTGCCACCGGTGCACCTGTGGAAGAAGAGCCTCCAGTTCCACCACCAGTGCCACCGTGATTAGCTAATTGCTCCTTTAATGACGTCACCTCTTTTTCCGCCAGTGTTGCTCTCTGTGTGGTCACAAAAAATAATTGTCTTTGTTCAGCACAATCTGAAAACTTGCTTCGGGTCCAGACATTAAAATGTAAAAGCACTTTAGTTTTTAAGTTGACCTTTGTTCTAAAAGCTTATCAAATTCTTTCTGCTTTAAGACTGCGACGTTGGAAATCGATTCAAAAGCATTTTGTCTCATCTTGTAAGCTATTTGTCGGAATAATCCTTAAAAGATAAATTATGCCTACCCTAATGAATGTGGTGATTGATATGAGACGAAAAATAAGTCCAGCAAATTGCTGACCATATAAAAAAATTATCTCAGACAGGATCATAATATCTCCCTCGAATAATAAATGGATGAAACACGAGCACAATGTAAAATATTTCTAGTCATGTCATATTGTGCAATATATGGATTAGCTAGCATAGAATAAAATGTGAGTGACTGACTGACTTCTCGTTTTTGTCTTCCCCATAAAATCTGTTTTCAAACACTTGCAAATTGTAAATGTAAGCAATATTATTATGGAGTTTTTATTATTGAAATGGATATCACTCTGCTAACTCTAAACCTCACACAGATTCCCACCATTTCCTACAAGAATTACTTTACACTTTCATTTTACATCATTGAAAACTGATAACGATGCGATGAAGGAATGAGAGAATTAAAATAAGACAGATATTGCAATATTCTCTGCTACTGCAAGGTAAGCTCAAAAAAGCTTTATTTGGGTAGTAGCATCCCATGAATCTGTTGTAGCATATTGTGTTTTTCCTAAGCTGATTATGGTGACATATTCCCAGTTCTGTTTAAACAAATAAATGTAAATAAGTTTTTTTATTGGCCAAATGCATAATTGCCAAACACTGACGAGTGTGTGTCTTTTTCATATAGAAATACGTATAAAATGGCAATAAATATGAATCATTTAACACCTCTCTCTCTCCCTTCAGACTCATCCCCGTAGGTACTGTACAAATTAGTAGATATTATTGCTCAAAATGTCAACTAATATATTTTTGCATCTTCTCTTTTTCTTCGTCTTGAACTACCTACCACATATACGCTTGCAATGTCTTTACAATTCATTTCAAACGTTTTTTACTGGTAGAGTCATTACATTACAACTCATCTTTTTGGGATGGGGTTAATGGGCAATAATTCTTTTTGGCTTTGGGTGACGTGACGGCCCAGCACAACAGCATGCATAAGGGAAAAACGGCAATAATATATGCATGTAAAGCTCTTTGTTTATGACCCATTAGATTTCTATTTTTATGTTTTGTCTAATTTGCTCAAGGAGATTTCCGAATAACACACACGTTTTCACCTATGCTAATGCTCAAACACTTTGGGACTAATTTTTATTTCCCTCATTAGAAAAATTTGAGATGCAAATAGTCAATATGTATGTATTATCATTGTTTGGAGAAGGGCTTCGGAATAATTCATTTTTAGACCTCATTTCACAACAAATGACTAGAGTAGAGTGGAACAGTCAATTAGTTTGAAATGTAATTTTACCGTAGAAAGGGACAGAAGAAAACGATCACGAATAAAAAGCAGCATGTTAAAAGCTTTAAGCATACGCTAAGGTGTGCAAGCCTCAATAACAATTTCGTTAAAAAATCTCTACAGATTATCCCACGCAGTAAGCATTTTTTTGCAGATCAGGTTCATAAATGTAATTACTTTTTAGGTGCTTAAAACGTGCATATTTTATGCAAAAATATGATAGGAACATCTCTTGTGATACTAATACTGATGATGTGTTGATTATTATCACCACCATTGACTGATGATGGAAGGAATATAGTGATGAAAGGTAGGGATGTGATGAATATGACTACACCAGATTATATTTTCTTCCATCTCCCCTTCATTTTGCCCACATTGATGACAAGGAGAGAGGGTGAACCTGACGTACTCAGCAAATACAGTGGACCTAATAGGTAATAATCAGCTAATTGAATGTAGAGGTAAAAGAAAATTATGCATATGGATGTAAGGCAATCCTTCTCATCATCATCCTCACAACTTTTTTCGTTCAATTCAGGTAAAAAACGAATACTATCAGGGATATGAATACACGGAGTGATGTAGTGGTGGCAATGGTATTAAAAAGCATTTTCTACCTCCCGATGCCACTGTACTTACTACAAAACACATTATTGAATAGCAGTGTTTTTGCAAAGTTCGGAATGTCCATTATAAAGGCACACACACACACCTTTTTTAGAACATGATGATTCTTATCTTATATCAAAATCTTGTGTAGTTTTTCACCTTCTAGTGCTATTCTAAGTAATAATAATATTCCGTTGCTAACAGCTAGAAACGAGGATGAGGATGATGGGTCTACGCGTGTACTTAATAGCAAAGCAGGATTCATTTTCTTCTCCTAGTGAGGTTTCTTGCATCACTTTATTAATGTGGGCTTACAAGATCCCGTGTTAATATTATGCATACACTCACACACACATGGCACACGGCACACCTCTCCCATTTTTCAGTAATCACGGAAAAGTCTGTAAGACTTGTCAAGTCTTGGCAATAATTCAACCTTCATCGAGTCTTGATATGGAAGTAAGAGTGATTTGCGTGGTGGCATCAATCCTTTTATTGTTTAAACATTTTTTCTATCTCCTCTTGTGCACTAAAACCTTTCGTCTTATACTATGTTTATATGACCTGAGAATAAACTACGAGATGAGGGATGTGCTCAGCTATGTAATTACGAAGACGAAGTGCTCATGAGTCATTTCACAATTTATTGATTTACATTGAAAGTTGTTATATGGCTCTAATCACAAGGCAAATATTCTGAAGCAATTAATACATTCGAAAGAGAATCAATGTCATTGATAGAAATCGGTTAGGATTCTACTTGTATGGGTTGTTTTAGGACGAGGACAAAAAGGCTTAGTTATCATCATCATCATCATCAATTTACTCATCAGTCTATTTACCCTAGTAATTTTTGAACCCCATAAAAACTCCGTTCATAACAACTTTTGTAAAATGGTAATGCGTTGCTGTATTGAAAATGTTGATGGAATTACGTACATCCTTTAGAATGACAATTGAATCAGTCAATATCACTATGGCAATACAACTCGTCAATGAATCATGCTAAGATTGAAAAACTAATATAAGGTTTGTTTGATCATCAACAGTTATATACGCAAGCAACATTGGGACAAAAGATTTTTAGTGATGGGAAGAGAAAACTATTCAATAAAAAATATTTAGTTACTTAGTTCTTGTGATAAAAAAAATTGCAAAATACCAATAGGTTAAACATGGGCAGACCAATGGTCCAAATATTAACTTTATGTGTGTATGTGTATGAGATAGGAGTCCACGGGAAAAGTTAAATTCTACAACAAAATGTTCATAAAAAGGCCAATAAAAAGACTTGTTGAATTTTTTTCTAAGACCGAATCAGTCTCATCATCACATCACATCAATCACTAAATGTATATACACATAACATAGTTTTCGCAAACTATGAGCAACATTTTTTGCCTACAAAAAAACTGCACACATTCACATTGTCAAACTTACAAACTACATAATCCAGTCAGTCAGTCAGTTACTCACCCGTTTCATTCCAAGAGTTTTTTTTTGAGTGCCACGCCACAATCTTTATGACTCAAATAAAAATTTATGGCTTTTCGATAGGCAATAATATATGCCTACTTATATGAGAACATCCCTCAGATTTTTAGCTAAGTATCCCCTTGGGTGAACGGATAATAATAATCCTAATCGTAATAATATGCATCAGTCAACATCAACATCCCTTCAATTCCGTCTATTCAACCATCCATCCATCCATCTACCTCTCTATAGATCAATGTTACATTATATCATAACATGTCCAGCGTTCTGTGTTGTGTGGTAAAGTTTACACTTTCTTATAACTTTTTTATGGACACAACATTATATTATTTGTGCATGTATCCATCCATACGCATGGATTTTTATATTGCCCCTTTCTGTTCAGTTGAATATTGTGTTCTCTAATCCCTCACGTCTCTATAACATCCCTGCTGCTGAAGTTAACCTTTTGGGAAAGGAAGGAGGAATAGGTGTGAGTTTTTCTATTGAATGTAAATGGTGTGTGTAGTTCGAGGTGGAAGGAGGAGAGAGAGTCAGCTTTTTATGGGCTCTAAAAAGGCAGGGAAAAGACAGCAAAATCCGTCTTTAATAGCCTTTCCCGTAATAATAACTTTTATATTACCATTACCACATGGATGCATTCATCCACCTTTGAATGTAATGTTCGTGGATGATGAACGAAACCGACATATCTGATATTGAGTATCGATATATTGTAATAAATATAGCAAAACTCGCATTTTCATATCTCGTGGCAATCATTGTGTGCCACCTTAACCTTTCAAGCATCAGGTGAGTAAGTGTAATGTGCATTTTATGTACCTACTCTAATCTGCAAAAGGATGCTATTAGGAACCTGCTCAACCTCCCATACTCCCCCAGTCTCGTAAATTTATGCTGGCAGAGCAAGCAATTCAGCCACAACACACACATCAACTTTTTTCATTAAGCTTGGGAAAATTTGGGGAATCAATATAAAGTATCCCTATTATCAGACCGACTGGTCGATACTTGATATGACGCTGATGATGGTTATGATTAGTCCATTGCCGAACAGTTGGATCCTTTCATTGATATACCAACATGGGTTTGAATGAAGGTAATCTATTATGGGTATAAAAGTATGGCATAACATAATCATTCACGTATCGGTAATCTGGTCGTGGTGATGCTGCTTTTTGCGGCTGTCAAGACCTGATCACTAATACCCCGAAAATGTTTATGATTCCGTCATATTATCATCATCAGTCCCAGAGCGCATCAAAGTCTCGTTTCAACTGCAGTGCAACTACTGGTCTGCAATGCCAGCTTGCATGCTGTGTGCCTGTGATACTCCTGTCGGTGGTTTTTAGTATGATAAATAGTTTATTTATTGAGGGGTCATCAGAGATTTCCGATTACGTCAAACTGCCTTACACAATCAATTCGAACAAAAAGCTGAAACCAGTAATGATTCCGAGAGATGAAAGACTGCTACATGAAATATTGAAGGAGACCAGGTTTATTACTCAATCTTCTTACACCTCTGCGTTTCCATCCGCTCAGCTTACCCACATGTGTTGATATTTAGTATTTGGTTCTGTACTTATCATCATCATGACACTGTTGTATTGTGGGTTTGTGTTTAAAAGGTTTAGATTTTATTATTGTAAAAGATTTTTCCCTGACTCTCCTGATTTTAACACATATTGGAAGGCGCTTGACTTATCCAATCGCTTTGATCATGCCGTTGTGTTGCATTAAGCTAACATTTTTCATTGTAATAATGGGTCGATCTCAAATACACCTTTGAGTGATGTGGATACCCTGCTAATCCTTTTGATTTTTACGATTTTTTATTATTTCAAAAGTTTGGAATTGATAAGATATATGGAGATATTGTTAGTTGCTTTGCTAATCTGGTGTCTTATATGGGATCGATAATCCCTGATAAAACGTGTTGTTAAGTTTAGCATTCCTAATAAATAAAAACTTGATTTCGTAGGAAATCGATAAAAATATGAAAGGACAATGCTGAAGGACGTCCTTTTATGATGACAACGATATGCCGATCCCTATCAAGTGGAGTAAGCACGATCACGTAGGCTTTACAATGGCACATCAAAATACAAACTGGAATTTATATAGGCGTAGACATCATTTTTGTCTCGTGCCTATAAAGAAACCGACACCAGGCTTAGTTTCAAAAGTAAAAGCGTTCATGCGGAAAAGAATCAATGTTTTTCCAATCCATTCTTTTAACCCTCTCTCTCTCTTCTTTTCAAAGTACATGGAATTATATTGGGTTGTTGTGTTCTAAAAGGAAAAGTGTGATAGTTTTACAATACAATAAAAGTACTTTTTCTTCAGTTTTATGATAATACAAACAATCAGATACATTTTCACACAAAAATGGACACAAAGAATGCAATGCACGAGAGTTGAGTTCAAGCATGCATGAATGAGGGCAGGGTGGGTGGTGTATTTTTACACATTCTTTCCCAATATGAAGAAAAACGCAACGGGCGGGTGTGCGTATTAAAAAACAACAAGTTTAGGACCTGAATAAAATGTCTCATAGGTTCATAAGCGTATACAAAACTAAATGCTATCATCCTCACTTTCAACTCTTTCAAATGGAATACCGAATCGACTCTAAATATTTTTACTTAAAAATATTTGTGTTCTCGAAATTTAAAAACCAATTGCATTGTGTAGCAAGTACTTATTTACTTACATCACATCACAAAAAACATAAAATGTGAATCAGATAAAAAGTATCAGTATCAAGTGTAACGCAACATAACGTGGGATGGCTGAATAGGCACATGCATAATATACACCACGGCATCAAAAAACTAAAGTTTTGTTGGTTGTTCCTTCTTCTCAGAACTGCATACCAGTAATACCTTCACACATAAAAAAACATGCACATTTTTACACAAGATGTGTGGTTATGTAATGCAATGTATCTTATGTGATGCGAGCGTACTTTATTATAAAAGTCTTGAGAGATGGATTGTCGGGAAAAGGATGCGGGGTTCCCTAGGAATTTGTCGTTTTACGTTTGATCCACCAAAAGATATAAAAAATATCTGGGTATGCATGTATCCATGTGTTTAATGGGTACAAGTCAGGAATACCGCATGAGATCTCATGCTATATGAAAAAGGTTACCTGTTTTATGCTCATATCATGGACGACCGTACGTGTACCTAATCTTTGGTTGCCACTATCTTTTTTTTTTTTTGGATTCCTCCACATGTGCCATACATCATGCACAAGGAGTTTACCTTATCTGTGAAGAAAATGTCGATGAGAAGATGTCAATAAATCTTTCACTTGTTTCGTTCGGAATACTCTTTCTGTCCTTTTCCTAGCGATCGCTCCCCTTTTCTTATACCATTTTGTCGTTTTACCTACCAATTGAATTTAGACAGTTTTGTGGTTTGGGTTGGTCGTGGACTAAAAATTGAGTAAACATCGTATATTAAATGTAATGTTTGTTTGGTTTTTGTAGAAAAACTTGCTCAAGAGAAATGAGTGGACCTGCAGTTTCATTAGTAAATCAAGGTGAGATGATGCAAGAGCAGGGGTTTCTTTTCACCTCCGTTTTTGTACAGTCTTGATCATATAATCATATTTTAAAACAAACAACGGTTTATGATGTTGGGAGACTGGACAATGTGTACGCCAGCCACATACGCATCATGCCCCAAAACAATCGAATGACATAAGAAACCTCTTTGGAAATCAAAAAGGTACAAACCATTTTGTATGAAAACACATAAAAATTACAAGTGTACATAATAATACAAAGAAAACATTGCCTTTGCTTCAAAAAATAATATGTTATCCATGAACGAAATCTCTCATCTCCACATCCTGACTTTGGTTTAAAACAGACATTTATAGCAACTAGTAAAGATGCATAACTTTTTTGTCAATACAACAATCCATATTATCTCATGTCTTGCAAGCATAACTACTTGCAACAAAATGTCCCTGTTTTTCCTCATCATCACAAAGCCCATCTTTGTCTTTATTGGTCTGCTCCTTGTGCTACACGAAATGATCATGACAAAAAGATAGAATGCCAGATAAAACAAGTCAATGCTCAACTCAGCAACATAAAAATGTCCGACTCTCCCTTATTTTTAAAATAGAATTTATTGTTTAGTCTATTAAGAAAATCTGTACAAGGGATTGGGATTATATTTTTAAAGTTATCAATTTTTAATCGTATACTCTTCTCAGATTTATAGGTAGCACTAGTGTAAAATATTTAGTGCAGTTTGCTAATCTAAAATAGATGGACAGAGAAGAACCCTTCTCAATTGAAGGCAAACACGACAGGGCAAACAAGGAACCTGAGGTGTCTTGCACCGGCTATCTGAATCTGAGCGTCTCATCATCATATCAAAATCAAAGTTCGATTGTATCTGTTAAAGATATGCATAATTATATAGTCGAATGTGAACACGCATGGGATACAACAGGTATGCCAGGTATAATGTTGCACATTTACATGTAATCTCATGTTTGCTTTAGTTGTGTCCATGTATGTATGAAACAAAGTTTTTCATAAGGATCTTTCTTCTTGGAACTTCTTTTGGATGAAAAAGAAGTTTTGAACTTGAATGGAAAGAGAGATAAACATAAATAGACGGATACGCATACTGTATGTGTGTATGCATTGTATCTTTGCTCACTTGGAGTTTGGCATGCATGCAGGTTGTCTTGTTGATGATGTTTCGTACGTGCATGCACGTCTGTGTGTGTTGTGCTGAGCGCACGGTCTCACATTACGAGAATGCTTACTACCTATTGTCTAATGCCATGAAGACGATAATATTATTACAGCGATCGTCATTATCATTACCATGATTATCATCTTTGCAAGATGACCATTGTCGGAGGAACAAGCTTTTATAAGCAAGCCAAACGATCAAATCAAGAAAAAAACGAACGAGTGTTTGGAGGAATGAAGATCTAGTCAGGTGTGTTCACCTTGCTTGCATACTATTACTTGACTCGGACTCTGATTTTCTCCATCTCTCTGGCCCTTCTTAGTATTATTCTATCATTTGTGAGATTACATTTGCTTACATGAATAAAATAAATGTTAATTCCTTCAGATACAGCAATAACACTAGGTAAAGTCGAAGATTGGGTGAAATACGACATTATTTTTTCTACTTTTCCAAAGCCCCTCATTCATTTTAAGCTTGAGCTAATTTTTTTGCACATTTTTCTCTCTACGCAAGATAAACAATAATAAGATATTTTACCATGTATTGTGTGAGTTTGATAAGACATTACACTACATTGAACAACGTTGGCAATGTCGAAATCAAAATCATATACATTCATTCATACCTCTACAATCTACATTTTTTGACTAAACGTTTACTACAGTCGTACATGGGTTCTCTGAATATATTTGTGATTGAGGTCTATTCCTATTCCTAGTTGAACATGATATGGCAGAAAAGTATGTAAAAAGCTGATTTATGTGAACAACTCTGATCACAGAGGATACATTACACTTCTTTTTCTGCCATTTGATAGCTTGGCTTGCATTCGTGAATACGAATTTTATAATTTATGCAAACGGTTTTATTTTTTTGAAGGAAGATGAATGAAGGCAGTTAAAACAATGGTGTTCTTCTATCTCCCTCAACATTATATTAAATGGCTGTCAGACTCCGTGTCGCAAACATATTATTCTTGACATTGAAATCAAAACAGAAATTGTCAACGAAAGATCAATACGGTCAACTCAACGTGTTACCAAGAAATAACCATTATATAATTATACACCTTTCTGCTAAAGGATAAGTTTAGACTGGCTTGAGTACCAACGCCAACATGGGTAAATGTAGTCAATTCATAAAGTTGACAAGTGGCAATGTGGCATGACGATGAGCCCGACCTCCAAGACCCACTAACGTTTCATACAACTTATCATCTATCAAAAAAGCAAGAACTGATGCCTTTGATATTAAGAAAAGCATTAAATTTCCGATAAGCCTAATCCTCCTCGCACTCTACTACTTAACTCCTGTGCAGCTCACTGGCTCTGATAGGAAACTATGTATTGATGAGTTTAAGTCAGTCCGTGTCTGTGTTTTCTGCGTGCGGTGAAGATCAGAGGGGCAGCAGAACTAGTGACAGTTCAGCAGGGAAAACACTCATGAATGCAAACGACGTATAATGCGGATGAATGACAAAGTGAACTGATCATCATCATCTTCCTCTTCGACTCCGTCATAACTATCAACTTTCGTCGTCATGATGGTAATAACTATAAAGATGACACGCTTTATACGTGCCAGCATGCTTCTCCTTATGTCGATTTTCTCCGACAGTGTTTAGTACTAATCGTGCAAGTAACATATATCTACAACCTCTCTTCTTTTGACTTCAAACATCGTTTTTTATGAGAGAGCATCATGTCAAAGTAGAGAGGAGAAAAAAGGCAAAAGAGAAGTGCCAGCAGCAAGTCAAGGAGGACAAATAGTTTACTCTTGTTGTCAAATACAAATGACATGAGATAAGCAATACGGCATTCGACTATCTACATAAAAGAGGAGAGCATAAGTAGTCAGTCACATTAAAAAATTGTATAATGGGATAGAGACTGTTTGATTAACCTTGTTGTTTCCCGATAAGTGATAAATGAATGTTTTGTATGAGTTCATTTTGATCTCGCCGAATTTTTGACGTGAACATGTGTAATGCACTACTTATTGCTCCATATTATATTTGAAGGTAGATAACATGTATCAACATCAACACACAGGTTACATATGTTACACAAAAATACAGCTTGTTGAAAAGACTCTCTCACCATACCAAAGTTGCCATAATAAGCTATTTGATGTTTGAAGATGCAAATATTGCTACTTCTGTAAAATAGTTGCTTGGGTAAAAACATCAAAAAGTTTTTGCCGTGATGGCTCAAAGTGTAGTGGAAAAAATGGATAAATTTTGGTTAGAATGTATTGCTTTCTACCTGCTCAGAATTTAAAGTTACTAGACGAATAACTACCATGCTACTTAGGTGCTCCCTGTGTCACGTTAAAGTTCATAACTCTTTGATACTTGCCACTTGGCCCTCTCTTTCTTAATTTCCGTCCTTCCAGTCATCTTAGCCATTTGACTCTGAAGCCTAATCAATCCTCATGAATATTCATGAACCTCCCACTGCAACATTATCAAGTAAAGTACATAAGGGAGCAAAGCAAGACACACAAACTTCGTGGATATTATGAGCCCTGGTCCTGAAGGGGAGCGGTGTAACGTGGAGCAGATTCCCTGGAAAAGTAAACTGGCTTCGACTCTCTCAAGGAAATACGGAGAGAGGGAATACGGAAGGAAAAAGTGTTCGATGAAAACAACAATAACGGACGTCGACCGCGGTCACAAGGACAGAATATCAACTTCATTTACGGCATGACAGAAGAGTCAGACTTTCAAAAACTTTTAATACTTTTCCTTCTCTTTCTCTTCTCTTGTTTCTCCTTTGTCAAAACTTGGCTGGAGCCAGCACACGATATTCATCAGCCCATGGCGATATTTGGTTTTGCTAAGTAATGTAATGCATGCATCATATTAATGCACATAAAGTATCACGCCGAACTGACAGACATTATTAGCAACAAGGAACGAAATGGACGGACAAACTCCCGTTTGTCGTAGCTTATGCATATGCATTCATTGATATATTTAATTTTACAACTTTTACTTCCTCGCTCTTTCACGTCTGCTGGAGCTTATCGTGAACGCATCACATGGCATGGCTTCACAGAGTAAAGATGATGACGACGACAACGACAACTCTCAAGCTATCGATTCTCTCACACTGTTCTTAATATTCTGATGCATTGATTTCTCTGAGGATTTGTGATTGTGAGCTTTACTAATCTCTCCCGGCTAATCATTTTCCAACCCTCATCGTCTGCAGCAGCAACCCCGCATATACATTGCATAGTGAAAACAGTAGGAGTCACCCCCTTTTTACACCAAACACCCTACAGGAAATCACAAAATTTGAGTAAAGAAGTATTGAACTCGGAGTGCGTGTGTGTGTGGTTATAGTGTATCTGCAGCGTATATCCTCCCATTCATTATACAAGCTGGATATACATACCAACTGTATTAATCGTGATTTGAAGTGAGTGAAATGTCCCAAAGAGAAAGTATATCATTGAGGATTTGAAAATGAAAAGGGAATAAAATATATGGATGGTGGATGGCAGCTTTGAGACTGTGAAATGAAAACTACGTCGAAATAATAATAATAAAAGTGTACATATATCACTCATTCTCTTTGTTCTATCATGATGCCAAGCGATGCCATTCCGATTTGAATGGAGACAAGCACCAGAGTGTTACGACTGATGCATGCATATTAACTTACATTTTCCATCGAATGCATCTCATTATGGAGTTTGTCTTTGCCATCTCTATAGATTTGAAAATGAATAATTTTTCAAGCTGCCATCCTCTAAAACTGGGGCTGATTGGAATGAGCAGAAAGACGAGAAGAGATAGTGAATGAGAACAAGTTGAATATTTACAGTTGGGGTAAACTCATTTCGATGATTCATCTGGTGAGTGTGATGCATCTCTTTTGGCTAGCTGCCGGCGAGATCATTGTGTAGCAGTTGAACTGAAGCAAAAGTAAAATAAAATTGATTGACGAATCCAATGCTTCACCCTTCATTTTATCCTGTTTTTACTTGTAATCATCAATATGTATAGGAGAATGTAGACAGACAGGCAATCAAAGGGATTCCAGTTTCAGTTTGAATATCCATACACAAATTCATAATAATCATTTTACTACACTCAAGTGCAGGAGGGATGAAATGATGTCAGATCTAGACATCAAGGCGCAGCACATACAGACTTTTTAAAATTTGAATTTATTAGCTTTGCCAAGTTTTATAAACGAGCTTATAAAATCACCCTAGCACTCATTTTGTTTCTCCAATATTCTGTGATATTTTTGTTAGCTTTGTATTTGAACAGTTTTAGTTTAGGATGTACTAATTGTAAACGAATTCAGCCTTCAATCCAGGTAAACAAAAAAGGCTTAATTTAAGAAAATAATTCGTAATCATTTTAGCCAGCATCACGCCGCAGCGAGAGACAACTTCAATGGCTTGTTTAAGACAATTTAATGTATCCAGGGTGGATGGCAACGCATTCAATTTTTACACAGATGAACTAGAAAAATAATTATAAATAAATGTATGAAACCGATTACCAGCATTTAATATTGAAAATGCTTTTTTGAAAAGTAAAGAGCTGTCAAAAATGTCTCTAGAAACATTTCTTGACAGAACGAAACGTATGTAGTACAGCCTCAAGGGATATTTTGACAAATATCTTGAAAATGATCCTGGATTCATCATCATCATCATCATCCTCACATCAACATTCGTTTGAAGGCTAGGCTAGGATGTTCAAACTGCACTTTTTCCACACAGTTACCCCATCGTATCCTCATGATATGCAAGTGCCTCCATGAAATTATCTTTTAGAAATTAAAACAATTCATGTTCTTCTCGTACTACATACATCCAACATATAGATATTCACAAAAAAGATAAGATATCTCCTCATTTTCTGATGTGATGATGTTACGTTCTCAGCAAGAGCATTCAACTTCAGCTTACTTACTGTGAATAGCTAGCAGCGACCGAATTGTACATACATTCATGAAAAAGTCTGTCATCATTGTGAGTACTGCTGTTGCATTTCACAGAAAAATGCATTCTACAAAAATATAAGACAAGGGAAAACGGGAATGAGGAGAGAAAGAAAAAAATCCAGAGAGAAGCGATATGCTGCTGAAAATGTTGTTGAAGAGTGGGGCTAATCAACCAGAGAGATCCGCACAATGTTATCAGCCAACAACTCTTTATAAGTATTTCACAACGTGCAAACTAGCTCATAATGGCTTGTACCTTTTTACAATAATGAGAGGCTACGGTGATGATAAGTTTGATAATGACGTGCACACTGAACCACAGACTTCAGGCTGATGACGGTAATGTGGCAAAAGATTACCCATTCTAGAACTCCAAGTAAAACGACTATCATTTGATAATATTAATTGCAGGGAAACATTTTTTTGCTAATTTTAACATGTTCATAACATCACAACTGATGATTTATTTAAAAATAACAATTTGCAATGCTATTCAGTAATAGTGTAGGATGTGAACTGAGAATGTATGTACTTATTTGTGTACAATACCTGAACCTATTACTTTTAATAAGACATTTTTAACTTTTGAAAAAAAACTTCTTACAAAAGCATCGGCTTTAGCTTTAGAATGTCTGTCAGTCAAGTCAATCCAACTTGACTTTGAATTGAATGCATTATCATTCCTAAAAAGATGCGCAATGAAATGAATGTTGGAGTTGATGTCGTGGTATTTTTAATACATAGTGATGTGCTAGTAAATGATTTAATAGATTGGTAGTGCAATGCTGCTATGCTGTAATCGTATCTAATCGTAAGTAAGGCAAGGCAGCAACATTCACAAGACAACTGATGAGGAGGCTCGACTGATGCTCCTTGTCTGCTTCGTTAGTCAAATTCATTTGAAGATTTTAATTGGAATTCTCAATTTTTTCCTCAAACTCAGTGAACGACTGAGACGGAGAGAGAGAGAGCCAAAGATCGATTTTTGATACATGACAAGGTGAATAAAGGACAGTTAAGAAATCACCACCCACTACGTGACCCCCTGGAGTCCATCAAGGAGGAGTAGGGTGATTGACATTTTGACACTGTGTACAGGGTACCCTATCTCAAGTTTTCTGTAACCGACGCTTATCATCATCTCATAACCAAAAAATTACTTTCAAGAACTGAGGAATATTATCCACATTTATTTTTTTATCCCCCATTCTTTTTCTTGAAACCAACAAAAGTCATAACAACCTCCGGATACTTTGACTTTTTATAGGGAATATTGTAAAATATTATTTTTACACTTATATGGGTCTATTCCTGCAATCTTGCAATAAATATTTTATTTGTCTGCATGTGTGTACGTGAATGCAGATCACTCAGGTTCCCTTTCCCCA
This sequence comes from Orchesella cincta, assembly GCA_001718145.1. Classification (NCBI taxonomy): domain Eukaryota; kingdom Metazoa; phylum Arthropoda; class Collembola; order Entomobryomorpha; family Orchesellidae; genus Orchesella; species Orchesella cincta. Next base: position 269,200 of record LJIJ01000084.1, on the reverse strand, counting down.
TCCTTTTCTCCTCCAAAAAGGAGCTTGCTGTTCAGTCAGCCCAAGATAGACAGTTTTCTGGATACATTTGGTAGTCTTGAGGGCATAAAATCAATCCCACTCTCTGGAAAATAGAAAATAATCAAGTCTTTTCCGTCTACTTCACTCCTCTCCTGTCTTTTCTCCTGTTACTAACTTTTTTACGAGGCTAACTGCGATGCAATGGATGTGCATATTATGCATATGTTACCCTCCAACTCTTAACCCCATTATGGGCTATAACTGTTATAGTGAACTTAAGAGAACACCATGTGATGCGGCGTTGGTAGGTTTTTTTTACGTGGAAAGGCTCTCTCTCTGATAATATAAAAAGTTTTTTTTTCTTTAAAGTTAACATTTTTGGGATGGGTCAATCATGATGGAAATTCAATTTCACGTTACAACAGCATCAACAACCCCCTAATTCAAGGTAAGAAATGTCATGGAGTGAGTGAAAACCTATAAGCTCATATGAAACTATCACATCATATCATTTCACATCACATCAGCATCACAAGGCGCTCCATAAATGTAAAATGTGAGTCAACAAACACCACCACTCACTCAACTCCTGTACATGATAGTTGATAGTACTTCCATATTTGTGTCAGAATAGAAAACCTATAATATAAATACGTTCTCGATAATACTTCAGGTGAGTGTATGTGTGCGAGAGTGAGATTAAATTAGGAAAATATGTTTCAATATATTTAGTCGACACAATGATTTCAATTAAAATTAAGCAACCAGAAAAAAAGCACAAGTATAATAATATGTATGATGAACGATGCCTTAAAATAAGCTGAAAAAGCATTTACTATGAAGCAAGAAAAGAAAAGGAGCATAAAATGTGCATGAAATGTAATTAGCGTGCATGCATGTTGCCGCGTCATGCATTTACGATTACAAAAAAGGGGGATTCAAAATCTTTCAGCAAACACTTTTCTTGAGCATCAAGAACAGAACATCACAACAAAAAACACAAAAAAATAACGTTTTTATTCTCAAGTAGAGCTAGCCTCTTTTGTTGATTTCTGAGAATTGTCTAGCACAACATCATTCTTGAAAGAGAATTTTTTGCTTTCGATTTTTCCAATACTTTTTTATGAATGATATAATATGGTTTTTTACTTGTTGCCAAAATTGGGCAAGGAGGAAGATTCGTTCTTTTTTGAGTATCCAATCGACAGGTGGTGGATTAGGTGAAGAAGATAATGGTGGAGGTGCAGGCGGTGGAGGAGGTGGCGAAGCAGCGAGCGATGAAGACAGTGATTCCATAGGCAATAAACAATAGTCTACTCCCAGCGTCCGATTCTTATGGCCGTACATTGAACGCTTCTAAATAACCTCTTTTTAGCAAATTGTGTTGGGAGTTGTTTTCTCATAAACAACACTGACTTGATCCTTTTAGCTATCGACTTGAATTTTACGGCTTTGATTGATTAAGTGGATTTATTTATTTATTTAGATTTTTTTCTAATTTGAAACTTTTGCGACAGAGCAGTAGAAGTAGCAGCAGGGAAAAGTATTATACATGGTGCTGAGAGCGCTGATGAAAAATTGTTATATTTTTTGGCTTTGCGTTTGGTTTTTTGTTTAACTCACACAATCAACTGAATTTCCTGCTCTCCCATTCTCCTTCGACGAAACTGTCGTTGAGTTGGTTATCTTTGATGATCCAGTTGATGACGTGACATCTGTAATGAGGTCTTCAGTGGTTGCAGAGGCGGAAACAACTGTGGCGTTGCTACTGCTGTTATTATTACTCGTGGCAGTTTCACTTGCTGTCGTGGCAATTATGTCACTTTTGGAATACACCTTACAGCTTCCAGTCATTTCCATAATCATCATCTTTCTCTGCTAGGAACCTGCGTCCCTTTTACAATCAAGTTGATACGCTCATTCGTTCGCTTTTTCTCTCCTCCAACAACGGACAGAGACGGACTAAAAACATAGAATGGAACAAATGCATAAAGAAAAAGGAACGATATAATGTAAAATGCATATACACATGTATATGTAATGTATAATAAAGAAAAATAACACCAGACCAGTCAATAATACGAACATACTTGCAATACATACTCTATTCCATGCACACTAGAATGTTTTTAGTTAAACTATAGCATTGTATTGATAACAAAAGGACCTACATTTCATTTCATGACTTTCTGAATGACAAGATATAGATGAAGTTAAATTATTGGATGGAGTTGCCTCTCTGTCTAGTTACTAACGGACAGGAGAACTGTGTTACGTGTTTACAGTTGCGGCAACCTCGACAAATGAAATAAAGTCTGATGTTGCGTAACATATCGAACGCCGTTTGAAACTATTCATTCAAAACTAACAGGGATAAAAAAATAATATAAATCGCATGAATCAAAGTTTGCTGCATGAATGACAGATTCCTGATTAGCTCTCTTTGTCCGCAGACAACGGCGGCCACTATAATCCACAGCAACTATGAATAGGTATATTTGGCTAGCTGTCACATATAATTTAAGATTCTCAAATGAAAACCGTTAGTACACGTTTGTATTGATATGCTTATACTTTTGAAATATTGGTCCAGAGTGAGTACGTTCACAGTTTAAATCATGATGCACAGCTTCACATCATATCAATTAGCCGCATTTTTGTAAAGAACCCATCAAGCTTTTGCACGGAAAAGGTAAAATCTCAAAATGTTCCAATAACTTTATTGCTTAATCATTACTCCAATTTTTACTAGGTTGACTGAGTGACCTTAAATTATTAATCTTTGGATTAAAAGTTAATGTTATCAGTTCAAAATACATTTTGCATAAATTATTTCTCCATATTATCCACATATGAAACTGAAGGAAATATATTGATAGATTGATTATGCAAATGAATTGGTTCGATCCGAATTAAGAAATTGTCTACGGTAAATATGCAAATTATAGTATTAGAATGGCCTGATCATCCTGCAACCAGACTTGTTTGAATGAAGTTAAATTGATGACTGCCTTCAACTAATCTTATTTATTGACATAGTTGTACTTGGTGGTTGTTGAGACATTGAAAAATATGAATTAAAAGTGATTTCACTTAATCAATCATATCAATAAAACTTGAGTTTTCAATACGTTCCTTATTGGTTATGGTAGCAGAAGAAGTCACTAATCAGTGAAATATTTTTTCATGTTCAATGCCAACTGAGGATTAGTCTGTTGATTTGATAAGTATCTGTTCTATGACTGTTTTATAATCAATCGCTCAAAGTTGATGAGTGAATGGACAGGAATAATAGGGAATGGGCGCAGAAGACGTGTATCAACGGCTTAAGTAAATTGCTCACCAGAACTTTACCAATTTTACTTGGGATCAGATAGTTAAATTTTTCGTAAGCATATCTAGATCAAGTGAGCACTAAGCAGACTCAAAAAATTGATAATACACTCGTTCCCTCTCAAGTATATTTAAATCCGTCTGAAGAGGACCACAACATGACAAGTAATGTTATGTCCATTCGGAACATTCCTAATGTAACACAATGTCTGCCTCAGTTTAATGTAATCAACGGAACCATGTCCATGATATTTTATTACCAATAATGTATGGCAATTACAATTTCGAAACCAATGATGATTTATTAAAATAAGGAAAAGCGGATTGTATCCCGTCACTTCCCAAATTGATATTGAGTGCCGAACAACATGGTCGAGACTACTCAACTCTCAACGCTTGTGGCATCCCGATGATGACGCTGGCGATTGCTCAAGATCAGTTGAGCCAATGGCCAATAATATTGCCGTGCTGTATCGTATTGTTCAATTGAATCGTGTTGAGTACAAAGATTTCCAATGTTTCATGAACAAGAAGGAGAGCAAAGGCTTAATGGCCTTTGTAACAAACAAAAAATGCAACATTAAGTGCTGTTAACGCTGCATGTTGGCTATGTTCGTATGTAATGTCATGATAATTTGCTACATTATATGGAGTTGTGTCATGCTCAAATATGAGTGCACTTTACATGGTCAGCCAATAAATATGTGCAATAATAAATTTCTATCTGCGTTTATTTTCCCTGTCAGAGAAATATCCTTCAGAATTAATATCCATTTCATTTATAAATGACTGTTAATCAATTGAAAGGAATTTTTTCGAACAATTTTTCCTCCCTCACAACTTCTTTCCTCCTGTACTCAAGCCAAAACTCATGCTAAGTGTAGAATACTAATACCATATTACGAAATGAGTCCAATAATTCTCATACAGTAACATTTCAGGATTCAGCAGCTACCATTCTTCGTTTAGCTTCCAATAAAACAGTCAGAATCGATAAATAGCATACAATATCAAGTGCCCATGCATGGAATTTGTCTGTCCATCTTATTGCCATTCAACCAAGCCAACTTGTCTACTACGTGTCGACTAGAAGAATTAGTGGTTTGTGATGAAATAATTATGACGATGGCAATGTGATGAGCTCTTATACTCTTCATCAATGAAGAATTTAATGTGGTGATAACAGTCTGCAATATGTAAAAGTCATTGATGATGATCATGACGACGATGAATATTTTTGGCTGTCAGGGTATTTTGCTCTTAATTTAGAGAGTTTGTATTATTCATCATAAATATTTCGTTAAGCCATCGTTGTTGACCAACTGGATGGTCAGTGAGTTGGTCTGCTGCCGAAGCATAAACATTTCAGTTTTCTCCAGTACATTGTAAGGTCATACAAATAATTTTTGAACAGATTGTTATTTCTTTCAGAACTTTAATGCTAATAACAATAATTATGATAATGCATTCTCAGAAAAACTTGCAGACGTTCTACTTGTCTCTCCGTGTTGTTTGAGAATGAGACCTGCTGCGTGTCCAACTTCAGCCAGATCAATTCTCAGCGTTTGTGCAATGACAATCATATTATGCAATTGTCGCACTGACGTTGATGACAATCTTACTCGTTTAATACATATATTCATCATCTGATCAAGGGGATACGGCGGATATCGCATATTTTCATTAGGTTTAATAAATGATCGATTGATATTATCTGTTGTATTTTATCTGACTGGGTGTCGATTCCCCCGAAAGAAATCAGTGGTAATTAATGGGTGCAATATTTGAATTAAAACGAGTGACTAGAACACAACCCAGTTCCTTTCTTCTTTTCGTGTTATAGTTATTATTTCGTTCGAAGTTTGAATTTTATAATGCGCTCCGCTCCTGTTGCTGTCGATACATTACTTTATCCTTCCTTAATCCTTGTTACTGGTTTGAACTTAAACACATGTTATTATCTCTTCTATGTGTGTTTACACTTTACTTATGCCTATAAGCTGTGCGGTGTAGTGTGAAAGAGAGCAAGCACTACGCAACTTTTTTCGTCTGTCTGTCTATGTAGATGTTGCCGTTAGTGTGTATTTGCATGGAATGCATTTTTTTGTTCATCATTTGTCAGCAAGAAGCAGGAGAGTAATACACTACTCCACAGTAGTAGTCTAGGTTCAGGGACACATGGATAATTCACAATGTGGTCATCAACTGGTTCATTTAAACTCGCTTGGAAGTAAAGCTCATCTCAGTATATTATAGTGGGTCTCAGTGGTCCGTCCAGTCGAATCGAGTCATTTCTTTCTTTGCTACCTAAACGGCTCTCCGCACACTGCAGTGCACGCATCATGAGAGATGCAAACAATTTAATATAAAGTATGGACAAGAGAGATTATTGTCCAAATCCATCTGACCATTTTAATAGTTCCAGCTTCCTATAAAATGCATTGTAACGATGGTCGTTACAAGTTACAGTGTTGGTGTCATTTTCCTTGCCTGACAAGCTCTCATTGCATCATTGCATTGCTCTCTCTCTCTCTCTCTCGCACATACAAAAACCGCTTCTGCTTCATCTCCGACTGCTTGACTGGTTTCCCTACACCAATGTATATAACTGAGCACGAATTCCCAATAATCTATTGAGCTCCCCAAATTCTAAATGTCGTAATCTCTCGCTAAACATTTCGAATGTGGAGAAAAACTGGTATGAAAATTTCAGTGGTTGCTGAGAAAGAGTAGATACAACAGCGACAAACAAGAGCGGTTGCATTATTTACTGATTTATCATTTTCTAAACCTCCATCCCATGACAATAAAGCTATATGTGACATATTTTTTGCATAGGTTTTCACAACTTGTACAAGTTCTATGGGAGTTGTTGCAAGGAACGTGTGTTGTTGTTGAGCTGACGATGAGAGCAAAAAACAAAGTGACAACATGTGTAGAACATGGTACTTTTCTATGTAGTAGTTTCAACTTCAACCTTGTAACAAGTTAAATTTGTGATTCCCTTTCTCTCGTCCTCTCTGTCGCTTTTTGCCGATAGATTAGCCATATCGCCGACATTGACAAGGATTAAAGGGAATTGGTATCAGTGGAAAATTGCCTTTTTGCCACTTGGCTTCCATGTATACAAGCCTAATTCATTATGTACATTGACTACAAGTACTAAGCATTGAATCTCTTCTGGTCTCAATTCGACTCGTGGTGGCGGTACTGGTGAAGATTGATAAAAACTGGGAATACACGACCGGCATCAAATATTCATAACACATATCACCATGTAGGTACATTAAAGCGATCGTTTTGCCATGTTCTTTTACATACGACTGCAGTAAAAGCCGAAATCATGCTGCGCAGCAGTTCAACAAGCATTTCACTGGTTCCTGTCAGTTCTCTAATTTTTTGCATATGTTCTCACTTTTCCCGTGGATCACGATCATGGTACTGTTGGCAATAATAATATTTCCAATGCATGCCGAAAATATGAGGGCTGATTGTAGCAAAAAGAGAACTATTTGCCTTGCCTCCCACATGTGTTTCCTATGCTCAAATACACATTGGTGATAATGACGGTTCTGTTTTCTCCCTTTAACAAATATAGCTACAAATTTACATGTTTTCTATGGAGTGCTCTTATAACTTTTACCTCTAGGACAAACCAAGCTGGGTTCCTAGCTAACATTATTCCACATTACGTATTATCAATTTCTCACTCACGTTTCCACTATCACCACCATGAAAGCAATAATTTTCGCCCCGATCACAAGAATCCAAAAACTAGACACTTGAAATGAGATGCAAAATATGGCTTTGTATCCACAGCTTCTGACTTTTCACACAACCACACCACAACACGTAATCTATACTCTCGTCTTTCTCCCTTGGTCGGATCAAACACATATTTACAACGGGAGCCGAGTTCTAGCTGGTCGTAAACTAGCAGGACTAAAATCAAACTGTTATGTCGACCAATTTCACACTTGCTTTGAGCCAAAATTTGTTGAAAGAGAAAAGGAAAGTCTGTGTGAAACCAGAGTGGAGAAGGTAGTGTGTGATATAATCCAACTCCAACCCGATTCTCCTATTTCACCAATTCCAAAATTTGAAATCATTAAACGTGTCCAGATATTCATTTTATGTTATGATAGTGTGAGACTTAGGCTGGATCTAACCCCTTGATTTGGTTTGCTCACCACCTTTTCCCCTCGTATCAAGTTAGGATTATATACTTATGAGCAGATAAGAATTACAAATTAGTATCAAAGAGGAAAATCAAATGAATTTTATAATTGTAACGGGAGGATTATGAGGATGCTTACACACTTGCGTTAAAGAACGATTTTGAGAGATATCGAATCTTTATCCATGTAATCGTAATATCCACAAAATTATGTATACTAACGTAAGTGATGCTCTAATTTGCTAGGTTCCATTATTGAGGATGGCTTTTGCAAATGCTATTTCATTGCAAAGGAAAAGAGAAGCATTTATTCATTCATTCCATCTCTGAATTGCTTCCCTCCGAGCACAATCATCATCAACCGCGTATGTAATCATAATCATCATTCGGCATGTCATTTGCTTACAAAAGTAAACTACAAAATGTGCTCTTGCTTACTACTCGCGACTTGGAACTGCATGTGTGTAAGCTTTGTCTGTGAAGAAGATGGTAATCCTAATGATGACGGTGTTGATGTAGTATAGCCCAAAATAATACGGACAGACTTTAGATTTAAAGGTTATAAGATCAGCAAAATGATGACATGCATGCCTGCTAAACTTCTCGACGAGGCACGCATTCACTCTTCTGATTGTGAGTTTAAATATGTGTGCAACCAAGATGCGTTCACATCTCAAAGCATAATGTATACAAAATACAAGCGTAAACGGAGCGTATTTATATGTGAGGAAGTCAGTTAAACGTGTAATCTCAGGAGCTTGCACACCGATATACCAATATATGTATATTGGTGTGCTACACAGCATTTTTGTCGCCTTATATAAACCGGCATTTTTTGCTCTTAAACAATTTTTTTATACCGCATCATCATCATCTCATATGCCTATTTATGTAAGTTGTATCAAATGCACATAACATACACTCAATGTGTTTCTTGGGATGAAATGAAGTTGTGGATGTAACATGTGCAAATGTCACATGTGTCCCGGTTCACTTGCTGAAAAGCTGAAGCATAATCATTGACGTCGTTACGCATTCTTTCAAACACATCTTCTCTTTTTATTGTATCAACCGAATGATGACGAGGATTCGGAAAAAGTGTAAGTTTTAGGAGTTACATGGTGATTTTTCGTGTCGAAACATTAGCACATTAGCTTGTTTCATTCAAACGGAGCAAATAAAGATTGCACTGAGCATAGCTGAAGGAAGCGACTTTGTTTCATATCAAATTTCCCATCATCATTTCAAAAATATTGCAAAAAATTTACTTGTATCGTTTAAAATGTTTTCCCCACTCACAAATCAAGTTGGCAGTGGCAAGCATTTCTTTCAGATGCGTTTAAAAAAGGGACACATGTGTGATTTTGAGAAAAGCTGAACATTTGCGAATTGAAAAGCGAGGTAAATTTGCACATCTGGCAATTCATTTTGCAAATGAGAATTATCATCGTTTTACAAAAGACATATTGAATATTGAAAAACAGGAAATTATGGATGAATGCATGTGAATGTCGAAAATTGCAAGGATTATTACTGACTAAAAAGGGGGTTGAAAAAAAGTATGGTTCAATATAATACAAAGTAGTTTAAAGGGATCATGGTCTTCGGAAATGAGAGTGGAGAAGTTGTTGAAATGAGTATTTGATCTGTCAACTGAACATGCCAATCAGTCAAACAACACAATGAGCCATTTTCGAACATGAATGAATATTTTCAACTGTTGATATGCGTGACTTGGCTGGAATTAGAATCACGGTGAAAAAAGAATGAATGACAGGGTGGCACTCACAATACGATGCTCATTGGGAAAGCAAACCAGGCATATATTTCCTTTTTTTCAGTCTATGCTTAACAAATACTCATCCTGTTTAATCAAGAAGGGAAATGGGGAGAAATTTAGCAGAAAACATGGGAGAAAGAGAGGAAGGAGGAATGTTGTTATGAGATGAGAGGAGAGATTACAATTTTCGTCATATTATACAGCTATTACACATCTCTCATCGACCTTCTCCGCCTCTTCTTTTATGTGAGATATATGCATGTATTAGTTTTGTGTCTCTAATAAAAAAGCCCCAAAGAGCTAACAAAGAGGAAAGACGATGAGACGGTGAATGATTAAGGGAGAAACAGAAAGAAAAAAACGATTCACCAGTAAATGAATGACAAGAAACATGCCAAAGCCAAGTTATCAGTGACAGATGAAATGAGAACTGCAAGTTTTTACACGGAACTTGATCTCTCTCTGCACTCTTATGTGCTTCTTCTTGAGGAAATTTGAAAACGAGGGAGATTAAAAAGTTTTTTTTTCTTCTGGTATCTCTTCAAAAAGCTGAAAAGATGATGATGAACAAGAATTGTTGGATTCATCGAGAAAAGAAGTTTGTCTTTACTTTGTGTTATTAGCACATTTGAAACAAGAGCAAAGAGGGGGACATTTTCAAAGACGTTTTTGAAAAATCCCCGATTCCTCTCCAAAGTCATCCAAACTCTGAGATTGTTAAATAAAAGTTGCAATTTCGTGGTAGAATTGAGGGAAAAGATGTGGAAACACAAGCAACAAATGTTTAATTCTGAGAAGAATACGAAAGAAGTAGCATTTTCGTTCTCATCCACGAAGGTTATGTTATACTAAAGAGGTAAATGCTATCAATTCTTTATGTAATAAATTCTTTTCTGCTCCTTTTCCCTCTTTTTAACTCACACTTGAGAAAAAAGGATGGATGTGAGTGAACAAGTGGAACATTGTTTGTTGTAATATCTTGAGAAACACATGGAACAAACCAGTCAAGTGTTTAATAAAACATATTTTCAAGTTTTGGTGTAAACTTATTCTTCTTCCGTTTCAACAAGTGCTGATTAATTCTTCTATTTTTAGATTTGAACTTTTACGGTATTAAGAAATCCTCGAGTTTCCTCCATGCTGTACCATTTACCACACGAAACTCAACTCAAATTTCGTTTACTATTTTGCCATTATCTTCATGCTATTTTAGAGAATGAAATGTATCCAAAGAAAATTGAGACATTTTGTATCAAGTCGATAACGAGTTGAATACCAACAATAAATGGGAGAGAGGAACTGGAACCGTTTAACAAAAATTATGGGATTGGGGGAACGTGAGTATTGAGCTAGGTGGTTGGAGTCGTAGGAGTACATAAAATAGTGGAGTGTAAACGGTGAGTGATTGAACCGTGTTGGGTTGTTGGGGAATTGACATGTAATCGTGATATAGTTGAGCAGAAAAGGGCAACTCGAAGTGGTGCGTAGCTAGTCAAGTGAAAAATCATCCCTTCTGCTACACTTCTGTGAAATACATAAACGTTAATCTTGCGTGAGTCACAAAAGGTTGTGCTGCAGTTGAACAGTTCAGCTAGTGAAGCAGAGAGTTGATAGTGATTCTAGAGGAAAAGTGAGATTGAGCCACTCTACACACCATGCAGAGCCTGCCTGCCTGCTCTGCGGAGGTAGCCCACTTGTGCTTTTCCTTTCTCAATCTCAACATGCACCAAAGACAACGAACTCTCAGCTCAACACAACCACGGAGCTAGCAAGTATCGGTTTTGACAATATATCAGAGTTTTACAAGCTTTCAATACACTTCTCTCCCTTTCATGAGAATACCTATTACGACTCTGGGGGAACTTGAACACTTTCTGCCCGGAGAGAATGTACCGTACTCCAGTGAGTCCATACAGGGCTGATGCCTGTATATTTTTTCACCCTATGCAAGAAATGAACTGAATCCATCAAGTTCAACGGGATCTATCATCCATGTCATTACATGATTTACTGAGCTCATTTTAAATTATAGCTAACACACACATGAACATGCAGTTGGATGTATGCATACATATTTGCTCAACGTGGTGCACAATTTTTTAAGCTGACTTTTAGACAGTTTTAAAAGCTAATCTTGATAAATTCAACAATATTTTTTGTGGTGTATTGGAATGTGTTGAAAGTTGGTGAAAACGGTCTCTATTACGTTTCGTAGATATGTGGACGGATAACAGCTAACAAATTGCCTACCGATTTCCACTGTAAGTCAATACTCCAGCAAGGAAGCAAATTCTCAATCAGCATTATCCTGCCTTAATACTCTCTGTCTCAATTCCTAACAAAATGAACTCTTGACTTTTTATGCTGCCTCATACATTGTTTCATATTCCCCGGCTATAAATCATGCTTGAATTTTTAAATTAATTTCATATGATGGTAATTTTGATGACTTTAAAAAAGGAGCTACACATTCAGAAAATAAATGTTAAGAAAGAATAGTATATATTTGATAACACACTCACCACAATTATGCCAACTTATTACAAAAAAATTATCACTGGATAATTTGATGGTGGGACAAATGTGCAAAGTCTTGTTTATCTTGGGAATTCCCCCACTCTTTTTGGAGCTACACGAAATCACAAACAATCTAAAGATTTTTGAGTCACAATGATATAAAAAAGTACATCAAGCACACACTTGATCGTTGATGGAATTCAGTACACTTTTCTCAACGAATATATTTAATACTAAGTATAACCTGTATAGAAATGCAAAGACACAACAACTAACAACTCACTAGAACGGAAACACTGTTCCACTGTCGAGAATCCTTTTGAGATTTCATCACCATTTTATTTTTGTATTTGGCTTATAATGATGAGCCGAACAAAGATAAAAAACTTTTTGAAAATATGTATAACGTTTTTCGTTTGTTCACAATCAGTAACTCTTTATTTTCATCAACTTGACGTTGATGGTGACGATGACAATGGTGATTTTGATGGTAACTCCACCTCGACAACTTTCATTTGATGATTATCTTGATTATTGTCACTACAATCGAAGTGTGTTTTGTTCCTGAGGTAAAACACAAATTTGTGCTTATTTCGCTGATGATGCTGTTGTTGATGAGGCTGACAAAGGTGAGGAGGACGTTGAAAAGTGTTGTCTTGTGATAGAGGAACGGGTGCGTGATTGATTTGCATGACTCTAGAAACTCTAGATCACACTGTGTTCGTTCGTGTACATGTAACGAAAATAATAAACGTTTCGTTTCATTAAAAAATACATAGACATTAAATATTACATTTCGTATACAAATAAATGAATAGTCGTGATGTGATTCTTTTGAACAAAACACAGCAGCCCAGTTACAAAGATGACGTTGATATTAAAATTCGATAATGTGATTATTCTTGTTCGTTTTTTAAAGAAAAATTATTTAATAACAATGATTCTTATGCATTTCCTCAATTTTATTCTTTCGTCTCTTTTGATTTCAATCAAAAGAGACTGACTTCCTTTGCGTGCCTTTCTTTGTCTATGTGCTGACGGTAACGAGGATGAGATGATAGTTCCATGCTAGCTTGCCTTGTCTTGAACTCTACCGAGAAACACTGTGCCTGCCTTGACTGACTGTCTCAACACTACTGAGGATTCACATTTACTAAGTTTTGCAATCTACGCAATGTTCACATTCAACTCATCGTCTCCCTATTTTTATTATGTTTGCCTGCAATGCATTACATACTTAATGTACATGGGGATTTCATATACGTACTTTAAGTGCATCCCTGCTTTGGAAATCTTGCTAAGCAAACTGGTGCGGCAGATCTCTTATCTGTGGCATGATGCTATTCTTATATAAAATGAGATAATATATCTCATTCTTACAATTAAATGTAAAGCACATTGTTTTGATTGATTCCTTTCAAACTGGAACATTTTGAAGTTGTACCCATAAAAATTTACTTTTATATAAAACTCCTACTAATATAATACCAAAAGTTCACAAAATGTGGTCATGTACGATAAATGTGAATTGTTTATTTTATACCTATATATATAAACGCTATAAATCTCTGTCCAGTGATGTGAGCTATTTCTCTCACTGTAATTAAAAGCAATCAGGAAAACTAGAGATTATTTATACCTGTAATCACTCACGTGCTTTGTTTACCACAATACTTAATCACGATGGATGGGGAAGATCTTTTGGTCTTTAAAAAATCGCCTAGTTTCCCAGCTCGAAACAATAAAATTTGTACACACTAACATTCATCCACGAGGATGTTGGGTTTAGTTTTGCACGTTTTCATACGTGCGTAAAGCAGAAAAATAAACAGGTATTAAATGGCTCCCTTAACACTATTACTTTTAGCGAAAGAAGTAGGTGCAGATTCGCTCCTCAGATATATATCTTGGTTGGATAAGACAGCAACTGTACTATATACGTGGTGTGGTATTTGCAAAAAAAAAAGTTCTCCTGACTCGTTTTGTTTTATGTATTATGCTACCTCCTCATATTATTCCTCTTTTTAAAATTTATTCCACTTTAGTTACAGGAAATTCCCTTGTTCCATAACATAACAAAACAAAATTGCAACATTTTTATAAAACTTTATTCTCATCATCACCCCACCACACATCAGCAACTCTGCTGCTCTGAACCATAATAATTATGTTTTCATTACTTGCAGTATCAATAGATAAATTTTCCCAACTTAAGAGAACACGATTGGTTTTTAAAAGGTTGGTTTAAACTAATCGTGTAAAGAGTAAATGCATGCATGCGTCCAGGTATCTCATCGAAACCATTCCACTTGCATTTTTTGAGTTCAGGGAGAGATTACTGTAATTAATCCTATATCAATCCACTGCTTCATCATTGTCAATAAGTGTTGATATCTCTTGGTGGTATTAAATTCTTAAACTCCCAACATATTTTCCTCATCGTTTTATACAACTTTCTATCCTATTATCGTCATATTTTGTGAAAAAATGAAAGATGGATTAGGTATTGATTTTGGTCGGTGGTTTGATCCTGAATCCTCTTTTTTCATGACGATGGTGATTACACCTGAATACCGAACGAATTCAATACACTGTTATCAGTTCCCGTCGCCCGTGTATGCATATAAAACACGCATGACATGCTTGCCTGCCTGCTTGTCTCATATTTCCTCCTTTTATTTCCAGGTTTGGATAAGAGACTCATAAATCCTTCACTGATTTCTAGGTTCCACTCACTTTTTAATACCCACCATTTACAACCTAGTTTACCTACCAGTATATATATATGTGTGTGATCATCAATCAATGCGAGATTTAAGCTAATATCTGATATTAGTGAATACTTTATTTGCCTTCCTGATCAATACATAGGTAATTGTTAGTTGGACCGAACTTGACTTGACTCATTCACTTTCGAATAGGATTTTGTGTAAAATTTGAAATGAATTTTAAAAATTTCCTATAACAAGATGCTGGACATGCACATTCTACGAAAGAATTACTGCATCATAAGTACTGACATGCAAGTACATAAACATGTGTGTTATGCACATAAGCACATTACAATTCCTTCATGTCACTCGCATTGTGACAAATTTTATTATTAGTATAATTTTTTCTCGCTCAATACACTCCCACAGATTAGATAAGCGCGGCTGACATGCGTTTGTGTACTTTTCTCTTTGCGGCTTTTCATCACAGAGACAAGCCGATGTTATAATGTGTGTGTTATCATCTCGTGTTAAATACCATGTTTCCACTTATGTGATCATGTTGTATCGTACAGACAAATTGTCAATTAAACACCTTGTTACCAATTTATTGACTGACCAAACCAACCTAACCAAAACCAATGTCGCTTTTGTAACTATTGATAAACTAACTGTTTCTCAAAACTCTATTACTGTGTGGTTATGTGGCTTTGAGCACTTTACACGAAAACTACGAATTGTATCACTATACTCTAGATTAATTAGGAATACCGCACATGGCACCTCAACTGAACTCAGCCTATCTAAACTTGCTGAAAGAACCATAGCATTGCATTGTATATAAAAACCAAAACTCGTTTTGCCTATCCAGGGCTACGTGAGAAATTTCTAGGATTTTTTGTTAAATTGTAAAAACAAGATGATGCTTACATTTTGTATTAGATTTACTATATGGAACTGTGTGCAATACCATCATCCACTCTCACTTTTTGTGGTAATTACAGTTAATTGTTATCAGTTCATTTGTCTCCATAAAGGTTTTTTTTAAACTTGCGACCTATACTGGCTTCCGGGATAAATGCACACGTTGAAGGTTTTTAATACTAGAAAATCCAGTTATTGATGACAAGGTCCACTACTACACCTTCCGGTCCATCCGAGTTTTTCCACAGTCACAATCAACTGAACAATGGGAATGATAAAGCGTCACTTTAGTATTTAGCGTGATTTTTTGTTAGCTATAATTGCTCGGTTTGTTGCTGATGCACCTTTGTTTCACTCTTTGCTGCAATTTTTTCAAGGAAAAGTAAATGTTCCTAAGTGCCCCAATACGATTGGGAAAATGGGATGGTGAAAACAGTAGATATTGATATACTCGTGTGTAGGAGTAATGGCAATGTGGTAGGGAGAAAGGAGATGTGGAGCAGGAAACGGTAGTGCAGCAGTAGTAACCTTAGGTCCTTGTACTAAACGTTTTTGATGGTGATGGTAGAAATAATAAGAGAAAAGTGTGGTGATTGTTTCTTTTCTTGAGAGTGCTTCCACTCAGACACACACACAGATAATAATACACACTTGCATCCGCACTTGTTTTTGAGTTGGGTCCTACTCTCTCTCTCTCTCTCTCAGCCTGCCCTTGTTTTCTGTTCTGTTTTTGTGGAGAAGAATGACAAGGAAAGTGAGTGAAAGAAGCAGTAGTCAAAACCGGGAGGGATTGTGTCACCCGTTGTCTCATGTAATATCGTGTGTTGTTGTTATTGGAATAGTAGCAAATGTGCAAGAGCAGCAGCGGAGAGAAGTGAGGAACTGAACATGATTTTACTTCGGTGTGAAGTAGAGAACTGAGGTTTGGATAGGGTAAGTAGGGTTGTCAATAGGGCTAGACTGGTTGTGAGTAAAGCAAAGGGGCAACATCATCAGTGCTCAGCAAAAGCAACAGCAGCAGCATGCATCAGAGCTCTGAGCTCCTGTATTATGCTTTTTTACTTGTACACATTTTGCTTTCGCACTCACACATAGAATAACACACGAAAAGGGGATATCTGTGAGTAGGAATTGGCTTTGCCTAAACCCATTCGAAATGAACAAGATGACGATGACATGAACGCACACATACATTTCAAATACACACGGACAAGAGTCGAGGATAGAGCGAGAAACTGCATCAAGCAGAAAGCTGAGCTGCCTTTGCCTTTAACTCTTCAACGTTGAGAAAAAGAGGGATAGAAAAGAGAGATATGGGATAGATTCACGTGCTGAGCTTGGATACGGTTTTGGATTGTACACGTAATCGTATATATTGAAAGAAATACATGGGATGGTATTGAAGACGCAGTTTGTGAACGCTCAAATGAGAAATAAAGATCGACAAAAAGGATACAACATTGAATGGTGCTTCCATTTGATCCTTGCCTGCTTTTTCTTCATTTGGTGCAGCCCGAGCATCAAGCAATACTCATTTTTTGCTATGGACCATATAACGTAAATGGATTGAGAAGTGAGGAAGGGGTAGCAAAATAGAAATACACATCTCTCTTTTCAGCTTCAACAGTATTCGTCGTAATAATAATATGTGTGCATGTGGATGAATGTGTCTGTGTGTGAGTGAGTGTGTGTGAGTGCGAGTGAGAGTAATAAGAAGCGTATGTATTGCTCCCGATCTCTGTATGTAGTGGCTCTGGCATTGCTCCTGTTGATGATCATGATACAAAAGTTGAGATGAGTGAGTGAGTGAACAGCCAGCGAGCGAGCGAACGAGCACCCAAAAAAGGATGATATACGTAGAAAAAGAATGTGTGAGAGAGATGCAAAAGTGCTTGCTTCACCGACCCCCAGTCCCCCTGGTTGATTTTCTTGAATGATCTGGATGTGAGAGGGGGCCGATCATTCGATCTGATCAGGAATTGTCTATAGGAAATAAGAACCGGGCGCATGCCTTGCGTCCGGATTGATTCCCGGATTGGAGCATCGGTCCGACCCAAAAGGGTGGAGGATTGGTAACCAAACCCAAGACGGTTTCTCCATACACATAATATCCCATCATGTTGTTGCATGCTTTTGCTCCTTTCTATATCGCCTCGGCTCTGCTTCTCTTGTTCCTGCTGCTCCGCTGCCTGCTCCACTGCTGAGACTTTTCGTTCATTCTTAATTTTTTGGAAGAGATGCTTCTTATTTTGCTACATTGTATACACACGGAATGAAACAAGGACTCAACTCTCCGTTACGTTATTGCTCTCACTTTTGAACTCTACTCCCACTTTACAGCTCCAGAAGGCCCTAAATTTTTGTTGTATTTACTCCTTTTTTCTCTCCTCTCCTTTTCAGTGGATGATATTACAAGATGATGACCATCATCACAATGATGATGAGCATGACGAAAATGATGATTGTGATGCTGCTACTATCACTACTACCCTCCTTTCCTATAGTTTTCTTCACTGACTCGCTTTTGACATGAGCGTTTGTATGTTCTGCACAAAGGATAAAATGAATCAACTGGCAGGTAGGTTGTAAGTTCATGCAAACGCGGTCCACACACGTAACCCTTCATCTAGGTCTTTAAATTCACTTTTTATTATCAACACCACTACCAGCTCGCTCACATACACACTTTCATACCTACAAACGAGCATAGGGAGCAGTCAAACTGTTGCTGGAAATCCTTGGCAGAGCTTTCCTCATAATATATACATACATTCCGGGAAAAAACCCCTGACATTCTCCTCGGCTTTCTTTTCACTTTTACCCAGTAGTCAACAGCCATTCATCTAAATTCTTTTTTTTAGCTTAGCTTGCTTCATTGCCGCATTTAAATTAATTTTAAATGGAATACTAAATATTTCAGTGCTTTTAATTTAACATTGTATTTGGATATTTTATGCATTTTAGCACTGGTAGGATAGCAGCCATCACATGGGGCAACGAAGAACAACATCTTGAGAGTACTACTGCGACGGACCAAGTCAATAATAATATGCATTTGTAATTTGTTCCGATTGCTGTGCCCATTCTTTTCCTTTCTTGTTCGGTTCCGAGCGTAAAGAAATGAAGGAACCCTTGGGATATCGTGGATTTTTGAAGAGCATGAGCAAAAAATCTCCGATACCATTTAGCTCAATGGACATGGTTCTACATCTCAAATTACATGGCAACTCTGAGCAACTCTATATTATTACGTGGCGTGTCTATTCGCATGAAAAATACTTTTCCTTTTTGCTCCTTCTCCACTCTTCACTTATTGTTAGTTTTTGCTTGTGTTTTCTATGTTTTATCTTAACAAATAAAAGCAAGAGCATTATTTATAAAACGATCCATTTGCATTTACTTACTTAAAGTCTGTCTCGGAGTTAGACAGTACAACACAGACGAATGAATGTATCGCATCGTTACAAGAGAGGTCTACAACAATAAGCATTCAAATCTTGGGATACCACTTTTACATTGGCATGAATCTTTGATAAAACATCATAAAGAGTAATGCTGTGTTGCTTATTTTATACTCAACGTCAGAATGAATAAGACTTGAAATAAAATCTTGTTGAATGTGTGTATGTTGGGTGCAAAAAAGGGATTGTTTGCCATTTTCTTCCTCCGTATTCAAAATTCGTTGTTGCAATGCAGATATTTCTTCTACTTTTTATAAGACACTTTGTACTCATGTCTTTCACAGATGATGACATGACATGCATTTTACATCCATGACCTCCACCATTGCGTCTGAAGGGAAATGAGAAAAACTACCACCCATCCAGTTTTGTAATAACAATTAAGTGAAGAATTTGAAAAATAAATGCTTTAAATATTCGCTAGCTAATGAGGAATCATGTATTGGAAAGTTTAATTGAACTGACGATGAGACACAAGGTGATTGATGGCATCGGAAATTTTTGATACTTAAAACAATCGCAGCATATAATTCTAGAAAGCACCGTTTTAGCTTGTGTAGCATCTAATCCTATTCCTTTTTAATGCATTCCTGGAGAATAAAATGTCGGTAATGTTTTTTCCTAATCCAACTTAATTGTTTCCCCTAAATGAACATGGAGGTTTATGAATGAAGAGCAAAAAATCAAATATAATTTTATGTGGATTGCGTTCATCGCTGTGAGTGATATGGGCAATGTGAATCAGCTATCGCTCATTCATGAAGTGAGCATTCAATTGCCTCGTTACTTTGTATAGATGGGTATTGGAGAGTTGTGGTGGCATTTAATGACAAATAGGTATTATAATGATGTTATGAATGTGGCAGGGAAGCACATGCTTTTCTTAATGACTTTGATAAGCAGACGTTATGTTCAGGGTTCAAGTGTTTTAGGTACGTGGTATGTGAAGTTCACATTGAATAGATAGTGATATTCACGCCTGATGCCAAAGTCATAAATGGTGCATCAATATCAATTCTTTGCAATGCTGCACCCCCCACAAAGTATCAGCAGTAAGAAAGCAATAGTGAATAAAGAATTTTACATTCGTGTTTTAACTCTTTCTATCTACTCTATTAACCAAATCAATATGTATGCATGAACATCTTGAAAAGTTCAGTAATGACAGGGTTGGGTCAATGTGAGATTTACGGAACCCAATTCTTTCGTTATGGCTTCTCTGCATTGCCATTGATTTCTTGGAGAAGGTAGCATCTCAACGCAATTTTCATTTTACACGCGTGTTTGAGCTGCAGCACGCGTAACATCATCTTTCTACATGAGGACAGTTTATGTACCTACACAAAACCACAGTACAGACCCTCTTTTTTCGTACCGTGCTCTTTTGTCTGCTCCCAACTCCACTTTTCCCTTCCACTCTCCACACAAAATACACAAAGGAAAGCAGGAAGAGCAGTTTCAGCATGTAGATATTTCAGGACAGTGGAGAACAACTTGCATCTCTTCTGTCGAGCATAAACTTTAGTGGTTCATATCATCTCGTGCCGTCGAAACTGTTTTCACCCACAACTTGAAATATTGGTCAGTGTTATACATTTCACGGTTCTACCCTCACTCTCTCTACAAAACGCGTTGAAATCTCACCATTTCCTGGATTCAAGAGCACGATACAGCAGAAACAATGTGTGTGTGTGTGTGAATACTATTTCTCATAAAAATTTAGAATTGTATACTGTGCAGAGAGAGATATCATGCCCCTATGAGGTTGGGCTGTAGTTGTAGTGAAAACTATGAATTTCAATTTTGAATTTTCTTTTAGAAGAAATAGCCCAAGGATGTGTGTTATTACAGAAAAGTTGTAGTACCGGTACATGCATAAGTATGTAGACTTTTATTATGTAGTAGTCAAGAACGTACGTACGTACGCCAGTATGTGCCCACACACACACACTCACACACACACATGTACACACTCGCAAGTTTACTACGTACATTTTTAATGTGCAATTGCAGTTAATACTGCACATCCTGCAGTGCTTGTTTCCTCATTGCACTTGTACTTGTAGGGGCAACTTTCATCACTTGTTGTTGTGGAACTCCATTTCATCCGCTTTATGTTTTGTCTTATATGATGCTAGGGAAATCAAGTAGTATGTTACTACAACGAAAGTATGAAGTGTAATACTATGTAGTGAATAACTGCAAACCAAAGCTGGGTTTCCTCCCGCTAGTTTCATCTACGATTCTTGCCCGGTTGCACTTTGCTGTCTCTTTACGCTCACAAACTTACAATTCTGGTTTTTTTACGTCGTGTGAAATTTTGTGCTCTCTCTCTTCTCATCCACCCCATAAATGTATACTTCAACTAATTGTGATTATTACTCACTATCACTTTTATGAACATTAGCAGCACGGGTATTTCCAGTCCAACCTACTGCTGATCTTATTTATATTTTTTGCAATAATGAAGAGGAACTTGTAATTGTATTACGTTGCAAACATCAACCTGTCAAGCCTTTGCACAAAGTCAGTAAATGCTTTGTGTATTTTATTTAAGATTAATTTTCGATAGGTATATTGAGGAAGGCATAAAAATACTCGAGGGTTTGCTTGAATGCTGCAGGATACCACATACCTCATCTTATTGTTCATGCAGTGCAATCGCACGAGCGAACAAATACATTTTTATCTGCATCGTTTTAATTCGCATTTGTACAATAATGCCCTGTTCAAGATGGACAGAAAGTTTACGCACTACCGGCTCATAATCCATTTTTACTTTTGTGAAAAGCACACAAGAAGGCCCCGCACTTCATCATCATAATGCGTTACGCACTGCATCATTGTCAATAAAAGGTTCGTTTTTGCTAAACCTATTGTAAAAGCAAAAAATAAAGATGGGCATGGGACGTAGGAAAAAGCTCTTCGTTTAATGCATAATATTTCTTTGCAAACACATTTGCAAAAGAGCTGGCAAGGCCGTATAGAAAACATGCTGCACACACAGGGAAGAAGGCGTAATTGCGCGGGGTACATGTGTTCAAAATACGTTTCATATAAATATACTGATGCCCTTAACAGCTTATAGTAAGGTGTACGTATTTTACGTCAGCTTGTGTGTGAGGAGCGTGCATTTTCTTGAACATACAGAAATATTTTGCTTATGAGTAGTATGAAAACTCGTAAAGCTTTTGGTTTTCGTTTATATTTCATACACTTTTTCTCTGCAGCAGCTGCAGGGTGCAGTTTTTACAGGACTAACAGTAACAGAATAAGAGGTCACTGTGTACTCAACGGAAGCCCGATTTGAAAAAGAGATTGGTACTGAAATTTTGCACAGCGTAAATATATAAAGCAGAAAGATACAGCAGTACTGTTACGCATCTCTCTTTATCAAAATTTATTTTTATGCTGTAAAGCAGTTAGCTACCGAGAGGCAGAAGCGGATTTATTCCTTACAATAAGATACGTATCTGCAATTATATGTTTTGCAGTCAGTATTTGCAGCGTATTGCTACTATACAAGCCACACACTCATACTGACAAGTCAGAGAAGCATAAAGATGAGTACATTGATGATGATGATTTAATGATTTTCTGACTCTGCTCCAAGTTTCAAGGTTGATCGTGTGATAATACTAAACAAAATCGGTATTTTACATGGAAACATAATCATGTTTTATAATACAGGTTTCTCCTCTCCAAGTTTTAATTACATGGATTATTATAATTACAATTACCAGCGTTCAGCGCTTATACACATTAGATACACATTCATACATACATGTATTATCGTATGTGTAGTCACAGTCAGTCGCTTCACTAGTTGTTGTTGCACTGCAGCAATCAAACACGGAAGATGATCTTATTTTCATAAATCATAATCAACTATCAAAATTGTTCATTATGTTTAATAGACACGTACTCTCAAACCCAAAGAGCCCGGGGTGATGTGTGATATGAAAAGTTAAGACGGTTATTATATTATAACCATTTTTGATGTTTCCGCAAGAATGATTTCTAAAATAAAAAAACGGCATTGGGATGATGATGTGCATTACGCAACAAGCCTTTTAGGAGGAAGCAAAAGGGGATAAAGATTGAAAGTAATTCTTTTGAATTATAATCATAACTTGCCCTAGAATACAACACAATACAGTGTAAAGACTAGCGTTGCGGAACACCAGCATAATGGTAGGAACTTGATTTTTATTAATTTCCAAATTGAACCACCTGCAACAGACCAAAGGAATATCTTTCGGATAAAGAATTACGTTTATGTAATGTATTGCATTTTCATTCCAAATCCTAGACCAATGCAATCGTCCATTCGCGTATCATTGTCCTATGGTGTTATTTAAATTCGGTTTATTATAAAAATGCATGGATTGCATGTATTTTTATTTAAATTATCCCAATATTCAATTCCAAATAAGCAGTTTCAACTATAAAAATCTAATGTTGCTACTATATATTCAAAAAACATGGCCACTACCAGCATTTTTTTTATTGCAACGTCTTATTTGGAAAATGGATGCTTCCATGCTTTTTCTTAAAGCATCAATGCATCCAAGAACAAAACTCCAACAGTGAGCAAGTAGAATTTGAATTTTTCCCTTTTTTCTTTCACAAGTTCAGCTCCCATGACCGTCTATCTTTTTCCATTCTTTGAATTAGACAAACTTGATTAGCAATGGCTTCACAGACAAGTAATAATGCTCCATACACACACACAATTACAATCACAATCGTCTCAACTGAATTGTAGTAGGAAACAACAATAAAGTATAGATAATATGTTGTGTCTGACTGACTCCAACACAAAGTTTAGTTAACAGCAGCCAATACATACATATATAGGGTTCGAGATGTATAAAAAGGATAAAAATAAGCTTCATCCCATTGCAGAAGAAGCAAAGCAGAAAAATAAAGTATTCGAATGAATTTGAACTATGAATTGAAAGGAGGAATAAGTACCTTTTTACAAAATACTTTGTCGACCTATCTGCATTTGGAATCGTATCGTGTAAATACTTGTATCATCCTCATCCAGTGAACGAAGACACAGAGCGATGAAGCATTCAGCATTCACGGAAAGAAGAGTTGTACGTTCATAATGACCATGATGTTTTCCCATCATTCTCTGCTCCAGTGAATTTATTGCACAATAGAAGTAGAACTATGGAATACTAGCATCAGCAATGAGTAAAGCAGCACATACTTTCTTGTATTTAGTTCAGCCTCTTTTCGACTTTTTTGTAAGAACAAAATTTTACTGACTACTTTACTCCAGTCCAGTCAGACGTAAAAATGGAAGGAGGCTGTTGTAAAGGAATACAACATGCAAAAGCGTACCTATTACCTATGCATTTCCATTTCCACATAAATATTTATATTATCTATAAAAAGTTTTAAAAATGCAGAGCATCGAAGAATAATGTAATTTTTCTTATGGATGCTAAACGTATATATGTATATGGCTTTTATATGTGAGAGAAGAAGAGGATGAGGATGATGTTGGTGATTCCTCAATCGCAGAACTGGATTTCAGTCCATGCGTAAAAATAAAATAACACGTTTTCTGTCTAAATCCAATGAAATGCTAGTACCAGCACCACCACCACCGCACCGCCATAAGACGTGTGTAAGTCATTAATTTGATATACTAATCCTTTTCTGATATTCATTATTGTAATTTTATGCAAGAAAAATGTTTCTATGATTTTTCTCCATTTTTTTCTTCATTTTCCGTTCCAGAACAATGAGTCCACATGAAATCCGAGAAGTACGCATTACAATCAAATGGATTTATATATATTTATATATAAATACATACATACATATTATACAATATACCCAGGATTATTACTTATTAGCATAGCATGCATATGCATATACCAAACTTGCTCCAAACTGCTACATTTTTTCAACATCCTTTATAAAAAATTCTCCTACAAAAAGGTCTTCACTTTTATAGTACGATCATCATCATACTATACTCCTGAGGATTTAAAATACTTTGTACATACATACATACATGCAAAAGCACCTGTACCACCACCACCAACTTATTTCAGGTGATTTTCCGTGGATGCATTGTTGGAGTACCTACCTAGTCAAGAGATAGATCATTACATCAGCAGTGTGCATATATAAACATCATCCATCTATTCATCCATCCATTCATCGTCGTGTTTACTGAACCGAACATTTTCCTCGGATTGGCTACTTGATTTTTGGGTTGGATGGCACGGTTTAGTAAACAGACAAAAGGGAAGAAGACGAGCACTAAATATCATCAATTTCAGACATTTGCTATCTTATATACTTACTTGTGTACTTACTTCTCCCTCTCTTTCTTCTCTCAAATCTTATTCGTCTACAACACAACACAAATAAAAATATATCGTATTTCCTTCCAGTATTAACTGATGATAATGATAGTGGCTGGTGGTGTATTACGGAGGCTACATGATATATATTTTTCCAGACCCTGTTTTACTGCATGAACATTTCTTTTTGTTTTAAATGCATAACTTTTATTCCCGAACTCAAAAAGCGAGTTACAAACCAAATTGTACTTTTGATTCTTTCCTTGCCAACAAAAGAATACGAAGACGAAAAAAAAATCAAAACAGTTTCTTTCTTTCTCTTTCCATCCTCTATCATCTATCTATCTGCTTCCTTCAAGCCGTCGTATTATAGAATGGATTGCTCATGCATGTAACAACTTGTACTTTTATTTTTGCTGCTATTTCTACTCCAACCCATACCTAAATATCCATGCATGTGAGTAAACCCAAGTAGAATTTTGTTGAACATGTGAAATGGGTATAATAATGGAGGAGAGCTATCAAAAAATAGTAAATGTACATAATATTACACAGTCACAATCCATACCCATAATCGTGTCTTATGTATTCTGGTGTGTACTGCTGCTGCAGGGAGTGACTGAGGTAATCTGCATGCCATTTGGCTATAAGGAGCAAATAAAATGGAAGACCATAAAATATTGTCTTATGAAATAGTATCGTTCACGATGGAAATGTCAGGGAAAACGAAAAAAGCAACTAGACGCCGAAGAAAAAAGTGAAGATATACGGATATGGATAATATGGAATCTTGTATTTATATATGCACATTCTAACGTAATAAATATGATGCGCACAATCTCAGCTAAAGTTTAGCAAGAAACGAACATACACAGTTTTGGAGCAGTAGCTGTAACAGTAGTAAGAAGTATGGATGATGGGAGCCAAAAGACTCTATAATATGTAAACTTGCTTCTTGAATTTTGCTGTAATTTTGATACAAAAAGAAACAAGGAATGAGATGAAATATATGCGGCGTGTAAGCATGTATGTATGTAATGGAAAAACGACATGAAATAAGCAAAACTTGTACTTATGTATATCTCTTTAAACATCAACTTCCATCCAGCAGCAATCAAGTTGAGTCATGGAATGGACTATTTTTTATTCAGTAATAGTGGTTGGTGGCGGTACTATGTGTGTGTGTACGTCGGTGTGCTACCAACTAAAAAAGTCATGGTCTAACACAACTCACTTGTATCTACATAATATAACGTTCGATGTATTTTAATATGCCACTTGCGAATATCCCTTTTAGCCCCAAAAAACGGAAGACTTATTGTGCTCGTGGAAAAAGAAATCCAAGCTAAGCTATGGTGTCTGTTTGCTTAGTTAAAGAATGATGATATGTCTCCGCCTGGCTAAGAAAGTCATGAGGAATGCATGTATGTGGAAAAGTATCGCAATCTTTGTATGCACAGGTATAATTCCAAAGGGCTTTGTATATGTTGGACGATGGAACTCACAGTTTTAGTCCAGAATCAGATTCCACGAAGATATTCCTGTCTGAATTTGTCAGTAGCAGTAAGAGAGTGAGAAGGAAGGAGTACAGCAGCATAAGTCACATTTCATTTGTCTTTCTAGACAGTAGGTCTCAATGGTACGTGGAGGAGGACGTTAGAAAAATAGCAAATGTGGATGATGGAGAAGACCAAGAAGAACGTGGGTATGTGTAAAAGGCTAAGACTGCATCTCTTTAAGAATGAGGAAAGTAATAAGAAAAGGGAGATTGCCACTCTACGTGGAACATTGTAAAGGTTTCTTCATATAAGTTGGTGACGATATGATGACTCTATAGTGATGATTGAAATTCCCCACCTATCGCAATTCCCATTTCCACCACCCTCTCACCACATTTTGTCACATGAAAAAGTTGGACATTCACGATGACAGTAGCAGTGAGTGTAGTGACATTTGCAATGGACTTGCTTCTGCTTCTGCTGCTATCATCCAACAACATGTTTCAGACTGTCCTCTCCGTTCCTCTTTCTATTCACGTCTTCTCGTTCGTTGCCGTCTTCGTCGACCTCTTCATTACTTTCCTACCTGTGCTGTAATGTAAACGTGCACACTCAAAATGAATTGGATATTATATCCTCATGCACGAGTACAAGTAGCCTAAGGAGCATCGAAAAAGTGGTACAATATTGGCTAGAACGCTACCCATGCAGAACCAATGATTTTCGTCAAGAAAATTGTGAGAAAATGTAAAAGGATGGACAATGGACTTTTTTGTTGCCGTTCACTAATGCATATTGGCTCAAGACAAAAAAGATTATATTGTGAAAAGGAATGCTATAGCATAACGATTTTCCAAAAAAAACGATTTTTCAAGTAATATGATCTTTACATTTTTTTACTAAACCTGCGTACCAAACCAACTTTATCCACAACCTCTTGCATACGCTACAATATTTCAGGTAAATTACTTTTTCTAACAGACGTCCATGTTCAACACAGTAGCAGCCAGAGCAAGGCATGACTGAAGGAAAGAAAAACATACAAACATTACTCTTATTTGACATTATTTTTTGAGGAGGTAATGTAAAATTTTCGGATTTTTCTGGTACTCGGAGAATACTACGTTTATATGAATTATTATTCAGCGTGCCCAATCATACATACCTGTTCCACGTTAGTGGCATATATAAGTAGATAAAATATTGCTTAAAGTATTTAAGCTGACAAAAAGTTTAAAAGGAGGCAGGGCAAGAGTAACTTAAGAGCGTCGTACCACAAGGGATGCTTATTGGAAAATGAGCAGCATATATCTTAGCTTAGCAATAGTAACAGTAGTTCACCACCTCACATATTATTACCATTATCATTATCATTATGATGATGATTATTATTATTCATAAAAGAGAAAGAAAAAAACTGCGAGTGAAGTACAGTGAACTTGTCTTTTTGTCCTTATTATTTTCCCGAATAAATCATTTACTTGAAAGATATGATCACCATGTTGGCGGCTACTGATTGTTGCTCTCTTGCCACCAACTACCATTTATTTCGTCGTAGTAATAGCCACAGTGAATTTAAGAACTTCGTTTTATATAGGACTGACGGTGTGTATGTACAGTCTTATTGTTATTTGGTTAGTTAGTTAGTTGTTGTTTTTTTGCAAAGGAACATGAAATAAGTAGCTTATGTCAGCGCTTCATATACCACCGCAATTTCTGCTACCTGGTTGTATGCTGGTGGTAATGGACTATAAGAGCTTCAGTTGAGACAATATCACATTTAGTTTTAGTTATCCAAGCACAGTGGTTTTTTGAGGAGGAAAAGCGTTGGGTTGGAATATTAACTCTGAAAATGCAACAGGAGTACTATAATAATGACAAAGTACGTAGTACTGATGTATAATGCACTTATATAGTCACCTGCACAAGGGGATAAGATTTGATATGATACTAGTGTCTAACAACCCCACAACAAACGTACACTTTCCTCTATGCACATTATGCGTTATGGTTCTCAGCACGCATGCAAATTTTATGCATCACCTTGTCCATAGCCATCTTTATAATTATTATGATGCCAATCATAAAAGCATGAATCATGAGAGATCTTATTTATTTTCTTAAGCTGTATTATCCATTGTCGTTGTCGTCGTTCGTCGTCACCGTCATTTCATTTTATCCACCAAGACTAAAAGAGCTTTGCCCCCTTTTTTGCGCTGTTTTTCCCCTTTTTGTGAGCTGATGTGTGGAGTAATAAGTATAGCAATATTGCATTTACTCTTTTAGCAGAGTTTGATGGTTTAGGCCAGGCTATGCTAGAGCAGAGCCTACACACAGGTGCATATCGAATGATATGGGATGATAATACGTACTTTTTCATGATAATGGGCTATTCTTTGATTAGTTTTTTTTCGTTCGTCGTCGTCGTACAATTTTTTCTTCATTCTTCTTTGAACTCATTTTCATTTTTGCTCACTTCATGAGAGAAGACACTTATTAACATTTTTCAGCTCATGAGGAGAGAGAGACAGAGAAAAAGCATTTTTGTGATACTATTATTGCGATACGTAATAAGCACATGTGTCTACATTTGATATACACTCTGGTGTCTCCTTATCGTCACTGAAGCCATACTTACGTCAAGTATAATATGTGAACAGGGAGGTAAAATATCATGATACCGCATATTACACGCAATAATTATTACAGGTCATTTTTTTGCAATTTTATCCGAATCTAATCTGCTCTTTTTTGGATTTTAATAAGTTTAAAACACTGATTTCAAAATGTTGTTGATCTTTTTCAAGTTGAAAAGAAGTCAACTGTCATGCTTTGAATGATTTTTTGGTCATTTGCATTAGCAACCACCACCACACCACCATCAACTTTAAATGAATGCTTTTCATAAGGATACCCTTTTTACTAGTTATCATCATTGTGCTCAGTGACTAAGAAGCCCTTTTTCTTGTTACTAATCAGCTATTATGATAATTGCAAATGTGTTTATATCTACATATGCAACTACTAACTATTTATCTATGTTTCGCAAAAGAAAATAAACGGCTTCACCAAAAGATTTTAAGACAAGCATCCCCTTATAATTTTTTGAAACAGGTATTAACATGAACACAAGAGAATAGCATTAGTACAAGTGAGAGGCAAAAAAATTGAATAATCATCATGATATGAATGGGGTGTAATGCAATAGTACAAAACAGAAAAAATGAGACAACAATAATGACTAGACTCCAGGGTAGGCAGTATCTTTGGCATATTTATAATCCGAACAAATACTTATTTCAGCCTTCGTCATAATGGAAATGGAAACAAGTGGAAAGAAGGAGCACAAGTACAAGCCTAAGCAAATAGGATGTATTATGCATGTATTCAGTAATACAACGTGAGTATAAATAATATATGCATGTATTAGTTAGTAGTACATTTTGAAAAGAATTTTTGTTGACGCTCCTTTTTTCCAATCGTCATATAAAAGTCATTTTAATTTCTAGCAAATGTACTATTACAGAAATGTTTAAAAGGTCGTTCGTTTCGTAGATTCATTTACCTATCCTATTGGTTGGTATGGTATGGCTATCGCCATAATATTCACGTTTGAAATGAAATGCTCAACTAAAGGCATAAACAAGCAGTTAGCCCTAAGAGAGAGACAGAAAGTGAAGGAAGAATTCTTTACACACTACATACAAAGTCAATAAGAAGAATGACCGTCAATGCATCACAGGAGTGCGAAGCCTGGGCTGGGGGACTGATATAATATTATGCACAAAGAAAGTCATAAAGACGATGATCCTTCTTTCCATTCTCTCTGTCCACCCATTAAATCCTTGGCAAATCCCAAATTTATGATTTTATTTTTCCCCAAAAAAGATGAGAATGAAATAATACATGACATGAAATAAGGCAATGTCCACTAAAATATCAGTGATGCTGATCCACAAGGGCAAAGGAAACAGATACGGTTTTACATACTACGTAATGTATAAACTGTATGAAATATGTGTACAATGAATGGATATTTCTCAGCAGCTCAAGTTTTCACGCTTCATAACAGAGAATCAGAGATTTTGGTATGGAAGAACTAAAATGCTCAAAGTTCATCTTTTAAATCACAACACATAAAGTAAATCTTTCTTCCCCTTCCCTTCTCCCATATAAAACATTGTCATATTGGCCGTACTAATACTCGCAAAAATTCATATTCGAAGTGTGTATTAGAATTACAATTCATACGCTTCCGTCCCAAGATGGAAACAACAAGCTAAAGTATGCATGCAAGTGAGTACACCACATCTTTTGTTCTTTCATCTACTAAAGCTTAATATAATGAATGCTAAGTTAGCTGATGGCATTTGACAGATTGAGAAAGATTTAGTGGACGTTGGTCTCCTCTCTGCTTTTGCTTGACGTGATTCATCTAAGCGTCCATGTAGCCATATACGCTATGGGGTAGCATGCATAAACAAGATTTGTTTACAATAACAATGAGATCTCCAGCTTATGTGTTCAAAGATTAAATGATGATGATGAACATGAACCTGAAGAACAAACAAAAAAACAGGAAGCGAATACACAACATTGATCACTTAGACTTAATCATGGCCCTGATGAAGCAGTGCCCGAATATTTGTTTTTGATTCGGTTGAGGATATTTCGAAAACTATTCACATGTGCATCTACTTACTTATCATCCCACAAAGAGGAGCAGGGTTTTGCCTGGGTCATGATGATCAAAACCAGCCACTGTAAGATTTTGATTGGGATACAAGATTCAGGCTGCTAAAAGTATGTACTTATAATGCACAAACAAACATCTGCTAAGCACCTTGCCCCATTCCCTGTGTTTGTATTGTGGTATGTATCATCTTAATAATGCCGTCATCATCCGCCTTCCTCTTCGATACCGCATAGAGGAGAGCCGAGCCACTTGAACCGCAATAAAAACACAAATTAAAGCAAAAGATTCCTTTAAGACATTTTTAATGGTGATCAAGCTAGAAAAATGAGCGGGGCACGTCACAGTCACAAACTAAGGAGCTCACAAAGAGGTCCTTCACACTCTTCTCCTTCATCATCATCATCATGATTCAGACTGGATTGGTTTTGTGTGTGACAAAAAATGGAAGATTAAAAGGATAGTTACCAAATCATAAACATACATACATATAGGAAATATGTTTCATTTCGGGTACAAAAGAAAACTAATAATAATGACGGTAACTAACATGATACCAGAAGTTTTCTTTGCGTTGGGGACAATCGTACTTGTATTATTATGTATATAGCCTAGACCAAACGGCACTTTTTAACTCTGATGCTGCTGGTGCGGTGGTGGTGGAGATGGAGGTGATACAGATAACAAAAGTATAGTAGCAGAAGTGATTGTAATATACATAGTTACAAGAAGTGAAAGAGCAGAGAATAGATAGCTGTTTGGATATATGACAAGACGAGAGAAGAAGAGGATGATGATCCCGATTTTGCTCTGAGAAGTCGTGCTCATTCGTATACAGCAATAATCATAATTATAATAGTCGCATTATAATACAGCACCAACTAGAACGATCATTATCAAAAAGGATATGATGATGACGATGATGATGAGGAGGAGGACTGCTGACTTTTCGTTGCGACTATTTGGTTACGGCTATATAGATATTTCTGAAAAAATGAGTATGAATGCTTAATTTACAGTCACAGTGTTTTTGGCTAGATTCCTTTTTCTTTAAAGGTTGCTTATTTACTCAGAAGAAGCTTTTTGCTTGATGATTTGACTTCATGCGATGTGATTTCTTCGATGCATTGCAGTATGAATACATATATATATTTATATATCCTGTTTGTGGTGTTGCTTTTGGTGTGGTATGGCATGGTAATAATAGTAATACGATAATAATATGCACACAGTAGTAGTTGGTTCCCAAACGCAGAGTCAAGTCCCCGGGTCAATCAGTAAAGGGGAAAAAATTATATATTTTCTATGTTTGCCAAGTAAACTCTTTGTGAGCTTAGGATAATTAAGCGTTTTCATATCATCTCATTATAATGTTCCACCATGCTGCAATGTCATGATGACTAGAAGCGTAAAAGAGTTGTGAGCACTCTTTTTCTAGTGTTTTTTCCTAACCAGCGGCATCATTCTCCTCCACATCGTCGTCATCGTCATCATCATCCCTCAAAAATCACAGCAGAAAAAGGAGCTTTCATTATTATTACAAAACGCACGAATGAACGATACATAACGAAACGACTGAACTAATGCAAAGATGGGGAAAAGAGATGAAACATGCGAGAACCAGAAAAAGTCAACAGTGGTGCCGTCAACGACAATGGAAATACAATATTTTCCCCTCACATTGAAAGAATCTACTAGTAATATATTTTGTGATTAGTCCAAAACTCTGGGATTAGGTTAATAAAAATATTCAAAAAGTGGTGCATACTCAATACAAATATGTAATTACATGCCATCAGCACTACCATCAGAAGAGTGTTGAAAGCAATTTCTAATGATAGGTACTCCTTCGTCGACAAATTCCAAGTAACAGTTCTATATAATATATAACAGGTCTTTTGGCGAGTAATCTCTGATTGATTACGTTACGTACGTATTTTTGTGGCTGAAGGATTAATATACCCTAAAGGGAAAGAAGCACCGTCATACGTTGCAAGTCACAATCGGGGAAAATGATACACAAACAAGTCTTAATGAAAAACATCCGTTTTGTCTATGAAACTTGACACGATTCATCATCATTTCAATGTATAAACTGTAGTCTTCAGTAGCTATACATAATATGTAATTTTTTGGTGTATTTCAGTATTATCTTTACACTCAAATTTCACAAATAAGCTCACCACCACATATTTGAAAAATGTGTGTGTTAAAAGAAATTATTGTTAAATGTCTATGCGTGGTTAATACACCTTTGGGTTTGCCCTTGTTGCATAATATTTTCCAAGACGAATAAAGAAATAAACTCCATTTCCTCTTTTTTCTCTTCTGCATACCGGATTAGATAATAATGATACCGTGTGGTTGTTTCAATTTTTTTTAGATTGGCTACACAATCTGTTGTGGTTCTTCCCGCAAGTATTGCATTACATATAAGAGATATATTTACACTTGATTTCTTTCTTTTCTCCAAGCAGCAACAATAATGAGCCCCTTCAGAGTCTTGAACTTTTCAAAGCATTGAGTCAACTTGTGGCGTAACGTAACGTGTATCCTCATGATCATCATTATTATCAGCACCATGGTATGGTAAAAGAAATGTGAGTAGAATGGTTGAAGTGAGTAGCTATGGTTGAGCATTTATTGTAAGTACATTTGTCATGTTACGTATTAAGTTATCGCCAACAATTTCTCTGTTTCCTCTTGAGGACGAAGACGAGGCACGCTTTAATGCGCCATTTCCGGTTTGCATAATTATGAACTGTTTTAAATCGAAGAAAAAACCATGCATAATATTAATAACAATGTTGATGACAATGTAAAGAAAATAAATGGATGAAAAGAGGGGGCACGTTTAAATTAAGTGATTATGCCAAAAATTTAAGTTTAGTTTTATTGACGTTATTTCTATTCTCACTGACGCGTAGTGAGCAGAGCACTATTTCTATTTGGTCATGGCTTCATCACGCAGACAGAAACTAATATGTTGTGCAAAATGATTCATAGAATAATCCATCTTCCATGTCGTCATGCTGTATTATATTTATATTATAATGTGGTAGTGGTTCGTATTGGATTTGAACTAACCGCGAACTTCCTCTTGGAATAAACCATTGTCCCTGAAGGGGTTACTGGATTTTGATCTGTACTTCAAAATAACAAATACTTACAAATTTAAAAAAAGTTAGTTTTCACCTTTAACAGCAACAAGTATCAATACCGAATACAAGTTTTCAGATTGAGGAAATCTACATTAGTGCGAAAACAGACTATTTGTGACTGTACAAGCGCAGCATTGTGTACAAAGCGAACTGCATGCATTTTAAACAGAATTTGGCTTCATGTCGTCATATTTCAGTTATGAGAAACCATGCTTTCCTTTTTTCCATCTGCTGGGGTATACAGTGTATAATACAATTGCTAAGTACATTTTTACCCAGTATATATGCTCAATCATTATGCGTTTTCGGCCTCATGCTTGGTCCAAAATGTCTTGCTTCTAACTTCTACTGAGCGTGTTTGTATTTACTTTCCGTATCCAACAAGCTGCCTAAATCGTTCTTTCCTTTTTGTACAATTTTCAGTTTTACAGCAACAAAAAAATTGCGAAAATAAAATTTATGGGTAGTCGAAAATGGTCGGATGGGGATTGAAGGAATATGTATTCATTTCCATTTCCTTTCAATTTATATTTCGTGTACTTACTTTCCGTTCGTTCGTTACCACTTACGTGAGTGGGTGTATATAAAATAATGATACAATATATTATATTGGGTTATTATATTCAATTCACTCAAGGGGAAGACGGAGCACCTGTGCATGTGCTAAAAGTTGTTAGTTGGTTTTGTGTCTTGGTGTGACTGGACAGACCGGATGTAAGGACTTGTTTTTATGCACCTTTTTCTCTCAACTCTCGTGTCATAAGCAAACGCACATGATGTGATGGTTGGTGGTGGTGGGTGATGCAAAGACGCTTGCCGCATAACGTACTTCAAATAAATTGTTCACCTTCACCTTTTCTTGCAATACATCACCCTGATAGAAAAGAAACTACTTAGGCTTGACTGGTATTACCAGTCGTATCATCATCAACGAAACCACCTTTTTGATTGTTATTATTATTACCATTATATATTACGATGATCAAATATTGATATACCTTCTTTTTAATTCCTTCTTCAACGAGAGATTAGATAGCTCAACAATTCAGTTTCCTTTGAGAGTTGACTCTTTTTTAAGACTCTCCTTCCTTTCATTTGGAGCCCGAGTATTTATCATGAACTGAAAATACATTATATTTCTACAATATAAAACGTGTGGATCGTCATCCGCATTATCAACCTCATCATCAGCATAGCACACTCGAGTTTGCTCCCATCATCGGAGTAATTCTTGTATCAAATGTTTCACTTAAAAAATGAAGTGGCAATCTTATTAGCATAGGAAAGCAATTGTTAAAAAATATTTTCGATATGCATCATGTAACTTTTGTCGGTATTAAACATTCATCATCCATCCGTTTTTCTTGGTTCTCTTTCCACTAGAAAATTTTTATTTATTGTAGATTACATAATAAATAATGTATTTCACTCCGTCAGTCTCCCTCTTTAAGACATTTTCTGTAATCATGTAATAATGGCTTGTAAAACACATCATACCCTTTTTCTTCAATGATGATGATGACGATGATGATCGACTTGTTTTGTTTTCCTCCAACGAGGAGAAGACAAGAAACAAGTTTTCTTGTTCATCATCATCACCATCATCAAAGCATGCTATCCATCACACATCACACACATAAGTATGTACACTATTTTATTAATGTGTTATATAGCTTATCGAGTGGGTAATTTAGGAAAAAGAAAACGAAAAAATGTAAAAAATAAAATAACCAAGAATTTGTTATCTTTTGATAACAAGGAATTGACTGAGGGAATCAAAGGGAAATGTAAAGTTTGTGGTTTAATGCAACTATTGTGTGGAAATTTCTCAGTTTGATGTGTTACTGGAACCCCAATATTTTTGCAGAAAATGAACAACAGATAAACCTTTAAAACCTTTCAGCAACATACACGTAGTACGTTTCAACACACATGTGTGCCTCTCTTTCTAATCTATGTGTATCTGTATCTATTTTGAAGTAACATTAAACAGATTGTATAAATATACAACGTTTGATTTCAAGCTCCAGTGAGCAAATCCTACATTCCATAGATAAAAACAAAAACCAGTAAGGTTTCCTGTTTAATACACAACGACTTTCGTTCAGCAGAAAGTGGATATAAGACAGAGGAGACGGAGATGGCATCAAAATAATAAGGTTTTAAACTACCCTTCAATCCTCCCTCAATAACTGGTTGACGTCAACTCAAAAAAACTCATGCATACATTATATTTCATTTTGAATGCAATAAATAACTCACATAGAGATAATAGATGGAATAAAAATAAAACGAAACATATACATATAGTGAAGAAGCTGCACTGTTGGCATTTTTGTTGATTTTTTTAAAAGTTATTTTTCTGATAAGTTAAAAATGCAAATACGCTGATTTCGCTTTACTCAGAAAACATGCTGATCAGTAGCGACAATATCCGGTTGTACATTCTTGTTTGATTTGATGCATTTTTTCTGAACATTGGCAGATAGAACAATTTTGTAGCCAAAGTCATTTTCTTTAGGAATAAATAATGCCAGGCTTTCACTCACTTGATAGCAAATTCATTTTCAGAATAAAGAATATTTTCAGTATAAGGAGATGGTTCTATTTACATAAGTATGTTTTTAGAATGTGAACCCAAATAATATAAATGTTAACTTCGAGTATACTACCAGGAGAAAGTGTACGTAGTAGTGCAGTGGGGTGTATGTTTCAGCAACTTCCGCCACGAGAGACTGAAGAAAGAATTGCTTTGAGCAAAATATGCCCTCACAAACTGTATAGATCCACTGGCTGCTATTTAAAATCCACTCGTATTGTTGAAAGCATCTTTCATAAAACAGTATCCGAAACGTTAGTTGCAAATATGAGGAGAATGCAATGGAGTAATGCATGCATGTACAAGATCGCTTTCAAAGGGACAAAATAGAGCTATACAATTCCTCTTGTGTGCAGAAAGGAAAGGGGTAAAAGGAAAATGAAAGAAAGGAAAAGCAAAATGGAAGTAGAAAAGCACAAGGCAAACATGAAGCCAAAGAGAAAAAAGAAGTGGAAAGCTTGAGGAGAGTCTAATGAAATGATACATTATTCAAAAACCTCTTTTCTCGGTTTATGCAACTTTAGAAAATGGATCTCTTACTTCTCCATCACCTGTCTTGCTTTCTATCCATTTTTTTATCCGCGCACATACTTCCCGTGCCTAGATATTCTCGCAAAATCCATGATTACATCCCATAGCGCTGCGTAGAAGTGTACAGACTTCTTGTACCATCCACGTAAGGACGAAACATTTCTTGCAGCAACTATAAAACGCGATCATGGACTCTTAGTGTAGAGCAGGCTCCGAAAATTGACTTTCTTTGGAATTTGGAAAGTTGGTTTATCAAAAAGTAAAAGTTAATCTACAACTTTGGACGGACAGACTCGTTGCTGTGCCGTTTGGTAAGTCTTTTGCTTTTTAATGTTACACAGAATTTGTCTGACAATGAAAACTCAATACGAACGAAACTGGCCAGAAACAGTGCGTTCCGGATCGAGTTCATACGATTCCGAAAAGGCAACCCCCCAAAAGCCTTTTTTAACATAACATTTAGCCAATGAACTGGAACCTGAAGATAGATCTGGCAAGGTTGTTTTTTGCCGATGCTTTCACACATGCATAATCATCTCAAGAACTCCTGATTACGTTTGTACATAATATCCCATGCTTATGCACCAAAACAGAGATACCATCCCATGCAAATTCTCACAACGTCCAATAACTAAGGTTAGACGCGCTGCTGATTTATAATTAAACGGATGGGCGGATGTGAAGCTAGCAGGAATACAAAGGTACAATATTCGCACAAGAAGTATATGGTTTTACTTTGCCTACAGTTGCCACAGTTTTTAGTTAAATTGTCCAACTGCAAAACACACAGGTTACGTAAAACTACGGCAATTTTAAGAAGGCCAGACCGTCTGCGGATCATATATGCATGTTTAAGTTGTAGATGTAGCTGTGCAGGGAGAAAGAAAATAAAATCGTCATTGCGTCCGTTGCGGTGAACGTCCCACATATAGGAGAGAGGTATATTCCATATGGTGGCCGGTGGTAGATGAAATGATACAGAAAAACGAGCCGAGAAGAGCTCAGGAGAATAAGCCTTGTAAGTATTCATGAACTTTATGCACATTACATAACACATATCTTTTACTTGATATGCAAGGTTTATGCATGTGCGTAATAATGTAGCACCACTAGCAAGCTACCGACCATTCCCATTTTCATTGGATTGCACTGCACTCTCTGTGTACTTGAGCCCGTTGCATATCATATGCATAATTTCCGTTATGCACTTCAACTGCGTTATATAGTTTCTATGTTAAAGTCAATGTGCTTTTCTTGCCCTTGTTGCGAAAAAATGAAACTGTATTTTTTGTTGTCGAACAAAGCAATTGTTTTATCTCTTCATAAGATTCAGCACAGCACTAAAACTTTGATGGGACTGATATTATCCAGTGTTAGTTTTGGATTGTGTGGAAAGTGTGTGCGTACATATTTGTCATTAAAAAATATATCTCCATTCCAATACTTTTTCAGATAACATGTTGAAATTATTTGGTAAATGAGAGTAATCAGCATGAAAATAACTAGCATGCATGGGTGCTTTCTTATGAGTGGTTTGTAGGTACTCTTTGGCTTTGGTTCTTTGATGAGGAGGAAGACTCCTCTCTTGCTGCTCCTCCATTTCTCCATCTCTTTACTATACTCACGTTCTGCTTCTCTGCCTAAGCTGTCTATCTCCCTGTCACTGTGCTTGTTCTCTCCTCATTTCATTTCACCCTCCACACCGATTCCCTTGTGAGGCTTCACCTTTTAGGTAAATTAGGATTTTCCACCAAAGTATCTTGATTGACATGGGTAGAAGGTTAAACTCTTTTCCAGGCATCATGTACTTACACAAGCTCAGTTTTTATTTCCACCACATTACATACCATTTTACAAACAGCCTAGTGGTAGCAGCAGACGGATCCACGCGTTTATTTTTTTAGTAAATGAAGATGAAATAAAGCAACTTCACTCCACTTAAGAGTTATTGGATGTCGGTCGTATTTCAATCATTATACATGTATATATACCAGTCATATGTATCTATTTATGTAGATCAAGCAACTCACAATCTTTGTAATCTTTTGGTGTACTCAGATACAGAAATACAGCCCATTACGGAAGCGAGCGATTTGAATTCATGCTACTTATGCTTGTTATATATATATATATATAGGGATGTTGTAAGGTATGGCAGGTTTTGATTAAGGGTGAGTGCAGGATTTCTGCATTATTTACGAGATACAGAAAAAAGCTTGTAAGTATTCGTGCATGCTTGAAGCCTTTGATGATCCCATATAGGTTTAAATTTTTACAAATAAAAATTCAAATGTTAGAAAAGAGACAGAGA
Organism: Orchesella cincta; assembly: GCA_001718145.1. Lineage (NCBI taxonomy): Eukaryota > Metazoa > Arthropoda > Collembola > Entomobryomorpha > Orchesellidae > Orchesella > Orchesella cincta. Next base: position 229,171 of record LJIJ01000084.1, on the reverse strand, counting down.
GAGGAGGGAGTCTCGCGAGTATTGAATAAAAGATAATGACAAGTGTGTGTAGTATTAAAAGCGTCTCTGTTTCGTATTTTATTCCTGGAGCATGATAATGCACTAAGGGATACCATGAATACATATTGTAATTTTGTAATCATACAACCGATCATGTGCCTTTTTGTAAATAAGGTCGAGCCATGCTTGCCTCACAGTGGCCCATAAAGATAAAATAATGCAAATTTTATAATACGTAAGATGTACAGTACGCATCCTGACACCAAATGAAGTAAACAAAATCTTTCTTACTGAATTATTAGAATTTTGCCCGGAAAATTCTGTACGAAGATATATTGTTAAAATAGCACCGCTCAATAATACTACACGGCCGTTCAAAAAAGGCTGCAATTATCATGGAAGATTAGGTTACAAAAAACTTGCAATATTTAGGAGTATTCACTCATTGCAAGCAGTGGCATATAACTTCATCAAGAGAGAAGCCACGTCATATAAGACTTTGTATTTGTAAGCATTCATTTAAGTTCCTAACCAAGCAGCCTACTAAGCATATATTACACTTATAGTGGAGCACTCCTGTTCTGGCTAAAGCACAAGTATATTAATGTCTTTTGTTCTGTAAAGATTCCTTTTCTTCTTTTAAATACTAGACTCCCTTTCTCCTCTATAGATCAGAACAGAGGGAATGAAAAAGAGAAAGAATAGGGAGGACGAACACGGACAATGTGCAAAGACCTAAACGTGACGGCAAAGTGATACAATATTATCACATCACCATCATCATTATGATTATTATTATCTACCTGCCTAACTTCAAAGACTATCAACTGACTTTTCTTTATTTCCTAACTTAACTTTTTCCTTGCAGTAATATTTTTGTCAAAAAATATATATTTTTTGTGATATTACAAAAATGCATATAATATGAATGCTACGATTCCTTATAAGGAAAACTTTTGCGTACATTTTTTGTAAAGTTGGTTGACATTACTCTTCAGATAGCAAAACGAACTCTTGTGAATTGGTTAGTACACTTTCATCTCCAAAACATAATACGCGATGAATGGGCATATACGAAAGAGAAACTTGTGTTCTGTTGAAGGGACTTTTAATTGTGACCTCTCATTGTTACATGAGTTCTTGGAACTGAAGATAGAGGTAAAAAGGAAAACTTTGTGCGACATTTTTACCATTCTCTGAATAGAAACTGTATGGAATATACACCTATGCACAAGTTGGACACAAAGGGACAAGAGGAGTTTAATAGGGCAAAATATGCACTGATGATTATAAACATGCATGCGCAAATACATACTTTTACTCTCAACGACACTGAATTAGTACACGTGCTTTCTCTTCTCTCTCCTTTTATTTTTGTTAATCTGATTCCTCCACAGAAGAAAGAGAAGAAAAAAATGTTTTAAAAAGTAATCTTTTTTTCCAGAGCTATGAAAATGGAGATCTCAAAATCTCTTCTCCGTTACATAAAGTTAGCGCAAGAGACAATCAACTTTTTTTATCGCTCTCCTCTTTTTCCGTCCCGTTGTTCTGATTCCATAATTTGACTACATATTCACGACCATACATACATATTGTATGTACATAGAGTCAGTAAGTATTATTGTGAATATTATGACACAATGGAAATAAAGTCGGCGTTTTTCAGTAGAAGTACTTATATTATGCATGCTCTGATAATACCATTATTATTACACAAGATGATGATGATGACGACGATCAGTAAAAAGTATTCAAGAGACTTTAGTTGAAAGGCCAGTGCCAGTGGTGGAAGGCGAAGAATGGCGATAATAATATTTTCCTTTTGCTACCATCTCATATAGTACTAGCGAAAAGGAAGAAAAAAAGTTGTTTCTTCTTTTTCCTTTTTAAAATGTGCCTATAGTTTTCCTCATTATATGTCTTCCGTACTAAGCAGGTTGGCAGAGGAAAGGCATGATATGGTATAGAATTGTATTTAGTAAGCATTAGACAGATTAAAATTGTAAAAGGATACTCTCAACTCATCTTGTTAGGACAAATATGGTAGGAGGTAGATGAGTATAATCTTAATTCTCAATATGTGCATATATACATGTACAACTGGAATGAAAAAATTATATTAGCTTTGTGTAGAATAATGACGAAACGGGTGAGCGAGTGAATCATTGGTGAACATTAAGTATTTAAACTCACGCATACATACATTCATTCATATAATATTATTGCGTAGAGAAGTCAAAGTACGGAAATAAAGAGAAACGGGGGAAGATGATAATATGAAGGAACAATTAAGCGTAATTAATTCTCTTTTTAATTGTCCCCTGTCTCTTTCTCATTGTAAGAATTCGAGGGAATGGATAACTATTTCCGAATGTTCTACAGTTTTTATTCGAGGGAGAGAGCAATGTTATTATTATTGCTTAAATTTTGTCAGTGAATCAAACGTAATGGAGATAGTGTACTTGCTTCCAGCCCAGAAAAGGCTAATATGGTATATTGAGTCATTATTGAAGTAAGTAGTTAACTCCCTCGACATTGTTAATTAAGATTCGTTAAAGATTTTTTTGAAAATAGAAACAAAAACTATAACTAATAGCTACATGGAAAGCTTGCAATCGATAAACCAGTTGCATTGAAGGACAGTGCTAATCAATGGTTTTAGAGTAGCCTTATAGCTGCTAATAGTTCTGGTTATTTCTGACTACTCTGGGTTCAGTGCATGTAGGTAGCATATTTGTATGTAAAAAGGAGATTGGACTGGAAATATTTGACACACTTCATCAAAACGCCCTCGAGGAGTATCCCATCCCCTCTATTTCATATGAAGGCTGTTACTCAGAAGATGAGCCCGAGATGTTCAACAACCTGTCCATCGTCATCATCCGCATAAGAAGACGTACTTCCCGCACAAGAAATCTCATCAAAACAAAATGTGCTGCCTGTTGTCAGTAACTAAAAAAAATGTTTTTCGGTGGTTGATTGTGTAAACGCCTCTTTTTATTTTTCTATCTTCCTTCTTGTCCGATTCGACATTTTCCCACTATTTTCTCATTAAACTCATCATCCTCATCTATTTATTGGCGTTCATACTGCATTTTATACTCGAGTTTCAGACTTACGTTGGAAGGGCTCAACTTACTTGCTACAAATACTTTTATGCTGGAAACCAATTGGTTCCTTTCAGTATTTGCTGTTTATCTGTGCTTAACACACAAATAAACTCTCATTACAACATTTTTATACCAAGGAACTGCTTCGTTGTTTGATGCTACCTTTTTTGCTGTGTGAGACACTGTCACTCTCGTAAATTGGATTTCTGTCAAAAGTTTTGAAGTACACTAATTTAACTCCTTTCATAATTCCTTCAAATTTCGTCAAAACTTGACTTCCAAAACCCCAGTATACTAATGCCAACACCACTGCACTGTTATCCTTTATATTTCCCACTGCTTTGCGTATCGGAAAAACGTAAATATTGAAACACAGACATTACATTCTAGATTTTTATTGGTATCTTTTAAAATCTGATTGCCCATCATTCAAGCTGATGCAAGCAAGAATTCAAACAAGATGTTGCTTATCTGGTCATTTCAGTTTGTGTTTGATGTGTTTCCGTCTTACAAACAAAGATTAGATTTTTGTTGTTTAGATTTAATAAAAGCAACCAGCAACCCAATTACTATTTCTTGTAGAATTTCCTTCCACTTCGAAACATGATCTGGAGACTCTTTGTTATGCTATTGCAATCATTTTTTAAACCGTGTCGATTCCCTTACGTCCATAAAAAGAATTGTGGCAGCAAAAAATTTATTCATATACGAAAACGCACATACAATATACAAAAAATTCGGGCAGTTTACCATTGGATTCATGCATTCATTTCTCTTTTATGCTCATGCTATATGTCACAATTATTCATCTAACACAATTGCTTTTTATTTGTGTTATACATACCCATGAATGCATATACGTATAAGTAGACTTGTATTTATTGACTGGATATTTCTCTCATTCCGACTTGTAACAACGTCACAAAAATGAGAGCTCTAGCCCAGAATTGCTTGTGTGAAGCTAGCTGTCGCCTGTTAGCAGAAGTATGAATGAATGTACAATATAAATGACACAGTCGTAGCTTCAATATATAATTTTTTTTATTAACAATCAAACAATCCTCCTCTCGCCATCATCGAATGTTCAAGGGATAGGGAATGAAAAAAAGTCCATTATATTACACATGAATAAATGTCAACCTTAACATCTTGCATGAGAACAGCCTTGGATAATGGTATGCATATTCATACGCTATTTATTATATAAGTAGGTTTGTATGCATGTGTCTAACCCTCTCAAGAAATTACTTTGTTGCGCTCAATTTTTCTTTTTTCCCAGAGAGAAAGAAAGAAATATGCATATTGGGAATTATTGCTCTTTGGAAGTTTTGATGTATAGTATTAAAATTTATCCCGAGAATGAGCTAAAAAAGCATTACACCACCGAAAAATGTTAGAGAGAGAGAAAAAATTGCCTGAAAAAAAGTAAGCTATTGTCCCGTCCCTTGTAATTTTCGGTTCCAATAATAAAAGAAATGCAATGAAGTATAATATAATATAGAATATGCAAACGAGATAAGATTGGGTTACCAAGTGAGAGAATGAGAGAGACAAACCATTTACTTTCATTGTATTTCAGATATTGGGGTGAAGTAAAAAAATACCAAGATGAGAATGTTGAATACTTATATTTCCTTATATGTAGCATCATATAGCATGGAGAGGAACATGACTTTGTGACACTTTTTCAGTACTTTTCTGTCTTGTTGCCATATTAGTAAACCAACAAAAAGTCGTCAGTTGTGAAGTTTACGCTTAGAGAAAGTTGAGAGGAGAAAAAATGAATGGATGAATGAAATAAAGACGTAATGCCACACGCTAGGGCTAGCAGGTATTTTTCATCTATTAGAAATTGTATCAGGCATTCAAAACTGTCGCATTGTATCATATTATGATAGATAAAAAAGTAGAAAAACAAGAGTGAGAAAGGATAGAATGAAATAATTCCAATTTTATTCCTCCACCAGAAGATGAGTGAGGGATAAAATGCGTGTATACTTATAGTTCAAAATAGGGAAAAGAAATAAATGAAGGAGATGAATGCAGCTGGAGAAAAAATTGGAAAGTGGTAGAGTGCATGGAATCGTTGGCAATGGTGGTTGTGTGGTGTGGTAAGATGAAAAAAGTTTTAGCCAACTTGTCGCGTTCCTTCACATTTTACGGTAAAAATATGCATATGAATTTACAAGAGCAGGGCGACTCATAACTAATAACAAAGTCAGTGTTATGAAAGGTATCTATATGTAATCTCCGGGTAGCATGGGATGGTGTGTGTGTACTGGTTTGTAGTGGATGCAGTATTCCATGCCATCCCGTTTTATATAACCTCAGTGAAATTGGAGAAGAGGAGGCAGAAGAAAGCTAGACAATCAACAAATTTATAACCCATTGGAGAAGAGAAATGACGAGTGAAACCTGCTTCTCCTTTATTATGACTCCCTTGCCGTTTTGACAAAATTAATTTGCAAGAGACAATGAGGAAAATGAAACAGTCGAGGTCTGGTCTGTGTTGTTTGTAAATCATACCAATATGAGCGACGACACTCCTGTAGTATGTTTTAGTTCACGTTTTCCTATAGCTATGACGTGTATGTGCAAACTACAGATATATGTGAATGTTATGGGTAGCATTATAAATAAAACTTTTTTGTATCTGATTAAAATACGTACGGAAAAGCCCTCCCACCTACTTCTTTTTTGTCAACGTAAGTAGTCCTCGTTTACCCCCATTTTTACTCAAAAATTAGTTTTTTATTAAAGTCATCCACGAATTTGGAAGTTGATTAAAGAATTTTTTGTGGCAGGAATACCCACTGCTTTGTTGGAAAGACCTTGTGTGTCCCCATAAATTATACGGAAAGAGAGAAAAACCGAGAGTAACATGGGTATGAGACACATGACAGAACGTGGCTCTACGATTTATTTCTTCTTTGCCTATTTTGCTATTTAATTACCTTTCTTTCGTTATTGCAAAAAAGCGTTGCAGAAATTCTATATTTTGCTAGCAGGAAATTGCTCCAAAACCCTTTTGCCATCACATTGTATGCTTATAATATTACATATATTATATAATACATGATAAATTGTTCAAACTTTGTGTACGAATGTAAACAACTTTATTTCTGAAACCAACTGATCTCATATAGAGCAATGTAAATGTAAGCCCAAGTAAAGATTGAATTATAAAAATCAACGTCCACCGTACAAGATGACAACCCAATTTTCAAGTAGTGGAAGCGACATAAGCAATTTGCACAACATAAAACGAACATACAAGTAAATATGGTTGTGATGGAAATAAAATCTGACGCCATTCTCGAAAGGGATGAATAAATGCAGGTTGAGATCGTTCCAATACACAGTTGCTTAATGAAATTTGTCAGCATAAACCCAGTGTACCAACATTGCTAAGCTAAGTTATTTGTGTGTCAAACTCATTTTCAAATTTTACATAAAACATTTAGAACACAAAACACCGAATCAAAATGAATTGTACAGAATCGAAACTTTAGACTACAATGGCTGTATATATATTTTTTACTGATCAAAGTCATGGCATACAAGTGCAAGAGGAATTTCACAAGTAGAATGGATTTATGGTAGATTTTGTTCTGCCGTGAATGGCACTAAATAGATAGTGAATATATGTGGGAAATCCAGGTAAGTGAATGCTTAGATTGTACAGACATGTCAGACAACTCTCTCGGTTCCTCTGTTGTTCACAAGTGGTCATCATACACTACAAAAATCGTAAAAAGGGTAGCCGAAAGTCGGCTTGCTTTTACCTTCAATAAGAGCAAACTGAAAACATCAACAATAAACATTACCTCTTTCCTAGCTCTCTATAATTACGTAAACGAACAATGGAAAAACGCACAATAAAAAATTGCGTTGGAAATGACGATGCCGACTGAGAGAATGTGAGGAAGAAAATAATCAAAAGTGCATTGTGACCTCCATTCTTATTGCAATTACATTAAGTTTTCGCTGTAATGAACGTTTAAAAAATTCACCAATGAAAAATGTGTACAAATGCAACATAATCTTGAATAAGACGCAAGTTAATGTAGTCATGAAAAAGAACTGAAGATGACTACATTAATTCCATTCCAGCATATACAAGACATTTGTCACTCTCCTCGCACGGTTGTTGCTAGTTGTAATAAGCCAAGTTTTTCGTCAAGTTCACGAAAACAGAGAGATCATGATGATACATTACATAATGCAACCTTCTATGCATGTTTTCTTTTGTGCGTTGTTGGTACCACATATCGCATCACAGAGGCATCGCAATTTTATTTGCAGTTTCTTGCCCCTCTCCATTGCAACTCCAAGTTCATAATCTTAAGTACTTGCATGTGATGCGTGTGCCATTGTCTGTTGGCGAAGTAGGAGCATTCACATCACATTTTTACGTAACTCGTTATGTAAGTAATGTATACATTTTTGGTCCACATTCAAGTGAAAATCATCGTGCATAATGGCATAATACAGTCGAAAAATAGCTTACTCACTGCTCTGCTGCACCACATTGCACACTCCAACAAAACTACTATATCCTGAATCTTCTTCTGCAAAATCAAGAAACCTTAAAGAAGAATATATAAGTTCTTAGCGTGAGCATTTTAACTTGCAGTATCACAACTGACAATGCAAACTAGAACAAAAAGTGTTGCCTTTCCTTGTTTAGTGCTAAGTAACCAAGATGCAGTGCAACGGAAAAGCCCATTTTACAACTGTTCTCTACTCGTATATTATATAATATCAGCTCCCATAATAATATACACATAACATGTTCCGCTGCATTTTTCTTGCATTCACTCTCGTTCAGCTGGCTAAGAATCCTCAGCTATAAATATACAGCATAAATACATTATGTGTTTTTATCTTCGCATGCATACATTATGCAAGTAGCAAACTACGGTATGCCAAACTCTTTCGTATGAACGGACATGGACCCCACTTTGCGAACAAACGGATGGACGGCTTTCGTAGTGGCAAAAACATTACGGTCATATACATTTGTTTAGCTGACCAAGTAACTGGAGCTTATGCCACAATGCTTTTTGAATTATGCTTCTCCTCGTGCTCCACAAAGCAGGCAGACGTATATTTCGAAAATAGCCTTCATCTATGAACTTTCTCGTTGCAAGGAAAAGCTTAAGACACTTAAACTCCTTTTTCCCCTACTCTGTTTATAGGTATAAACATTTGCACCAACCATTGCATTCTAACACATTTCAAAAAGTGGAGTTGAGAGTGGGAGCTAGTTGAATTGGCTGCAGAAATAGGAGCATGAATATAATGTTGAATAGGAGAAGGAAACGAGGATGAAGAAGAATATGATGTTGATAATGATGCAAAGTAATGCACTTCTCTCACTAGCTTACTCTTCTTCCTTATATTATGTAAGACCGGCTTCATGTTTTTGCCCATGAAAAGTAAAGCTTCATGGAGCAAAGAGACAAATAGTAGTCATCATCGTGGTTTTTCCTTGTCCGGTGGAAACACTAAAATGTGTGTCTGAGAGAGTGAGTGCTCATTGTGTGCAGGGCAGTGCATGCTTGGTATGAATGTATGTAGTTGTATGCATGTTCATAATATTATTCTTTTGTGTATATTTCATGCACTCCATGTATATGCATGTAGGTAAGTACGTGTTACGCGGTCTATTATTATATTATGAGGGAAATCCAGTTTGCATTGCGCTTTCTTCTGTAACAACAGTTACCCTAGCCAAGTCCCTTACTTCATTTTCTGCAAAATGCCGACATCATACACACACATAGATATACTCGGGCACAGAGCAGCTTTTTATGTACTACTTGCACTTATGCCCCATATCTTTGCCATCATCATCATCAACAACAACAGCAACAACAAACGGCAGAAGCAGCAAGTCGTCCTTGCGTCAGCCTTGTACTTGATGCACATCTGGTGAGTTTTTTTAAACAGCTGTTTATGCGTAACTCCTTGTTACGTTCTGTTTTGCATTTTCCTGTCTCAGTCTCTCCCTGAGAATGTTGTTGAATAGAATCCTTTTTATTTCAACTTGAAATGGCCAAGAACATCAAAATAGTCACTTGTCATGGCTATGAAATCAGGTCTCCAACAATATGGGGCAATGTAGAAAGCAAAGAAGTTAAAATCGAAGTCAAATTGTAGATCTACTAAAAGAATCCATTGCAATAAATTTTCATTTCAAAAGTACGCCAAAATAATATCTTTGTTTTAATTTGGTATTTCATAACGTTTCCTATTCAATGGCATATTCTAATGGGATGACGACAAGGAGAGTTAAAGTAGATTTCAGTGTAGCACTACAAATGGCTATCTACTCCGGAATGCTTAATACGAAAGAGGAGCCGACACCATTTATATTACTTATTGATGCATTTCCACTAGGAATTCCCTCTGTAATAGTATGTACGCGTCCACAAGGCTAATCTGCCTGTCATATTTATTTCAAGTCAAGGAACAAAATGGGAAACGGGAAATAAATATTGTTTAAAATTACTACATCCGTCCGTAATAATATTTCCTATCCAGCTTTGCTCATTCGCTCTCTTTCTCTGAATACTCATTACTAAGGGTATTTATTATGCAACGGATCCGGGGAGGGGGAGTGGAGTATTGATCTGTCACTTTTTTGTCTCTCTTTCTATTTCTAACAGAGTATACGCAAAACAAAATAAAACGCACAAAACGAAAACCCATTTTACATTTTCCTCTTTATTGTAAAAAAAACTACAGCGGCATTATCATATCATCAGTTACAAGTCGTAGTCATATATAAAAGGAGGGTGTAATGGGGTGCATGTCACTTTATTCTTGAAATAAATGTGACACAGAGGAATCAATGAGTTCCATCACACATGCATATCATTATCATATTCGATATCATTTGTCTATCGTTCCCGTTGTATCTGTTGTTTTTATAAACTATCAAAAATGTGTTATCTCTCACACATCACATCAAAAACCAACTATATTCAGTCAGCATCCCAAATCCCCTACAATTTCATCTCCTGTTGTTTGTTACCCCCATCAAAATAGGACAATACAATACCTTTGTATCTCTTTCATAAATAAAACTGTATTTCTCACTTACTCTCAACCAACTTGTTTTTTATCCGCATGCATATTAGATAAATTTTTTTGGTAGTGAAACAATGCTAGGGAATTTTGCACCCCTTCTTTCATTCTCACTGCTTTCAGTTTTTTGTACTTATTTGCCCTTATGATCTCTTTCTCTTACAGTCGTAGCGGTAAGTACTATCGGGATGAGGAAGATGGGAAGAGAGTGACTTAACGTAAAGTAACTAACATGGGAAAAACATGCCACAAATAACAAAAAATCCTGTATGTTTCCCCCTTCTGTGTGTGAGTCCAACAAACGCATGAAATTTTATGATCTGCATATGATATACATAATACACTTATTGGAACAATTGTATTACTTCTCTGTGTGTATGTATATATTACGCTTGCATACATAAGTAGCATCGAGATCATGTATTATTTCAAAGGAACATAGAAAAAGCATATAAAAAGGAACTTGGTATGATAATATGCATTAGGGAAAGACGAGCAAAAACGATACAGCCCCAATCATATACTTTTTTCTTGCTAAGTATATGCCAAACCCTTTCCAGTGCCGGCAGGTTATATGTGTACTGGCGATTGATGTGATGCCAGCTTTCTATATTATTCTGTGTTCAAATTCAACCCTTTTTGTGCAGCATACTTCAATTGAAGCTCTTTTTGCATTTTCTTACATTGACTCTTCACTTGCTGCAGCTAAAGTAATCATAAACATACCAAATCAACCCTTTCCAACTATACCATATGGAGCAAATGCACTGCAGAAATATTATCTCTGTACATAAACTCATCGTCAGCTATGGTAGTGGGTATGTGAGTGTATGTATATTTGCTTGTATGAGCATCAGATCAAAGCATCTTTGTTGCTGTGGATAGAAAACAAGTGAATAATGTTGGGAATGATGCGACTTGCTATTATATGCATATTATGCTACGTTTATATGTAAAGTGGCATGCTGCTATTGTTCCGAGACAGCAAAAGATATGAAGCTGACACAGGGTATCATCATAAATGACGACCATTACCTACTTTAAAAATCCATGGGAATCAACTCTCTGCCTAGTGTATACATTTTTAGATACAATTTTTTTTCTTTTCTCTCTCTCCATGGAACTTCCCTCACTCTAAAATAAAGCGATGCAATATAATGGCAAAAAGAGAGAAATTGTGAGTGAGTGGTGGTGTGGCAGTACTTTCGTTTCTTTCTCTATTCAGCCTCCATTTCATACTCACAGCATCCCCGATAGTTTGCTTTTCTTGAATTATTTATTGGTTTTCTCTAGTGGATCACTACACTTCTACTGTGAGTGTTAGACCCTATTCTCTCGCATCTATTTCTTTTGTTGCTTTGTATGCAAATCTATGATAGCTTTCCATAGCATAAAATGGTTTTGTTTGGAATGTCCTCCGCCTCGTCGTAACATCACATATTATGATATCCCCAAAAATATAGAATACAATATTTCCCTCAATCGGGTACTCTTATAACGTGTTTCAAACATTTATGAGCGTAAGTTAAAAGTTAATCATACAAGGGTTATTTTTTTCCATTTTTATCGATTTTAACACGACCAAATGACACATTATCGTCATTGTTATGACAGCTAAATGACAAATCGTCTTCTTGTGTAAGCGATACTTTCAGTGTAGAACCTTGTTAATTATTATAATTTTCATCGATTTCCATAATGGCTTTAATGCTGTCAATGAGGTGTACTTATGGAAAGGAGAAATATATGAGACAACCGTGTGGCAGAGCATGACAACAACAGCAACAATCATGAATTGAATGAGTTCATCCCTTCGAAGGTGATCCATGATGTGAGGAATACTGTAACCATCCTAAATGCAAATGTAACCCTTCGTTCAATATCATAAAATGGGGTATTACTTTATTGTATCTTCTCCTCTGGCGTTTATAGCTTTTAGTGATGATTGAAAAGCTGCATATAGAAAAGGGATTCTTCACTCTGCATGTGAAACTGAACCTGAAGAAAGACCCATCATTATTATTGTCAATAGATATTTAAATAAAGCTTATTTGCATAAATATGCATCTGATCATGTGCACTCTTTGGATAACAAACTATTATCATCAGTAAAAGCATTCTCATAATATCCCTTCACATCTAATGTTATTCTTTAAGCATTCATTCAGGCAATTCAAGCTAATATCAAATGTTATGAGAGCTGGTGGGAGATTGATGTAAGGTTCTGTAAAGTATTCAGAATACAGTACATTTACCACACACGAATTAATAGAGATTTGAAAGAAATAGTTATCAATTTTTAAATGCAAGAAAGTATATAGGTTCTCCCAAATATGTATTCCAATTACATCTAAACATGTAAGAACCAACTGTGATCCACAATACGCCAAATACTTGTGATCAGCGAGACAGACATCATCAATTCACTGCGCCGTTTTTAACACACGCGCGCATCACCGTTTTGCGCAGGTTGATTTGACAAACAAGTAAAAAAACGGCACGACACGAAGCAGAGATGACACAAAAGTGGAGAGAGAAAAAACAGGAAAAAATGATCATTCTAAAAGTGTATGAAGCAAATCCCTAATGAAATAAAAGGATGAGACAAGAGTGAAAGAAAGTTTTCGCTTGAAACATCAATATAATGTGATGCTTCTACCAACTCACTCTGCAGAAATAGCACATACCATCTAGCCCAGACTATATAGTATATGGAAAGGATCAAGACGCAAAGGAAACGAGAGAAAAACTAGCAGAAAGACTACATGATGTTAGTACAAAGCGAATCTGCTAAAATTGTATGCTGATGATATGATATGGCGATAGTCGTGCTTTATATATGTAGCTTTCGTTACAAAAGCAGAAAAGAGAAAAAACATCGAGAGTCTTCTGTCTTTTCTCTCGCTGTTCAGCTAACTTAATAAGACATGTAGCAGCAGGCATGATCTTGTGTCGAAAATTATGCATAGAGGAGGTCGACGACAAGGCGGCTCGTATTTTAGTAAAATGTCCGATTGAACTTTTTCAAGTCCTCCTAAGTAGATACGATGATAGAATGTGTATGTACCCGTGTTGGTTGAGCATTGTGTATGCGTGCACAAGCTAACCATATATTTCATCATCATTATTATTATCATCAACCATGTTCTCTGTCTCTCTGGCTTCGCGACAATCAAGACAGAAAATTTTTCGGATATAGGTCTTCTCCAAACAGACGTTGCCTCTATGGGAAGAATAACATTTCAAAATATCAATGAAAGAAAACATCAAAAGAAGAAGCCAAGTAGGGAATATATGTAGGTATATAGGAGTAAGTACTATTACAGCTAAAGATTTTAGGAACACGAGGAAAAGTCAATAAGGCCCGCTGAGTAAAAGTATCATATATTTGAGAGCGAGTAAGGGAGTTTGTGAGAGAGTGAGAAAGAAATCCCTTTCGAAAAGATCCTTTTTTCGACAAGCTGCGGAAAAGGAAAAAGTAACTCTCGTGGAATCGTCAATGAGAGAAAGTAACCGAAGAATATTGGCTGGAATCGAGTGGGAAAGGGTTGGCTTCTAGTCTTTCACTTTTTTCCTATCCATACGTATAGGCATTCACGGAGAAAGCTACAAATACATGGATGGGTAGTAAATATTTGGAGAAAAAAGAACGACAAGAGTTGGGAAGTGGAGAAGGAGTGGAATGAAAAAATGATAGGAGTGTCTATAAAAAACGAATGGTATTGAGCACTAATATGGCTCGTTCACTTTTACTTCGCTTTCCTTTTTTAAGTGTGTATGTGTGTGTCAGAATATGGGTAGCACTAGAGCCAAGCCAGAACCCGTGCTGTCATTACGATATTCATGTTCGACGTGGGATAGACAAGAGACTATGTTTCCATTTCTGTCAGTTCTTGCCCTTCTCTCTCACTTGCGTCTGGAAGCTACCTCGTTTTCACAGGAACGGGCTGCTGATGAAATTTCATACAAGTGAGCATACCTATGTATTAGAAATGTGATGAGAAAATATTGTGTGCTTTGCATGCATGAATGCGAGAACATTATGATATTTAGTGGAGCACTGGTATACAATATAATATACCAAGACGAATAATATAATATACATGGAAAACCAAAGAAACGATATGAGTTGATGTGCGCAAAAAAATAGAGAACTGAACAAGGTAGACGCAATGGTAAAGGTAGATGATGATGATGATTGGAAAACAGTGAATCGCATGCCCAATCGATTTTGGTCAACTTTCCAATCGAAAGGTTCAATCAGGAGGCAGGGCTAAACCCCTTTAAGGCTGAAAAATAGAAATCAACGAATCTCTCAGCTCCCAAAAAAATCGATCGACTATATCTTGCCTGATCGACTTGCCCAACATGCGCTCAAGACGTTCACAAGTGACTTTCTTGAGCGCAGCAGACTGCTGCTGGTGTGGTTCTCCTGCTTTCTTCCTCCACACGCTAAAAACTTCTTATTTTCTTCCTTCCCTTTATCTTTCTTCCCTGCAGTAAGATATATAGACAAAAATGAGCACTAGCACTCTATCTCTCAACTACGTGGGCTAGCACAAGGCAAGGTTTGATGCCTTTTTCCTTTACTTTGCTCGCTCCTTCGTCCTTTACGGATTTACATTGCGAAGCAGTCTGAGATGTAGTACCAACAGCAGCAGCAGCAGTAACAACACACGACTCAACTCTTCTCTCTTCTTCATCGATTTTATTTTCTCCTTTAGTTGAGCATCATATATGAGAGTCACTTCTCCTTCGTCTTCGTCTTAAACTAAGCTCTCTTTCTCTCACTCCACAAGCACAACTTCTTTCTTAACAATACACAACACATGCCATCAAATACATACAATAATCATGTGGAGGTATGTATATATTTTTAAAACATGCCAACATGCATTCCACTTTCGGAAACGCTACGTAATTTTCTTATCTGGAGAATGAAATGCTGGGCACACCAACCACACTCTTCTCAGCTCACTCCTATATTGCTTCTTATGATACGCCACTCACCATTATCATGATCATCATCCTCTCATGGCATATTACACAAGCCGCCATACATAAGATGCTCACAAGGTGAAGTAACTAATAAGAACTATGTGTGTCCGTACACATCCCATCAATATTGTGTTCAGTCTAAGCACCCTGCTTGAAAAACGATGCCAAGCTACGATACTCCAACTGTGTAGTTACTTCAGTATTTCCGCAGGATTGAAATCTTACATAACAACAATAATTTAAAGCAGTAAGATTAAGCGAATATTTTGCATCTTCAATTTTGTCAAATTGTTGTTAATTTGATTGATGGATTCATACATTGTGATGATAAATTATTGCTGCGTAGCATTGGCAGTTTTGATTCTTTGACTGTCTCACTTTCCCCCAAACATTAATCTAGAAAGGAAAATGTTCTCTCCTCGACGTTGTTCTTATCATGAAGTTTGCTGACAATGGCACTAAGCTTTGTTGTATGCCATATCATGGTATCGACTTTAGCCATCGGCTTCAAAAATAGCATCTAGAGAGACAAAGTACTTATTCAGTAAAGTAGTTTTGTGCTGGAAGAAATGGGAAAATGCAAAATCTACGAGGCCCCATCGTGAACGTATATGAATCCACACAGTATGAATATTTATGTTTTTGCATATATTCATGGACTCTTACTACTCCTTCTCTCTACATCTAGAGAAGCGTTACTTTACTCTCTCGTTTCGTATTAGAAAAAACTGATCTCACAGGGGAAGATATAATAATAAGAGATATCTTGAAAAAGTCCCTTCAAGTCCATGAAGGAAGCACATTATTATATATCGCTAGCAAGGGATATTATTAGAAATGCGGATACTTGTATCATGGATGAATTCATGCATACTCAAACGGAGCGAATGAAAAGAGAGAAGACGAAAGGAAAAAAAGTAAAGTGTATGGGTAGATGAAAGAGAAAGCGGATAGATCGCAATTGAAGAAATAGGCTGCTATTTGTATGTGAAAGCTATGCGATGCTGTGCTCCTTGTGGATAGGTTCACGTTTGTTGTGTTATATTCTCCAGAGTATCTTTGCTTTACGGATGTGTTCTGTCAGAAAACGCACGCTCATTAAGATCTTGTGTAATAGAAGTAAAGTTGTAGTTCTATTTGAAGAAGGAGGAAGAAGAAAGATGAAGATGGAAAAAAATGTACATGTAGCCCTTATACTACTTCGCTACCATCTTATACTTTGTATCTCATGAACAATGTATTGCAAATTCTCCATCCGATTCCATTTTCGGATCTTAAGTCGATCTAGACCGTCGAACACAATAAGCGTTGTACATAAAACCTACAATATTTTTCTCTATAGATGGAATGATGCCTTTTACTGCTGGTTGTACATTGGTCCTGGGAAAGCATACCCATATGGTTGTGTTGGCGGATGGGAGAAGAAAAGTAAAACTTTTCGAAACGAGCGACTATCGCATCGCTCTACAGGCTAGAGGAGAAAAATGGAGAAAATGTAGTTAGATTTTTTCTACTGAGTTTATAGCCTTTTTCTCTATTGCTGAATTTAACTTGCAGCTATCTATCTATTTCTTTCTCTCTGTGTGAGCCTAATGCTTTTTCTCTTATTTTGTTCTTCTCCTTTTTTACTCGTTCTGCAAAATTGATCGTCGCCTTTTGGGAACTCCTGCTGCTGTATCAATTTCGTTTTTTCTCTTTCTCTTGGCTCAAGTGAAACACAATAGAATGTTAGAGTGAAACGGAGAGAGAGAGAGAGAAGGAAAAATACTACAACGCATGCTATGTTTTTTGTTGTCTTGTATGGATTTTTTCGCCTTCTTCTGGTAATGCCAAACGAGCTTAGTCAAAGCGTATCTATCTTTTGCCGACCTGCTACATTTTAGTCTCAATCCATCCATCCATTTGCGTCATAAGCTTCGAAAGTTGTTAAGATCTAATTTCTTCAAAGGAAAGGAAAGAACAAAACTTGATAGTACATACTTCCACAGAAACCATCAAATAAATGATGTAATATATATCCGTTCCCTGCACCACACATCCAAGCATTAATCTTAAAAAGCATTATAAGGCGCCTCATTACATTGGTTTACCGACCCTCTTATAGATAGATATATGCACATATCAACCAACTGAAAACCTCCCTTGTTGCTAATACAATTTAAGCTAAGGCATGCATTCGCATGTATCAGTGTTAATTTTTTGCCATTGCGATTTCCGGTAGCTTAGAAAAAATTCAAAAATATCTTATTTCGGAAACGAGGAATAAGTAAGGTAAAAAATCACAGCAAACGTTTGATCATTTTTTTAACTGTTGGAGAACCCAACAGCACAATTCCTATCCCTTTACCTTGTTCTCCAGTAAACAAAGGAAAACTATGCAACAATGTCATGTGACCCTAGAATGCACAAATGATTTACGAGAGCAAATAAAGTCATCCTGCTGTGAATGTTTCCTGGCCGGACGGAAAAGTGCAGAAGTAGCGTACCTAATTCCAGGTATCAGTTGTCATTTTTATTTTGTTAAGAATCTATAGGATGTGAGCTCATCACGAATAGATTCGATTACCAAGGTCTCAATCAGTGTTACAACATACATGGCGGCATTGAAGGCAATACTTATTTTACTGATTTCCTATACACAATCCTTTTTATGTTGTTTATTTTATTTGCCTCATGAAAGCGGTGGATGGAGTGTGGTAATTTTTTGCTGTTGTGATGTTGTTAAGAACGTGAGTGAACGTCACTTAAGTTTACTGCAGCAATTATACTACTTTAGTATTGTAGAACAATTGGTCTCCTTTCTGGCCAGGTATTGTAGCTGCTTAGATATAAATGGAGAGCTGGTATTTTAGGGGAACTCACACAACAAAGGAAACCATTCATAAAGGTTTTTGGTTTAGATCTTTATTACTATGCCTTTTCTCAGTTTTCGTCGCGGCGGGTATGTACCTACATGCATATTATGTAAGTATCTATGATGTTTGGGAACAAGTTCATTCCATGCATCGTCATCATTATCAGTTTGAGTAGACGCAGAGTCGAGACGGTTTTTATGTCGTGTACTACAAATAACAGGTACACACAGGTTTGGCTTTCAAGTTTTTAAGCCAGAGAGTAAAAAATTGACTCTCTGGATTGAGTGAATGGAGGAAACGCCAGATGTATGGATGTAGGTAATAATAGAAAAGGATCGAGTTTTATTTCTCCTTTGTTAAAATAAAGATAATACAAATGAAGAAATCAACAGCTTTAAGCATTTATGAGGCAGCATTTTAATTCCATGCCCAATACAAGACTTTGCTGGATTCAAAAGTCAGGTTGTTAGATAGTTCGTCAAGAAATTTAAGCAAACCTTCATGTCATCATGGAATACTCACACACACTATTTTTTAATGTTGGCCTTTCAGCTTTGTATTCACATCAAAACTTATTGCTTTTCACACCTTTACCACGATCAAACGGCAAAAAAAACGAACAAATGACTGAACAACGGTAGCATACATAATCGAAATTATATACAAATGTTACAGGGGGTACCTAACCAACCAAGTTATTCACAATTGTAATTGATTAATATCCATATCCACGTATTCCGTAGCAGAGCTGCTGTCAAAAAGCTCAAAGATTGCCACAAAGACGCAAACATTTCTTAGAATGGTTTCTTTAGAATGTTGTAATAATTAGCAATAATACGGGACCAGGCTCCCATCACATCACTAAAGCAGTTATGAGAAAACGCGTAATATTGTACAAATGCCCAGAATCCAAAATCATTCGTCTACAGGTACAAATGAGTGGATAAAATATCTCAAGTCAGTCACCACACACCATTATCATCATCATTCATCCATCTTTCCATCCATCCATCCATAAAGGCAATGGGAAAGAAAGATAAAAATACAGTTGTGCTGTTGCAGCAGCTCCTACTGGTCTTTTAAGCACAGTATGTTTCAATCTGTAGGTGTGTGTGCTTCACAAATAGATGATAAATACTTTTTTCTTCATGTTCATGCTTTCAGGTGGGTGAGAAGAGATGAAGAGATGAGATGAGTGATCACGAAATTGAAGAAAAATGTTTCTTCATGTATCACGACATATGGTCATCTTGTTGATTCAAATTTTTCGATTTGTCATCCTTTTCCCAATAATATATCTTTTTTCCATTTCTCACAAAATAAAAGTGTTGATTTGTTTTTCTCGCTCTTCCCTTCCCTTCCTATTTCTATCATTCACAATTACAATTTCGTCTCTGGGATGTAATGTGCACGCCTTCCTCTACCAAATCTGTTTTTTGCTTTATTAAATACCATCATTCTACTCGAATCCCTTTGCAGCTAATATATTAGAAGATATTTAGATTTTTACTTCACTCCTATTCCTATTCCCAACTATTTGATTACACCAACATAATTTCGTGATTATCCCACGACTTTTTCAGACAAGACAGGACACTACGGTGTCTCAAATCCGTTGAAGAAGTAGACAGAAAATGCATTAAAAAATCTTTTAAGTAAACTGTTATCTCAATCTTGATTTTTCCTCTCTTTCAAGAAATAAAAAATCAAAGTGTTTTCCTTTAATGTATTTATCATCACTTAGAACGGAAGAAGTGAGAAAGAAGTAATGTTTTATTTGGTTTCTTGAAAAAATCATTATCATCATTTCATTTTTTGTTGTTTTTCTTACCTTTTATTCACAAATCGCTCATTCTTTCATCATTATCAGTACCGCACACATTCACATGATTGAATCCTTCACAAAAAATGGTTTTATAGTGGCAGAATGAAAAGTTGTAATAAAATTATGAAGTACATGATTTATTCACGAAGGGAGAAATATTGCTGTGAAACGGCAATGTTCGTTGAGTTCATTCATGAAACCCACGGTATATTGCCTGGTTCTGCTCCTGTCCGTCATGAAAATGGTTTTAGTAAGCGTCGTCTTGCACACAAAGCAGTGGTACACTCAATAAAGTGTAAAAAACGCAATTTGGTAGTCAGTTTAGCGGTGGTTGTGAGATATGGCGCCGTGTCGGTCGCTAGTAAAAATGAATTAAATCATAAACGTATATTCACAATATTATATGCATGAAAAGGATCCCAGATCACGTAGGTAACAACAATCAGCCTTACTTGATGCTAATAGAATTGAAATGTAATCTAACATTTTATAAGTGGAAATGACCAGTGAGATGTGGGACCTATTCTGCAGATGAGAGGATGAGGTAGTAGTAGAAGCCATAAATGTGCACCTACCTCCGTATAGTATGAAATTTCAGAATGAACATGGTGCATGCATGCTTGTTATTACGCCACAATGAATGGAATCATAAGCACCACTGACACTTGTTTGTCTTTGAAAGTATAAGCATATTTCCCATATAATGAGCTTACAGCATACTTATACACCTCCATGATTTGACTCATTGACTGAACGAGCCGAAATAATAGAATTATGGGCTTTTGATCACTTTCCGTCTATTTGTTTCCACTTACTTAGCCTCCTATTTCCTGGAAAGTTTAGGAAATTATGCGAAATGACACAAAGTTGTCTCACATCCGGATGCACTATACGCATTCTAATATTTTACCGTATTTTCAGTTATGATTATCGGATTTACACCATGCAGTGGATAGTAAGTACATCTAAAAAAATCTTAATGATGGTAACTTTTGAGAAAATATGCATGTGTAACATGATACCCATTTGCAAGAATTATTCAAAAAGTTAGGTATGGACTGGGTTGAGATGAAAACACATGAAAACCCGAGACCGGCGTATCATTTTAAGGAATTCATGTATCATTGCCAAGCTATAATACAGACATGGATACGCACGTCAAATCACCACCATCATTATCATCTTTATCAGTTGGCAATGAAAAACACGAAGCATGTAGTAGCTATACCACCAAAACCAAGTATTAAAAACGAGAAAATGTTTATACATATTCAAGAAGCAGAATTATTGTATAATAGCCATCATGAGAATGATGATGAGAGTGAAGTCATTATTATTACTGCAGCCAAAACGAATGCACAAATACAGTAGCAGGTTGGAAGTCAGCAGTGAGTAAACTGAAGAGAAGGAGATGACGACGACAAAAAATTGAGAGATCACTGTTTCCTTCTTTCTATCAACATCAACTAACTCCAAAGCTCAGCACCGTATTATACGATATAGGAGTAATCTGTGGCAGTAGCAAAGTTGTTTTTCTTCCTTCGTTTCAAAGGTAGTAAATGATAATGTGTTCATATATTAGAGAAATACAATTTTTCTTGTAGGCATCATCGGTCCCTAAACTACAAAGGAATCGACGTGACAGAACTATTAGTTCTGAACCAAAGTCGGCTATCATTATGATTATTATTACAATTTCTTGCCATGTGTTATCTGCTACTGCCATTCCTCTCTCGCTCATTTCATCCATCCTTTTTATACCATATCATTCATTTTTTCTGTTTTTTATTGGTCTCTCACTCTATCCCCTGCAACTGCTACCTGCATCAGTCAATTATAATGATGATGATGATGATCATTGAGTGAGTACTAGTGGAGTAATAATGACGAGAAAGTGACTGATTGTGAGGAGCTCAATCTCATTCAACACATTTCAAATAATTTTTTTTACAACTGTCTCTACATCACTGATGCTGATATGATTCTACTTCTCTACTCATTCCTTTCTACGAGAAAACTAACACTATTTACTACAGTTCCTCCGTTTTAGACTCGATAATGGTGATGGAACATGATCTTGATGCTTTTTAATCGCTGCAAGATAGAAAATGATCCACACAGTATGGAATGGAACGATCTATACAAGTCCGACACGCCAATGACGGCAAAAAGATGATTCATGGATGCGTGCCGTCTTCTAATATTTTACATATGTATACATTCCCCAAGATAATGATGATGACTGATGAGTAATTATAAATAGTACAAATCGTATGCCAGTAAAGTCGATACAGTTGTGCATCTTCCCTTCCTTTTGCTTACTGACGGATTGTTATTCAAAATAATTATTTATCAAGTTTAGGGAAAGACATGAAGTGTTCGTATTGAATATATTCTACTTTGTGACTCTGCACACGATCCGTGATTTTTTCCATAAATGGGCCGTATGAGCCGTTGTATCATGGATACACTCTTGCTGTTGATACGGATAAAAAACAGTTGAATTGTGCTGGCAATTAGTACTGTACGCACGGCTCTCCACGGGAGTCATCGTAACAATCTTTTCTCATGTTCGTCATCAGAACAATGACCAGCGCAAATGCAATTTCATGTGGAATTACTAACTGCATATAATTCAATACTAATTCCAAATTACTGTAATCAATGCGCAAGGCAAATGAAGTAAAAGCGAGAGATGATACAGCTACAGCAATATGTTTTTTAATCCATTTTAGTTATAACTGCCCCATGAAATCCATAAGACATACTTTTAATCAATAATAATTGCACAAAAGAAAAAATCCCTTGGCGAAATGTAGCGACAGCATCCCAGTTGTTGTAAAATAAAAATGGTTTGTAGAAGGAGTAATAAAAATGAAAGATTTTATGCCAACACCGCACGGCACTCCAACTACTATAATATTGTTACTTTTCAAAGGGAGAAATGCAATGAACAAGAGATGATCACTTGATCACCATCTCCACCACCACTACTAGCAACATCGTGATGTGATCATATCATGATTGGTATTACATTTTGGTTAGAGTACACACACTGTCGTCACATCGGCCCTATTCAGTGTAGTTCTAACCACAGACCGATTCAACGTCTTCATGCTCATGTCTACTTTATACATACAGACAAATAGATGCGATCAAGAAGTCGATGGTCTTGTAAAAGCATGTATGGTTTGTATGAGTATGTGTGGTTGTTGTTAGTAGTTTTTGATGGTGATGATAATGATCATCATTTCACTCCATTGCAGGCTGATCCTCCTTAAAACCCTTATTATCATTTTGGGCCTGTTGAACAAATTCAATTTCAATTAACCACACACTCCATAATAATGACTTCATCAACGCGAGTCTCTCATCTGGCTCGATACATGTTAAAAGGTAATATGAATATGAATCCCAGTTGTTTTTGGGGACACCTAAGAAAATTGCTTGAAGAGGTTGTTAAGGGAATAAATGCTTTTAACATGTGAATGGAGCAGAAGTATACGACGCAATATCAACACACATCACATCACCACTGCTACTACTACCACCATCATAACCAACCATCACCTTAGCCATCATCATGTTCATCTGTGGAGCAACGCTTTTGAATGTCTATTATCATATTATGCATACTCATTTTACTGCTTCCTCATCCCCTTCTTTATGACTTTCCAATAATAATATCAGTTTATTGTCTGTCTCCTTTTACTACTTACTTACTCAATAGCATTTTGGCTCCGTATATCAGCCAACTCTGCTTTTCAAACCAAATGTAATATATTGAGTGTGGTGAAATGTACAATACGGATAGATATATTTTATGAATGTATGCTTGTATACAACACTCCGCTACTGATGGTGGTGGTGGTGGCTGGTGAATGAGCAAAAGTGCTCAAGAGAGGGTCTTAAATTGCTCTTTAGTCTTTCTATTAGTGAAAACGGCAGCCGCGTCAAATGTGGTTTTGTCAGAGACCGTGACTTCATTCGTCAGATCTTGATAATGAAGACGAGGATGATGATGATGATGAGTAAAAAGTAGAGAGATACGAAACCGAAGGAAAAACAAAAGTACACGTCCCATCCATTCTCAAACGCTACACCACACCATCAATACTTTATGAAATGATGATATAATTTTGAAACTTGTGGCAACAGGGCAACAATTTTCTATACATCAATCTTTAAACAAGCCTCACATCACATCTAGACTGATTTTTGTCCCTCTACCCTCACCATCCATATAATGAATGACGGAAAACCACGCTTCAACTGTTCATATCTACCAGGCAGGATTCTCTGTTGTCTCCTTCCCTTTCATTCCTCAACTTATGCCGAGGCACGTAGGAGGGGTATTGAGGAGTAATCGATTAAGCTAATTTTGTGAAAGACCTTTTGTGAGCTGGTTCCGTCGTGTTTGAGAAATCTTCCCTATTGATAGAACGTTACTTTGGTCAGAAAAACTGACAAGAGTCTCCTTTCTATTGCCACTTATTGGCCATCTTCATTGCTGCTAAAGGGCTGACAAATATATTTCATTTATACTTGTCTCTGTCGGAATTGAAGCAGTGAAGATATTTGCTAGCGGTGATGGTGGTTGGTAAGTGATTTAGTTGTTGCCTGAATAATACGAAGCACACCCCTTTTCTAGTCATTCTTTTCCTCCTCTGTCATTTGAATAATGTCCGTCGTAAAAAGTGTTTATATTGCTCATGAAAATCCGATTGTCGCTTGTTGGTAAGATGTTGCTCCATCATAATATTCAATCCACCGTATTATTATTGCTCAATGACGACTTTCTGAGTTTTGCTGTCCTAATAATACAAACTGCCTCTTTTATGTTGAGAACGTTCAACGAAGTCAATGTGAAAAGCGATTTTTCTCCACCATTCTTCACTTTTACTGGGAGTTTGTGACTAAGTTGGTGAATGGGCAGTGAAGCAATACACAACGCTTCTCGATAAAACGAGAGAAGAGGTTGAGAATAAAAATATATTGAAGTCGAGAAATTCTTATTAATGGTAATAATCGTAAGATTGCATTTTTAGCAAGAACTCGTGGATAATAATACGTTGATCTTTGTGTGTGAGCTCCATGCGACGATTTCCGTCCAGGAAAATGTCATGGTACAATTTTTTCTATGAGAGTGATGCACAATTTGACTCATCCATAAAGATTTGCTTGAGAAGAAAGAAAAATGGGGGATTTTAAGTGGAATTTCAGCATTACATTTGCAGAATCATCAGAATAGTAAAACGAGGAAGAAAGGAGAAAAGGAGCCTATAAATGGCCATAAAAATAAAAAGCATGGAGAAATGAATTCATTGAAATCATAACATCATGGTGCAGAACATACATGGTTTTCTTAATAGCTCCAAAATGTAAAGGCCAGGGGCCATGTGAGGAATGCCAACTGAATAAATAATGATGTCTCATATAAATTCAATATTAGTAAAAAACAGTCCAAAAGATCCATAAAACTTGTTCGGCATTTTCATACTTTGCTCCACACACGACGACTTTTCATCTCATCTCATGCATATGGATCTGTTTGTGTATGCATACATATGCAGATAAACACATATTATTAGTACTGCCGTTCTTTAATTTCAGACTTTTTTCTAAGGCGACACTTGGCAATTCATATTCCATTCACATAAAACACAAATGACACTTGTGTAATAATAGCAACGTATGTATTCAGCCTCCGTCGTAAAACATTTACTTTCAACAGTTTTGCCAAAGTTGAGTCCATTCTTTCAAATCGAGAGTAATTGGTAAATCAGGAGACGAAACACATCCAAAACTCTTTCAAAAAACGAGCTTTAAGTTCAAAATGAAAGTAGACAAGACAAATTTTATGCAGACCTGTCAATTCCGTATGATATTCTACAAAAAAAGGAAATTTTACTATGGGAATGGAGCTTCCTTTTACTTCAATCTCCATTTCCCAGTCCTGTCTGGAACGATTCAGGTATACTACTTAATGATAATTATATAACTCATTTTCTTATCCATCATCATCACCATTTCCCTAGAAACATCATCCAGCAAACTGAAATTACCGGATTTGCTCCGCTTTTTTTAGTAGCTTGCATGCGTGAATGGAAGTGTAACAACAAGTTTATCTTGATGAAGAGATGAGATATGTACCTACATCGTCATGAGATGTAGGTATTATAATATGAGGTTGTGTAACTACTGAAACGTTTAGCGCCTTGCGAAAATGGAAAAACAAACAACGGTTACATCAATAAGAAGTTACATGCTGTTGATAATGAAAACAATTCAAAGAAAAGTTATATTGAGAGATGTTGAAGACGATAATATAAACTAAGCTGGAATGGTGTGGAGGAGATTGCTGACGCATGTGTGACACAAGAAATGTGATGAGAGCAAGTTACTCCCAGCTTGGCACATTAATACATATCAACACATCGTGGGAATATACACCTATGCACAGGGGCTTGCTATGATACGTATGTTGTAATAATGTGTAACCGCAGAAAATAGATGGCTAACTAACTGGAATATAATGAAAACACGAAAACATTTACGCCAATAAAGATCATAACTTTTTAATTAATTTTGCTGCATCAACTCACTATTACATTCCCTATATCTTTCTTTTAAATCAAATTTATTAAGCTAAACCACAATCTATCCACCATATTACTCAACCTTGATTGCTGCCACAAGAAAGAAGGCTAGTAGTTTTGAAACAAACATGCATTTTTTCAAGTAGTGATTAGTAAACCTTTCATTCTACTTGACTGCATTGCAGCGATATTAAGCTCCTTTTGTTCTTATGAATAATTATAAACAGCTAAGAAATTAATTGCATTCATGCGCACCATGCTGTATTATGAACTCTTTAAGTTTAGCAAAGTAAGAGAAGATACTAATATCAGGTTACAAATATATTTCGCAGTGGCATCAAAAATAACATTTAGCCGTTCGTGATGTCGTGCACAAATTGTCATGCCTGGAATACTTCTGCATTGCCATTAGATCCAAACACACATCAAGACAGGATAGGCAGGCAGGTGCACTTTTCGAAAAATTTGCTTTTTCTATCAAAATTCCATATCTCTTAAATTCTGATTTCCTGTATTCAATCTCATCCACCCTGACATTTCTTTTCCCTTTAAAAAAACAATTGCGAGCGACGGTACATACCCCACACAGTCAACAGTATATGACAGTTCAGGCAATTATTATTACTGACCACCATATACCACTACAAAGGCGTAGCTGGCTGGTATATATTAAAGACAAGCCATTTTGTCATTAACTTATCGCATGCCAAGCAACTATAATACAACTTCCCTAGCAGCTTCACATTATGGCATGTAGCACTTACCGTAAACATTACTCTATGCTATTACAAGTGCAGAAATGCATTTGAAGGATCGCATGCAAACAAAGCAAAACAAGCTTGTTTATAAAAATCAGCGATAAATAATGAACCACTGTTTGGTTTGTGATGAGATAAGTAAGTAACAGGTCAAGTCAATGCTATACACACAAACAACATAATATAAAGCACGGATGGTCTTGTCTGACAGTTTTTCCCCTCACAAATTCCAAATTAGCACCATACCACTACTGCCGTCAAAATAACAATATGGCGCTTAGTGCTCAATATCAATGAGTTCTCATGTGTGGTATGATTTTCCATCAAACAAAAAGCTTAAAATGTATAGATTACTAACAGTTTAAATTGGAAATACAACCATATAAGTAAAAAATGGGAAGATATAAAGCTGTTTAGGGAGGATGTTATGATAACAATATTTTGAAAGGAGTGAAATTGGCTCAAAGGTATTTCATGAGCTCCCATTTTATCAATACCTACCAAACCAAGCTACCTGCTTACGTATCTATATGGCGTATCCTGATTACTTATCAAGATTTTTAAAATCTAAAAACTTTTTTAAAAAAATGAGTGTACAGACAGGAGCACATAAGGTACCTAGGCAGAAGCCAGTTGTGTGGAAATAAATTGAATAATTTGGTGATTTTGTAGGTGTCTTTTTTATCTGCCAAACCGTCAGTATTTGAGTATCCTGGTTTTGTTTCACAAAAAAACAAATGCTGTGAATCGAAGCACCCAATTAAACGTTCGAGAAAGGATGCAGGGTCCGTGAACAATGGTCATCATAATAATAACGCGCTCCACCATGTTTTTGGATGCAAGTTAATATATTAGATGAGCCATATGCTAGAAAATAAACACATAACATTTTACAAAAAGGCAATATATACACGTCTTAAAACTTTTGTAGTTTGCTCATCATATTAGAAAATATGATTTTTTGGGAAATGCACATGTACAAGTAAATGTATTGTATTGCTCTTTACACGATTATTGATACGTATCTCGTTGGCTTTTAGGCTGAAACAACCGGAAATCATGAGTTAGGTTCGTTGCGTTATTGTTCATTCTTCTTTTTTTGTTTTACTTTTTCAGTTCTTTTACTTCATCTAGCACCAAAAAATGCTCAACTGACGAGATGGATGGACCAACTTAACTTAAAAATTCACATGCTTCAATTGTCTAAACGTTTCTACATAACATATTTTAAGTTCTTTGGCGAGTCAAAAAAAAAGGTTTAAAAACTCAAATTGAATGGCGTGCATGTTACTCCATAATGTTTATTGAACATCCACTCTTTCCGTTTATTCCCATGTTGGGCTTGTATTGAGCAAAAATTGATAACAATTTTTCCCATCAACCATTTCATTAGCAGCCGTGTGGCTTCTAATGCCAAAAACGGATTGAACTCACACAAAATAATAAAATTCTTTCTGAATGACTTCATAAAAGGGTTGATGCCATTAAACTCAAACACCATCATTGTTTTCCAGACCTCTCCGCCGGTAGCATCCTGGGAAATTTCTCTCAATTTGGGAAAGAAGTTCAAACTTTTCTTCCCATTCTTTATGGGTATTTTATAGATAGTTTGCAATATGTATTAGCTATCTACATTGTTGAAACTAAACATTAGTTTCAAAAGGGTGCTGGTGGAGTAGTGATTTTGAACTAAGGCAGCTACTTTAGATCCTAAGATTTTTCACCATGTGCAGCTTGCACAAGACATTATGGAAATGTATGCATGATTGTTAAAAGAACAAATGTTTGCATTCCACCAACAGCATGTTCTCTTCATACGCGCACACAAAGTTGACGTTGGCCTCGTTGTTTTTGGGGGTTCTCATGTGTTGCGTGATTGAATAATGGGTATATCCAAATCCAACAAGCCACAGGTATCATTGACAACTCTCACAACAGAACCAAAGAGGATTGTTCAGAGAAACCGAGAGGAAGGGGAGAAAGGGATGAGGAATAATAAATCTCAACTAGACTGAACAAGTTGCCCAGATCCGTTCCAATATTTTTTGTTGATAGAATATAAAAGACCTTATCGGGCATTATAGAGTGATCCTTTTTCCTTTCCAAGAGTTTTTATTCTTCTCCTTCCATTTCTTACTCCACCACTAATGTTGTTAGAGGAAGGAGAGAAAGAAAAAATCAGCGTCACCCTTCGGATCGTTTACTCTATTTTACTCAAGATTTTTGGCTTTGGCATCCCATACTTACCCAAACTAATGACAACTGACAGGCAACTTACTTAAGTCAAGTTAGTGCTCTCACTCTGCAAGAAAAAAGTGGATGTGGTCGTGTGGTATACGGTATAGGTAGGTGATAGAGTGATTTTATGTTCTTACAACCTTCCTATCAGCTATCATCAGTGGCATTCTACTGGCAAAAAATGTTTCCCCCTCCTTCCTATTTCCACTGTTTGTCTTTGTATCAACTTCTCTCTTTTGGAGTGAGAGCAAGTGATTTAACAAAAATCATGGTTGACAATCGCTTATTTTTCTTAATAGACTCATGATGACAGGCAAACCCAAGAGGTGATACAGATAGGGAACAAACATGATATTTTACCAGAGTCATCATCCCGTGTCCCGATACATATCTCAACAAGAGAGTCCCAAACAAACCGCAAAGCAACCACAGAACAGAACCAATGTTCGGCAATTAGTTAGCAAGATTTTGGGATGAGGAAAATGACAAAATATGAGTGTAATGGCCATACGCCATAATGTGTGGTCATAATTTTTTGGCACCGGAAACCTTGGAATCCCATTTTTCCTTTGGTTGTAAAAGACGTTTTTATTGAATTCCTCAGCAGGATGTCAGGTGATATTCTGCATAATTAGAATGCTGTGCAAATTAGGCCCGCTGAATAATTGCATGGTTCAAAAAATTCACCATATAAATGCCAAAGGACCAGCTCACCATACGCGTACATGCACACATGCCGGGCTGCATAAAAGTGGAGTAAAAGAGGAGCGACGAAACGAAGAAGAGAGAGCCCAAACAACGAGCTTGAACTACAATGTTCAAGCCCACACACATTTTGCTTCCCCTCTTTCCGAAAAAAGCTCCACAATTTTACTTACAATGCAATCATTCAGGCAGGCATAAGAGCATCAGCAGGCTAATAGATTCCATCAAGTGCCAAACCTCAGGAAAATCACCCCAATTTAGCTTCACAAAACAACCCCCTCCTTTTATTGACTTTCATCCGTTTTTCTCTTTCACTTATCTAAGAATGCCGTATGCCATTCTATTTTCCACTCTTACATGCATTTTTATGTTTCATTCCGAATTCATGTACATTCCCGTCATCTCCTGTCAGTGTACCAAAATCAGTGGAGCATAACTTTACTCCTTATTGGCAATGGGATAAAATAAATGCGTTATAACCACGGAGTAAAGCAAACATCGATGATAGGAAAACTCATAGATACAAATGTAAACTGTGATTTTCATGGTACAAGTGGCTTTAAAATATGCATGCAAATCTGAATTCCAAAGAATTCCACCAGATTTTCAATTTACTACAGATGCACGCAAACCTCTAAAAGATTTCAATAGAATCGTAAGATAGATGGATGCCAGCCAGGTATTGTACAGGTGTTCTCTCATGACTGACGTAAATTACGTTGGCAGCCTTTGTTATACTCAAATGACTAGAGATGAGCTTAATGCATAACATCATTATCCTAATCGGCATGATTTACTGGAGTGTAGTAGCGCATCGCATTGCAACGCACTGCATGGTCCTCCTATACATGAAAAAGCCAGTAAGCAAAAGCAAAGCACCGTAAATACTTGTATGGGTAACGATGAATACAGATGACGGTGAGAAAATGATTTGCTGTTTGGAAGCGACTACACTAGCTCTCAAGCTATTTGTTCTTGTTGCAAAAAGACAAAGGATTCCCGGCACTTACCTCACGTGAAAGGTCGTCCAAAGCCATTCCGTTCTTTTTCGTTTCTTCAACCACACACTCAGTTTCCCTGTGGAAATCAAGAAAAAATGCAGGCCACACATATTTCAATTGAGACGTCATATAGCGCCCTATTTCTATATTTGTTGTGAGGACATTAAGCACTATCTGATTAACCTTTGTTATGGAAAAGAAATTACATTCGTTTTTGCAAAATGTCCATTCTCCAATTATGTATAATTGAAGTTATCTCATAGAATGCATTGCTTTTCTTAATAAGAGTAGAGTGCAGTGAGGTAATTTGTAGCAAGTGAAAACGACGCATGACTTTTATCGTATTTTAATGTGTATTGTACCTACTCCACGCATAACAGTATATTAAGAATGCATATTATGGTGATCTGGGAAGCATCGTGGGAAAAGATACATGCAATTTGTAAGTGCATCGTAATGTACATGAAATGCACTTTATTGTACAAAGCATTATTTTCCTTGTGTTGTATTATGAGGTGAATAGCATTGTGAAGTGACGGAGGAAGTAGTGCTAAGCTGTCTATGTTAACGGATCGTATTTTAGTAAAAGAACGGCGGTGCGCAGAGAACATGTAAAAAATGCAACTTACACTTTCTTGTCGTTTTTCAGGGCATCTTGACATTTGGATCGCATAATGATGACGAGTGCTATGCTTTGAGCTACTGCTACAGCTAGGGTTGTTACTAAATCTACATCGGCTACTGTTGGAGTTGGAATTTTGATCAGGTGGTTGGAACTCCTGTTCTTAACTTTACTTCACCTCATCCTTAACGCGTTTTCTATCTGCAATCAGTTTTCAAAAGAAAAAATCACTTACTATTAACTTTTTGCAAATATTGCCAACAGCAAAATAGAGTGTCCCATCAATTTCCATTAACATGTTTTGAAGGCTTTCCTCCAAAATCTATATGCATTTGCTTGCCAACCAAGTTATACATGAGTATTTTTTTTCGTTAATTAAGAAAAAATTCTGTATTTATGATTGAAGTCGTAAATGACTGCATCGAAAGGATAACAGAAGAAAAGGGACGGAGAAAGAAAAGATGATGAGTGAGCTGATGGTTGTGATGATGATGACTTTGACAAAGATGACAAAAATATTGTAACAAAAAACTAATTTTCCCACGAAAATTTTTTCATAGCACTAGCAATCACACACTCACTCAGACATTTCTCAACCCCCAACATCTTTTTCCGAGGATATAATAACAGTGTATTGCTTGGAGAAAGGGAGGAGGAATTAGCTTGAGAGGCAATATTATTAGGTATCTCTGCCGCAAAAATACATTATCGAAAGGGTATATTTATTAAAGCGGCAATTGCACAGAAGACGACATGTAGGCTGCTACCCACTTTACTCATGTACTCTATGCTCCTGCCTCCGCAGTTTCTCATCATTCTGGTAATGTACATGTAATATCATCATTATCGTCGACATCATCGCATTTTGAAGGATCTGAAATCTTTGGTTTTCTGCTGCCATCCCAAAACACATGTGTGCAGTGCATGAAGGATTCTCTGTAGTCAGTCAGTCAGTCAGGAAGAAATTTTGAAGAAAAAAGCAGAGTAGTAATCTGTCAACAACAAAATCCCGTGTAAGACAAAGTATTATGGAGCATATAAGAAAATCATTGCTTTGCATTGGTTCACTGCAGAAACCTTCAATTGCAACCAAGGAAAAGAGATGACGAACTTGGAAACTTATATGTATACTGATCATCATCAGAGAAATACTTCTCCCTCCCTCACTTTTCTCAAGAGAAGTAGCAGCGTGAACGTCAACAACAAGAGAAACATCGAACAGTAGTTGTATAGAGCTGAAAAAATATGTAATGTTCCACGATATTTTCGATGTGATGTGATGTCCGTGCCCGTCCATCAGACGTAGTTTAGAATCATTAATAAAGAAGAAAAAGGACCATGCCGGCACAACAACATGATGAACATCACAGAACACAGTCCAATGGGATAATCAGCTCACTCACGCTATATCGACCTTAGAATGCTTAAGTTTCAATTTAGAGTATAGTGTACATATTATGGGTGTATGTGTATATTATGCATATGTATACTTATGTAACATGCAAGTGTTCCTTAAGAATCTGCTTTTACATTGAGTTTTCCTAAGTTGTTGGCGAGCAGTGGTTAAAACTTAGTTACAGTTTTTCTTGAGTTAGTCACGGGCTCAGCAATATTATGTAAGGAGAGGAAGAAAGGAGAAAGAAAAACCACACGGAATCAAATGTGCCACACTAGGTTTATCTTCATCAAGAAGGACGACCACCAAATGATGATGAAGATGACGATCATGGTAATGATGGACCATGCATTAAGATTTAATTCATACATTTCTTTGCATCTCACCAACCCACACGATATGACTACATGGTTCATAGATTTCATTCATTTCCCCCAATGTGATTGCATGTATGAATATATATATGTACATATTATCCATATGATTCGCAAGAAGGAGGAAGGAAGGATTTCAATCTGAGGTTTATTTTTTTCCTTGGCCAACAAAAACCGTCAACATCTTTGCATACATTATATTTTACACTGCCAGAGAGAAGTTCATTCAAACTGATCATTACGATGGAAAATGCAATCTTCAACGCAGTCAGTAGCTCCAACTATTATGCACGTAAAAATGATAAGATCTTTCACTCCGACTTCTTAATTCCCAGAATCAAAATCCAAAGATATATGTACCTTCAAAACGTTATGGTTTGTCACATGTAATGAGAGCTTTAGAAAAGATTATTATCATCATTAGAATACCAACATGTATTGGTAAATGGTTGCTCATCCTTTCTTTCTCCCTCTAGCAAAGGGAGACCAGGCAAATTAGGGTAGAACCTTATAGTTT
This sequence comes from Orchesella cincta, assembly GCA_001718145.1. Lineage (NCBI taxonomy): Eukaryota > Metazoa > Arthropoda > Collembola > Entomobryomorpha > Orchesellidae > Orchesella > Orchesella cincta. Next base: position 195,078 of record LJIJ01000084.1, on the reverse strand, counting down.
GATTTCATATATATTGTTCATTGTAGCCCAATGATATCAACGTCCATTTACATTTATTTTTGTTGATGAAGAACAAGATGACATGTCCTCTACTCAACAAAAAATGATAACTTCTCGAGAAAAAAGAGCCACTGCTTCAGTGCCACGCTATGCTGCTACTATACTATGTTATTATCAACGATAATTTCAGTATCAAGAGTTTATTGCCATCAATGCCCACACCGAAGCAGTAAAAACACAATGAGGATGAGTGAGTCGAGAGAGTGAGCCTAGGCTACGACTCGTAAAATTTTCATTGAATTCATTCTTTCATTACATTATCCCAAGTTATTGTATGCATATGAAGGTACATACATTGCATTACATTTTAGAGCGTAGTCAAATGTTGGTTGGGTTTGGTAGGGATCCATGTGTGTGAGATGGGATGCCTTAATTGATATTAAAGCATTAAATTTTCCGCTGTCCACTTCTTTCCTTTCCTTCCCTAGGTATTATAAATTAAGTAAGATCAATGTCACCCTTTCGTTCACTCCCAATCCAAAGCTTCAGATTTATGTTTTTAATCATCTGCTTGCACAACAAAAACTCTTCTCCTCAATATACAGCCTTGCCATGCAATGAATACGTGTGTCCTGTTGTTGCTGTGTTTTGTAGATGATATGCTTACACTGAATAGTTATTATCAGTTTCTCAAGTTTTCCATGCATACCGTATTCCGCTGAAACTGCACTGCGACATGATCATGATGATTGCATATAATTCATATACAAATACTTATACATACATATATTTATATTTAGCAGGACAGAATGGTTGAGTGAGTAAAATGGTATAGCGGAAGAGAATTTTATGACGCATCATCTGCACGCTAAGCTAAATCATTATCACAAAGACAACAAGTAGTAAAGTTAAGTAGACAAAACTTCACTACACAAGAAGAAGATTTGGAAGGTATTAATGATCATTAAGACGACAGACGTTCACCAATGCCAACTCAACCTCAACTCGGGAAAGGACAATGACTGTAATGGAGACGCAGAAGAAACGACAAGATATGGGAAATGGATACTTACAGTACGTTAGGGAGACAAAAGTATACAAAAATTTCTTCGAGTATAATATGTATATTCAGGAAACAAATGCGAATGGGTTTTATTGAAACGCGGTAGCCGTTTTGTTAATATTTTTCAACAATAGCATGTTCAGGTGCTTAATAGTAAGTGTGAGCGAATCAATTGATCCATAAACTCAATTGATTGATGATCACAACTTTAATAAAAACAGCCTGGACAATGGAATCCTGAGCACGATGATAAGGTCCAACAAAGAAGGTATTCGTGCAGTACCATAAAAAATACGGTGAGCGGGCACACGTATCCATGCATAATCAATGATGGGTGAACAATAGGAAGTGGTTTGGTTATCCATGGTCATAGTCAAATTATGTTGATGATGATGATAATGACAGTCTTGATCAATAACTGAATCATCCTCCAACAAAAGAAGCTCCAAACATGATATCCTATTTACAGGCTAAAACCTGTCGAATGCTAATTTACGGCTATTATTATTTACGACAGGAGCCACTGGTTAGCTGCCGCACATCAGACCAGTCAAAGAGTGTTTGAATGAAAAAAATCGAAAGTGTTCTTGTACCTCTGCTTGCATAGGCCCATTCTTGGAGAATAAGTAGTATGCAAAGTCTCTCGTGTTTGAGACTGAGATGTGGTTTGCTGGCCCGGCTTTGGCTACTCGTTCTTGGGTTTGGGCATTAGAAAAAAAGGTTGCGTTGCGTATCTTACGAAGGACCGTTTGAATGAATGGATGCAATCAATTGCCCCATTGTATAGGATCATTTTCGTACCCAATCCATTTTCATTCTTCCTTTCAAACTGAAAAACGCATCCTTAGAGCAAACCACTGTGTATCTTTCCTATTGCTACTGTTTACTGTGGTGTCGTGATATGATGATTTTTTCTTTGGATTGTGTAGAAGTGAAAGAACGTGTGGCTACTGGAACCAGTTAGTTTAGTGTGATCAGATAATAAAAAGGTAGTTGTGACTTGCCATATTATTATTATTACAAGCTACTGCACAGGTTTAAATGATGATGATCATGATCATGAGGGTGGCAAAAAATGGGCAACCATTTTAACCCTATTATGTATATATGTACCACAAATATATGAATCAACAACGAACCTGTGGCCACTTTTTACACTGCTTACTAAAAAAACTAGGTTTGCTCTGGCTGCACACTTGAATTTCTTTTTATTGTAATTTTTTATTTGCCCATTCACACTGAATGCTTTACTTTTAAGGACTGGAAGAGTAAAAATATGTGTAGTCCATTTTACGGCGGCTCTTTCTCTTTCAACTCTTTTAGAGCTAATACAATCACCAGTTTCGTTGTATGTTTGTAGTGCATCATATTAATTGCATAGATTTCAGGAACGGTGATACGAAGTGGTTTGTGATAGCATCTGAAACACAAGATTTTGGGCAAATATGCACATTTATTTTACGAAAAAAGAGTCTATAAAATACAAACGGTCCGGTATTATTATGTAAGTAAAGAAATTGATGGTAGCCAGTCATAACTATGAGCAACGCTGGAAAAGTCAAACATAAAAATGTGTACGGTAATTGTTCAACAAGTGCAAGGTGTAATATTATGGGAACATGTAACATGTGGATTGTGGATTCACTAATCCGAAAGGGTGGAAAACACGTTAAATCAGCTAACTAGGAGGAATAATACGGCGTGTGATTTTATTTTCCAGTATGTATGTCTAATATGTAAAATAGGATAATATAGAGATAGACACATTGCATTGAATTTCTTGAGTGGAGCAAGCGAGTGGCTTTTAATTTTTTCCCCGAACTTAAAAAGAAGACACAGCTGCAGTGCACGCATTGAAGCGTTACCCCGTTGAAGCATGAAAGAACAGGGCAGTAAGCACAGGTTGAACATAAAATTATATACATCCATAATATGAAGAAGGGTAGACAAACAAGCATAAGTTAAAAGGATGTGATGTGATAATATATTACACCATTGGTAAGCGTTTTACGTAATACTTATAGATGTAATATGCTTGATGAGTAAGATGTGATGATGATAAGTAGAGTGAGGTAGAACTAGATCCCCTTGAAATACACATACATACATACATACGTGTGTGCTTTATACGAATGAATTTTCCCAAATTCGATTGTTTGAACTCAGTTGAGTGTGACTGATTGCTTTCCGTTTCCTTAGATTATTCCCAATTCCTTTATGTACTCTCAATTCTTTTACTTGCATTCACTCACTCACTTCCATCTCGCACTTGAACTCAAAGACGAGCAAGTATAAGTATATAGGTAGTCAGTCAACCAGCTACTACCACGACCATCATCAGCATATCATTCTCCCAAAGTCAAATGGCAATTGAACGGGAAAAGAATGGAACGAAAGGAGAGGAGCATTATTTACTTGCACCAAACTAAACCAACGATTCGTTGCTGCATGTGGGAATCGAACCATGACGAAGAAGAGTAAAAGGAGTTGGATTTGAAAAAAAATCATACGTTTTACATAACAAAAAAGTACACAGTGATTATCCATACACATAAACATCCTATGTATGTACTATCTAGATATTGTATGTGAACGTATCGAGTGCAGTTGGAAAAAATCTGTCAGAAAATTGTACACGCGGATTTAGTATACCAATAGGTAATACCCGCTGACTTATTTACTTGCCATAATTCTGTACCTAAATAAAGTTACAATGTTGAAATAGAATTTCTGCGCACTTCAACTCACAAACAAGTAAACCAGTATAGATTGTCATCATCATGGGAGAGAATATCACATAATGATAGATACATGAATTGATATATTTGTAAAATGAAATTTAAACCAAATGAAATGTATTTTTTCATAAAATTGATGATGTAATACTTGTAAAAAAGCTAAAATTATCTGTAGTCTAGTTTTTAGTGGGGATATTGGTTTACTGACGGCAGCCTGGGTTATTCCAGTTCCACTTGATGCTCAAGAATTCACGAAAATTTTGATTTATTTTTATAAATACAAATCGTGATAGTAATGAAAGCAAGTACTCTAATTTTAAACATTGTATTCATCCGCTTACTGGTCAGTTTAGTGGAAGGTAACGTTCAATTGATTGAGATTAATACATCAGATTATCTTTACCATGTTAACCTTCACCTTTTCTGCTTTTAGCGCTTTCATGTGTAACCTGAAGGAGAAAAAATGGCTCGCTTTCTTTTGAGGGAGCGAGAAAAGTACGATATTATTTCTTGTTACTGCAACATTTTACCCGATTTCTATTCGCTTCAATGCAGACGCAACAGGAGTGAGCAACAACCATTGGTCGGCGTTATAGTTTATGTGTTTTGCTATTTTGTACTTCACTGATTTTACGGAATATGATATGATAACATTCATTAGACCAGGGGGTGGAATTAGATGTTGGCTTGATTAAGGGAAACTAATTGAGTTGCTGGATCGGTATCGATTAAAAACAAAATCATTTCTTTACGCATTGATAAATCGATGTGTTTTGAAAGGTAGCACAGCCATCCCTCATTAATATTTTAGTCGTTTCGCTCAAGCTGTGCACAAAAATACTTTTGCTCTTCGGTTGAGTAAAGCCCACATTGCAAACTCGTCAACAAGTTCATCCTTTTCATGCAATTAATCACTCAAGCACGTTCCAAGGTTGGAGGTCAGAGTCAAAGACACAATTTATTATGGGCGATGAGTTGTAGCTGTGTTAATAACAAATATCCTTTTTAACAATTCGCACATTGTCCATTGTAATTTTCATAGGTATATGTCACCGAAGTTTTCAGAATTCTACTTTGACTCATTTATTGAATGAAGTTTCCAAAGTACAAACAGAACATTATAAACGCTCATTTTCGGCTATCCATGAAAAGTGGTGGTTCAAAATCAGGAATTTTAGTCACGTGCCAAACACTCAAATCAAGATCGAGTGGATGGATGTTAGAAAAGAGCTACAAGGCATGTAGGAGGGACCGTGGTTGAAATGAGAGATTGTGGTGATCATGCTGATGATGATCTTGATGGTGTTTTGTTCGCGACGTATCTATGTAGTGGTGATGATGGCAAGGAAAGAAAAGAGATTTTGACACTGAAGGTAACAACAAAGCTTCACACTTTACATCTCTCTCCATCCAAATTCATTTCATATACCTAAGATCCTTTTAATTGTTCATTATCATCATCAACTTATTTAGTATTTGTTGCTAATTTGTTTGTCGAGCGTGTGTGTGTGTACATGTCATTCAGTGTGAAAAATTTGAGCGTTTCCTTGTTGATCATAGTTTCACAGTTTGAATGGGCTCTTTACCTCATTGACTATACTGTGGCGATGGTGAAGATGATGCTGATGATGATATTATATGCCATTGTTCCCCTCTTCTCTTCACACCGTCTCAAACGCCAACTCAAGATGTGAATGTGTGTGTAGAATGTATATATATGGTTAAAATGGCTCATCTCAACTGTTGTTGAGAACCGTTAAAGAGATCTAATAAATAATACGCCATCAAAATGGTAATATGATATTCGTATAAACTCTTGCAATAAGTGTCACTTTTCATTGTTAGAATAACAGTAAAAGGAATGTCACTTGAAATTCCTTTACATCATTCATGCATGAATCTTAAATACGTGCGAGCAAAGCAAGGCAACACAACACTCCACAAAATGTTAATATCTCTCGTATATGCAAACAGCTAGGCTACATACCTTATATTTTTGGGTGCTATGCTGTGACACAGCAGTAAGCCACACCATACTCAACAAAACCTCATAATAAATCTCCAAGTTTGCGTAATTTTCCGTAGGCAAAGCCCATATTATTATTGTTTTAAACTTACAGATTTGGGGATATATCTGAAGGAAAACTAACTCAAATACAAAATGTGCTTGAAGTCAAAAAACCAACCTGCTGCTAATCATGTTACCAACAACACATCAAGATGATACAGCCATTCAACTCAAATCAAAAAATGAGTTGAGACAGAAGCTTGGTGATGATGATGATAGTGGTGGTGATACAAGTTAATTTTTTTGTGTCAAAGTGACTGCATACCTCCGTGAACGATACTCATCATCGCATAGTGAATGTAACAGAGGTAGCAACAATGTGCCACACACACTCACACACAAGGTGAATGATGAAGAGAGCTACATGTTCTAGACTGATCGTGAGTGAATGAGGCAGAGACGAGCAAATAACACACCAGATTTGTGTTTCCTATCAATAAAGAGGCAACGGCAGAAAATTGAAATGCCATGTTCAAAAGGATTGGATCGGATTGGATTGAAACACGTTTGGTGTTGGTTTAGTTGAGCGAAGGCAGGTATCACTGAAACAGATTATGAATTTACGCCCGCCCTTCCCTTGTCTGTCTCTAGAGATGATCGCGTAAGAAGATGAAGAGAGATGCTGTTTGCAAAATGTATAATATTATTGCGATCATGATACCTACATACAAACGTACATAGTTTCTCTCTTTGCCCATGACAATGCCCTGTAATGATGATGATGATGATGGTTGTGATAGTAATGATGAGGACAACGACAAGAAGAGGACGACGATGGGGATGGTGATGATAATGATGCTGATGATGGCGATGTCGAGTGGCAAAGCAAGCAGCTCGTCATACCAGTTATTCTGGTCTCCCACAATCATCCTATTCATTTTGTAGATTACACACACATTACGTGAACATTACATGATTACAAACAGGCGCCACAACAACAAATAGTCGCTAAAAATCTGAAGACGTGCAAATTGCAATGACCGTATGCCGTACAACAACCATAGCTTAGCGTAATCACATCCACCAATAAATCCGGCTTGTTTCTTCCCTTCCATGTAGTAACTTCTTTTCTGAATTATTTTTTTGCTTCCTTAACTCAATGTTTGACGCTATCTATTACAAGTTAAATGAAGAATAAGCCACCAGTCATACAAAACAATGTGATGTATGTTTTTCATTATAATCCTGTTCTTATCAGGGGCAGCATCAACCATTTCCCTTCACTCCCATACACTTGTGATCAATAGAGACTTGATGCAATTGCAATGCCACGTTCTTTCCTGTCCAAGCTGAAGTCGACGATAATCATTTATTGCTTCCAGTGTATTGCTTTCTAATTGTGACGGGAAATTATTAGTACTCAACCCAACCAATGTGTCTGATGCCATGCAAGGTTAGTTTCATCATTCATGGTTTTGAACACCCGTATGACAACTTGTATTATACAAGTTTTATCTAGAAGAGAATTAAAACATCTAAACAAGGGGTTGCCAAAAAATCGACAACTTGTTCGCATCTTCTTAACAGGTGACACATAATATATTTATCAATCCTTCTTCTAACTTGTTCCAAGAAAGGAGCCATATATCACCCCAGCAACAAGGGCACAGTCTTACCAACTTTTTTTTTCATGTGGGGATAGAGTTCTTCTAGCAAAGAGCTAAAGTTCTCTGTGTGCAACCTGTACATCACCGTCAAAGATGTAGGAGCAGAGAAAAAGAGAAGGAAGGAGAAAAAACCAACTATCCCAGCAAGTAATCTAGGGAAAGGGTGTTGATGAATGAGATGACAAGAAAGATTGTTTTAAAAGATACTGATGTTGTCTAATGTCTTAGTCTGATTGATGTGGAGAGTCAAGCAAGAAAGAAAGAAAAATTAAATAAAGCCCACACGTATCAGTCCATGGAGAAAATACTTTTTTTGTTGAAACTTGTAACTAAAAACCTATAATACTTGTTTCTGCAGCAAGTAATTTTCCTATGCATATCCGGACGCTTTGCTCCAGATGATCCAAATAGAAGCTGCGGACTAGAGCAAAATGCGTATCAAAGGAATGATTCGTCTGCAGTATTACGTAACACATTTTACCCAAACCTTACAAAAAGACTCTAGTATTGATCCCATGAGGTGGTGAAGCACGCAACCTTGGACATCTATAATGTTTCAAAGAAATCAGCTAAACCGTTTTATTGTCATGTAATGCATTAGGCAAACAGTGTCTTCCCACCATTCCACCTACGCTACAAGATTATTAACATCTCATTAAATGTAGTTTGTGCATACACCAGATTATACCCACGATGAGGTTCTGCATGTACATGTGAAGTTACCAAAAACATTGAAATCCAAATAGAAAACCTACTTGTATGAGCAAACAGATAGCCCCGAAAAAATTGAACTAGAGTAATATTGTAATGTAATCTGTCAATAACAACTGGTTGACTTGCTCGGTTGAGTGAGTGAGAAGATTTTTGACTACTTTATCCTACTTTAAAGTATCAAGTTTACACCTCAGTGCATTTTAGACACCAGAAAAATTAATAGACGATGGGCTTCTGCCAGTTCCTCTTGTGTTACACGTGGATTTTTACAATACAGTCGCCCATGCTTAAAAAGGTGCTTCTACTGATGAGGTTGATAGGGAGTGTACGCAACAGGATGTGCATGAGTAGCGGTGGTGGTTTGCCGTCTGTCCGTGTGTTAATTTTTTGTGCGTTTCGATATTTCGTTTCATTCCCCATATTTTCTTGACTACTTACTTATTATTATCCAACACTAATAGGTGAACCTTGAGGAAATTACACGAATTGGATTTGTGAATTTTTCCAAGTTTTTTATGACGTTTTGCATGGGTTCCGATGCATCTAATCAAATTTGATACGTTCAACTGTCATGCTTACCTGAGCACCAAGTCAAGAAAGACAGGAAGAGGGGGATGGAATTCGGATGATAATGATGATGGTGATCATCATCATCATCAGGTTTGTTTATTACGATTTTCTTGCTGTCTCTACTTTTTATTTTGGATTTCGATACATTATGTATAGATAGGTGCTCCAGGTAAGGAATAAATAGGTGCCGTGTAACGACAAAATAAATTCCTTATGGGCTTCTACATGCACCCATTATTACATGCTAATATGTTTCTGCTCCGCTGCCGAAGATGCAAAAAGGTCGTGAAGAATTTAATGGTAGGCATATCTCCATTATTATCATTATTGCCTATATATCCTTCGTTACGTTAAAGTTTAGCTTGCTAGAAATAATATGTTTAGTTGCGTTGTTTTGTGTAACACTCATCTACGCATGCAATCGCTCATCCCACTGTCCATTAAAATGGAATTCCATTTTATCATATTTTATTGGAATGGTTCCAAATAGGTCTCACACGTATATTGAAAATGAACTCGGGAATTAAACCGTCGACCCTTGATGCTTACATAAGGCAACTTTCTCAGAGTTCCAATCAGCAGTTTGCAGGAGACAACATAAACTAGTTTTTGGTGTGTTCCTAATATCTCTGGATCTTTCCTTTGCATGGTAAGGCAATATGCTTGTTCACCTTATCCATCATCATCAACACTACCGCGTCATCCGTCATGGACTACTAACCCCGCTCTAATCCCCTTATTGATCGGAAATGCTCGTTATTGATGACTTGTAGCGGCATATGGTCGATAGAGCGCATGTAATCAAATCGAAACGAGCGGACGGATGGGGAATCTGAAGGAAATTCATTACCTTCTGAGAATAACAATAATTGTGAACAATTAAGCAGACATTGGTCACTTTCTGGATGTGTAGAATAAAAAATTCAAGTCATGCAGTTTGTGTTTAACTTTGTAAAATGGAAGCATTTAGAATACATTCATGTGAATACATTTAGGTATAATACTGCAAATATAATATGGTTATATATATGGTTATATATATGGTTTTATATAATTACTAGGATCTGGAGAAATATATTCAAAAACATGTATTATATGTATGCAAATATGCCTAAAAATCGGTAAAATATATCTTAAAACATACCTGAAATCAGTAAAATATACAAATATATACCCAAAAATCGGTAAAATATATCTGAATCTGAAAGTCAGTAATAATATTCCGGTTACAGTTTTAATTACATGTGAATAGACTTAAATAGCAAAAGAGAGCGATTAAAACAAGAATAAGACTAATACACATATTGAAACACGCCAATTGAATGCAATTTAATGTAAATATTCACAAAAAATTCGAACTTTTTCCTGAAAAACGTTATTTTTCATACGATATATGTAAAATCGCAAAAATATCTATAATATGCAAATATACCCAAAAAGCCAAAATATGCAAAATATACGGGAAAAACTTGGTCTCAATCGGCCTATTTTTATGCATCTTGTTCACATGCGGAATGACATAACTGTCCGTTTACAAACAAAAAGTATGCAAAATCATAAAGTTCCGGACCCTATTAATTACATTTAGTAAATAATTTACATTTTTACAGTAAATAATACAGATATTAGACATTGGTCTAAGAGATTATTTAGCTGATAATGAGACGATGGATTTGATGAGTTAATTAATGACTACCTATGTCGGATATCAAGCAGACAAAAGGACCAATGCGAAAAACGATGGTATAACCCTGGAGCGGTATTGGCTTAAATTCAACATTTAATCGCTCTCTTCTGCGCAATTTTTACCAAGTGGAATTTAAACTCTTACTTTCTCCACTATTAAATGTTATCATAATAATGTTAAGTTCACCTCCAAGAAAAATCTACACATGCGGAAAACTGAGTGATACTCCTGCCTACATGGACAAGAGTCATGATGCAAGGTGCACATTTTACTTTGCATGATACTAAAGATCTATCCAAAATCCTATGGTGCATGATAAAGATGAGAGAGGACTCATCCTCGGTGATGAAGGTGGATAATTTGATATTCACAATAGAGGAGCAGAAGAAAATTTACGCTTCTATGCATGAACTAAATGTTTTGCGTTCCGCTTAATGGACATAATAAATTTTCCTTCAAGTCGACAACAAGAAGAGAGCTTCTTTTCTTTTTTATGTAGAACCTAGAGAAGCCAGTGCTGCTGGTGGTGGGTACTGCCTGTGCACACGCAATGAAGTCTTTAATGTATTATTATGATCATAGAAAATAGTACTTATATCATCGTTCCTTCGATGAAGAAGCACACAAGCAGAAAGGATATGACCGAATGTATTGCCGAGTGAGGTATGAAGTGAACTACAATATGAGTGAATAAGGAGAGCAGTTGTCGGATAAAGTAATCATTTTATCATCATAATCATCATGGTCATCATCAGTATATATCCCATGTATATTGGTGATATTACACACATCATGTAAGGTGTGTATTATGCATAATAAATTACTCAAAAAGTAATAGCATTTTGCGGAATACTCCTCTCTTTATAAATATTCTATGAGAGCGTCTGACTCGGGTCCAGGTAGGTTCATGAGCTTTTATATTCATGTCAAGTATTAGCAATAATTTCTTAGCCTGAAAATTCGCATTGAATGTATTGTACCAACTCTCCTCATTGCAACATTGTTCACCCGACTATGCAAAGAAAGAGGGAAGCTGCATAGCGAAAAAATGATTTACGGAAAGACCATCCGTTTAAAAATTGAGTAGTGGTGTGTGATGTAATGATCATAATCAAGACAAGAAGAAGCCCATTCGAATCATGATGATGATGATGCTGCTCACGGTAATCGAACAATTTTTGCTCAGGAAATATTAAGAATGATGTAAAAAAATAGGGACATATAAGTGTAAACTGCGATGAGAGAGAAAAATGCACATTTATTATAGTTTATCCATAAAATCCGTCCATCCGTTTTGAGCCGTCCCTACTCATAAACTCATCATATCAACCTTTTTTCAGTAAGAATACATTCATCTCAACCAAGTAATAGTCTTGTGTGTTGTTCTGATGAGTAGGCGTTCACACTCCGGGATGCTTTCAAAAAAATCACAAAGCTCACACATAACATAATCGCTTAGCACATTTTGTGCAACTTGACTAATGTATTGAATACATAAGCAAGAATATAGTTATTAGGGCCAGCACAAGCTACTTTTTGTAACAAAATATGTTTGATGTTAAACACCTTGCATACATTAAGAGATTGGCATATCATCCTGCCTACAAGCTAGCACACAAGGTGAGCATCTACAGTGAGAATAAGTTCGCATAAATAAAGTACACGTTCATATTTTAATATGGTGGTTTGGGCAAATGCGTGCCACCAACACCAAGAAAATCAGTTAACGTGATCTGATGATACATATATGATTCATCCCCATTGCAGTATTCACTATTCTTGTAATACCAATAATGAATTCTATACTTTTAGGGGAAAATGAGAAGATGAGAGAATGAGCAAGATATGACAATATTAGGGAAATGATGAAGATAATGATAATGTGATGAGCGCAAAAACCACTTTGGATTCTACTCATATTTTTTCATCATTTTACACACAACATTGTATTATATTTTGGTGATAGGCTGATTATATCAAATAATAGCGCAATCTTGAAGAAAGGACAAATACGTGGCGAACAATCAAGTCAAACCCTGCCAAAAGGACTAAAAAGAAAGACACGTTGGGTTGTGTGTCCCTCTCACTTTACTTTGCCCAGAATTAGAGTTAACGAAAAAATCCCTTTATGTACATACCAACCAACACCACCTTCAGTGTCTTCTTTTTCTCTAATATTGTTATTATTTTATAATATGCATGTTTGGTGATAATATAAGCGATAGAAGAAGCAAAGAATAAACAAGAGAAGTAAAAGCATGATCAAATAGAAGGAGAAAAAGGGATATGCTGAACAATCATGCTATTTTTCGTGCAGGCAACCTATTACCCACTTCCGTTACAAACTTTTGAAGCGTATACCTCGGAAGTGATGCATTTATTGGCCAAAAACCTTGGAGTCGTCTGATTCTCTCCTTTCGTCTTCAAAGCTTTACTTGTGAACTCGTATAACTCATTTTCACCCATGTAACTTCATCACCATTTTGTCTAATATATCACAGTTCAGTTTGTGGTTTTATGAACTCGTTTAACCCGCATACAAAGGCTCTTTTTGATGTCCCATCTGAATTGATCCGAGCCACAACGGCGTATGTGTACAGTGCGTGTGTGCATTTGTTTGCACTACGCATTTATATAATGAAACCGTGTGTCCGATGCAAAATGGACAATCAACATTGCATGATCCACCAATCTGTTATAAGCTCCTCCTGATTGTCACAAGGTAATAATGGAGGGATATGGCAGTTAATAATAACAATCTTCGGCTAAACTTTTATACTAATTTAGAAAAGCGACTGGTGACTAGCAACACAACGAAGGTAATAAAAACTGGAGTTGATGAAGTACCTTCAGAATTTATAATCATTACATGCTTTTAAAAGGAAGATGCATCTTGTTCTTTTATGGAGTAAAAAGGTGTTTTACTTAGGAAGCTGTTAGGTGCAGCGTGAGCCAATACAGGTACATCGGTGTATTGTTTTGTACCCCTACTTAATACTTGCATCTTGCACTGTGCATGAAGCCACTCATAATAATCCGGTGTATGAGTAGGACATATAGTATGATGATGGCTTCTTTGCTGTTATTATTATTATTTTTGATCGGAATCGCGGTCTTTCTACTTGCATTTTGCTGGCACCTCTTATCTCGCCATTTATTTATTGCCCAACATTCAATTTTCTCTCCCTTTCCCTTACTACAACATTTTTTCGCTGCATTAAGCTCACCACACTATCTCCAAGGAAGATTCTCTCGGGGGAGCAAAAGGCAAGGTGGCCGGCCATCCTGTGATGATTGTGATATGATGCTGCAGTCTTGAATGGGATGCGAGGCTAGTTTACTCTTAATTTTTTACGAGATTGAGTAATAAACTTGCTACTATTATTTGCTCGCTGCTGCTAAGCAGCTCTCACTCCCACCCGTTATGATAAAAGGAAACTGCTCCGATAATAGATTCCGCAAAAAAAAATTTAGTTCGTACATCATTTCATGTCTTTATGAACCCTATTAATATGCTCGTGTTGGAGAAGGATGAGCTAAATGTGAGTTGATTCTTGGCAATTAGTGTGTAAATCACCTTTTCGCCCATCGTATAACTCGATTATTATCAACTTTTACATAAATGCATACCAAAAAAACTTTATAATCACTTGTACTTATGCCGTTTAATAAAAATAATCGTATATCATCAACCGACCCATTCAGCAGAAACGTGGTGAAGCACTAACCAAGACGGATTTTGTGTATCGTGTGAATTAAAAACAAAGATGACGTGTATAGTATAATTAAAACTCAAACGTGAAATTTTTTTTATTACAATTATTTTTGAAACGTGATAATAATTTATATTTTCGGAGGGAGAAAAAATGCAATTGAAAACTCATTTTTTGCACTCATCCCCACCATACTTTCCGGATGAAATACCAAAACTTTAAATACAAAACGAATTCTTGTACCATTCATTTACCGAATCATGATGGTCAATGGTGATTGATCAGAGATAGCTCACACAGAGCGAGAGAAATGACCTCATTAAAAAGGACCTTGCAAACATGCACAGCGTGTGGGTTCATCAAAGAAAGCTGATTGGAATTTGAGTTAAATAAAAATTGAACGAAAGGGGAAGTTCCATTCATTAAACGTTTATTGTTGAGTCGTTATATCTGCATTTTGGAAAAAATTAATACAAATGGTACATTTATGATGGTGAAAATGAAATCGTAATAGCAACAACGTGATGTGATATCATTCGTATTACTCAAGCACAACAGAATAGTAACAAAGTACTTGATCACTAATATTGTAAAATGGGTGAGTTTTTACCATCCCCATTTAGAATGGCAAGTTTGGTGTGAGGTGCATCAAAAAGAATTGATCTTTAGTAAGTTGGCACGAGCTGAACAATAAAGAATGGATGATATGAAGATGCTGATGATACTACAAATCCAATTCCTTTTCCTTTGAGCACAGAAAAGTAAACTATGAAGTGTGTGTGTAAATAGACTCAAAGATATAGAGAATATGTTTACAATGAGCGAGGAAAGTCCAAGCCCAAACCTTTGGAATATATTGGATATTTATTTGACTCTAAGCAGACTGGCTGTGTTTGTTCATGTATAAAAGAACGGGAGAGCAAAGAGAGGAGTGAAAGAGATAGACAGAGCTTGATTAATCTATTCTTCAAATTGAGAAAATGAAGGGTCTTCAAAACTGTAAATTCTTTCAGCTTCAATGAAATCATGGCATGGATGCTGAGAGCATTGTCTTGAAATTTTTGGAAGAAAATTCCCTTTCTCGAAAATACTCTTGCTTTAATTTCTTTTCCGTTTTTGTCTACTCTCGCTCTCCACACACAGAGAGAGTGAGCGGAAGAATTATATGAATTGTATTTGAATGGAAATAAGGTACAAATGGTAGGAGCATTATATATATTATATATTTTGTGTGTGTGGAAAGAGAATTCAGATGAAAAAGATCAAGATTTTCCATGCAGACAATATTTGAACAAGAAGTGGAAAAGAGAGAAAGAAACGACATGACAAGGAGTTTGTTCAGTTCTGGTTGGTCACCTCTCAATATAAATTCCAGTAGTATTAAGCAGCCACTGATCCCTTTGTTAAGAAGCTCATAGAGCTTTGCAATACGTACATATACAAATCTTAGTTGGGAAAATAACGCCACTCCAACCTCCAACTCCACCATTCACATATATTTTATAAGGAGCTGAGCTAAACCAAACTACGGTGTCTACTGCAGTGCTGCTGTTTTCCAAAAAGACGTTTGTCTTTCTTACTCACATTCCAGTTTTAGGTGATGGAATAGAAGAGCCAGTGAAACAAGATGATCTTTCTTGTGTGAGCTTTAAGACGGTATATATCACTTTACGATTGTACATTTTCAAACTCAACTGCATCACCACTATCATCATCATCAGTATCCACAACAAGAGCAATTTTACTATCATCGTCATCACGAAGGAGAAAGAAGTGAGCTGAACAAGGAGAGAAATAGAAGAAAATAGGGATGAGGAGGATGAGTCTCCAGATGATGAAGATCATCATGATGATATTTGAGGGAAAAGACGATCAACCGTAGAAAGAAGAGTGAATGAGTGGTAACGAAGGTGTCGGCTCAAAAAAGAGAAGGAAATGGAAAAGAGCTAGAGAGAGAGAGAGTAGGGCTGTTATTCATTTTGTGCCGTGTGCCATCATCCCCAACTTCCAGCCATCCATCCATCTATAAGTGCATAAATTTATATTAGGACGGTGATCACTGATGAAACAGCAGAAGACAACGATGTGGTATAGAGTGGTGGCCGTAGTGGCAACCCTGCCAGTGGTGGATTATGTCGGCTGTTAATTATTCTTGAGCTGATTTGATTTTCTATTTCCGTCTCAAGCTTACTTAATTTTCAAGGACTAAGCAAAAACTTAAAAGTAGGTATGGAACAGTTGAGACTTGGGAAAGAGGATCTAATTCAAATGACTTGCTCTAATACAACTGATACCATGAATTTCCCTTTCTTTCCTAAACGTATTTGTATGAATAGAGACATCCTTTTCCACCCAAAAACTGTCTCCGATGAATTTTATATTTGAGAGCGTATTAAACATGCAAATTAGCGTATTAATAGGATGCTTCGGTATTCAAACTCCAAAATTACTTTCTTTTCAAACTCATCCAAAATAAGTATTTCTGATTAAATTGGTTTCAACCTCAGAAAAAGGAGGAGTAATCCCAGAACTGAGCAAGTTTGACGTGTTTAAAAAAACGCATGTGAATACGAGAGTAGAAAGGTGTACAATGTGTGTCTGAGTATTAAGCAACGCGTTTGTTTTGGTTTCAAGAAGGAGTGAGTAAACACGTACGCAACAATGCTGCATGAAGAAAGTGATCTTAAATACGAATCTCCCCACTGTTCATGCATACCACTACAATATACATCTCATTTCACGCAAGCTACGTGTGAAACAAACAAAACTCGAAGAAAGTGAGAAGGGGAAAACGTTTGTACTTTTAAAACAGTTCGAAGAGATCAGAGGAGCAAGAGAGAAAATACCAAAAACTGCAACTTTATAACTCTCAAACGAGAAAGAGAGGAGCATATACACACTTTCTCACTTTCCGCATCTAGTCGTTCGAGCTAAGCTAAGGTATACATTTATAGTGGATATTGTAGAGCGAGAAGGGTGTATTAAAGAACAACAAGATCATCATGACATTCTATCTTTATAAATACTCAATATCGAGTTTATTTAGAGATGAAAACAAGTTCTTGCTCTCCCTTGATCTAGAAACTTTAACTTGTCTCTTTTCTTCGGCTTAACATTGAGACTAAGAAGAAGAAGAAGGAAGGAGTTGAGTAATTTTAGCCGGTTTTAACTGCAGTTCACTCACGGTATCAGACTGTTCCCCACAAAACTACACATGCATAATAAATGGCTCCTCTCGTTTGAACTTTACTAATAATGTTGCCCACCATCCCATCACACCACCATTATATCCACCAACCAACCAATCTACCATATACATAATAGAACCCAATATCATATCATATACATATGCCATTTTCGTTCCCGTATATCCATTTCTAATTTCCCAAATATCCTCAACTTAATACAGAGTTGACTACTTCGGCACTCCAGCATCACCACCACTCCAGCTGGTTTGTTTTATAGAGAAGACCTATGCACATTATATCGTGTAATTCTCGCTGGAATTAGGAATGAATTGAATTGAGCGGCTAAAATACAATTTGCGTAGATGAGAAGTTCGAAAGTTTCCATCAAAGGGTAAAGATCACGTTTAGGTATGCCTATAATACCTATATAGGTACATTTTATGTAAATAGCATAACTGTAATTGTAATACAACTTTTGCTTTTCCAATTTTCAGTGGATCCATTCTATGACTATTTTAGTATATTATTGAGTCGGATCAGGGGTGAATAGGAATGTGGTAGAGTTTGTGAGAAAACATATTACCTAAAGGATGCTATGCAGAGCTTGTTTCATCTAATCTGAATAAAGCAAAGTCCTCCTTAAATATTCATTAGGGTTTGGGACGCTTTCAACCTATTTTAAATTGTCACTTGTTCGATCATCATCCACTATTTCTGTCTGTTCTAATAGAAACGGTAGGGAAAATTTCTGTATTTTATGCACATATTTTCATCATTATCATCCGAACATGAACAAGAAAATTTGTTCAGCTCAGGTCACACATGCATGATCTCTTATATCCCCATTATGAGTATTGGGAACATATGTATTCCAGAGTGGATAATAATGTAGGTACGACGGAGGAGCTGGCATGACATTGCCAATTGCGATATAAAGCATATCCATAAAGCCAACAGTGACTGGTTTTGCGTACCATGTTTTTGATCTCAAAAGAAGAAGATGTAGAAGTGTGTCGTTTGTTTAATACATATTTTGTAGTGAGACAATACAAATACAAATAACAACTGGAGCTTAGCTAAAGTAAACGAAATAATGGTTTCTATTTCTTTTTGCCGTTGGATCATGATTTTGGATTTCTCATTTGCTCGCGCTAACCCACTCGCCTGGACAAATGGCTGCTGAGGGGATTAATGCGGAGAAACTTATGGCTCTGCAGTAACGCAGTTTCTCAGCCTCTCGTACTTGTACTGTAACATTTGTTTTCTTCACGCATTCAGCATTACATGGAAAGGGAGAGCTTTAAAGGGAATACTTAGGTTGACAGTAAACTGTCAAAATACAAATCATTTTGAGTAACCACTTTTATAGAAAGCAATCATCCATATTTTGTAGGAAAGATTGAAGCTTGTTTGTCAGTGTTTTTCTTCTTGTATTTTCGTTTCATTACATAAAAAACTCTGAACTTGGGGTTCACTTTATGGTAAAATGGAAGTTGTTGAGGAAGTCAAAACGCACTTGAGAAGTGAAGGGTAAAAAATTACTCACACTTGTTGAGAGAACGACAAATCAAATCATGGAGAGCAGTAGTAGCGATGACGATAGTAAAGCAGCAGTTGGGGTTTGTAGTTAGCCAAAGAAGACGTGAAAAAATCTTTTCTTCAATTAAATAAAAGAAATGCAGTCGTCATGTGGGAATAACGATAATTTGTTTAAATCTTCTTCTGATTTAGCTTTTTGGGTGGCGCACCACTCCTCACTACACAACTTCTACTACCTTTCATTGATTTTTTGTATTGCATTATGTCACTTCTTCCTTTTACAAAGTTACACGGTGTGCAGAAGATCAAAACCAAAGGAAATCCTCTCCCGCAGGCTACACCAGGCTCTTTTTACTTCAAAAGAAAATTTCAAAGCGAAAACCAAGTTTACAAAACAGGATCTCTGAAAAAAGCTTAAGAAAGTAATAATACATTACTTGAGCTTCACGTGATGTAATGTGTCCATATGTATTTATACCCCACTCTACTTGAATACAAAGTGACTTTTTCAATCATTTAAAATAGTTTTTTTTCTCTGCTTCTTTTTATTATCCAATGTAATCGAAAATTTAAAGATTTAACAATTATTCCCATTTCCACATAGAAATATCAACATCAATTTTTTTCCTATGCAGGAGTTCGATACAAAGAATTAGCATGACTTGCATGGACAGCAAAAATCGTAGTAGCATAAACACCATAAATTCAGGGTGCTCCAGTTTTCAAAACGTGTGATTAATACTTCAAACTCCTTCAAAATTGAATGCATTCGTCACGATATTCTGCTAAGCCTTCTTATTAAATCAGTTTTGAAAATAGCAGCTGAGCCACGATACAATATGCTAATATGAAATATGCAGATTTAAAATCCAATAAATCAAATTATTAAATCTAGCACTTCATCTACCTAATATGCATACATATGCATATCATTCCGTTAGGCTCCTTCGAACCATTTATGCTTCGTCGTGGGAAAGAATCTGGTGCATACCTGATCACCATTCAAAATGAATACAATCAGAAGCAAAAGAAAGGATGGATGGAATGGATCTATTTATAGTTGCTGGGATGTATAAAAAAGTACTTAGTGCGACACCCTTTCGATTTACCATATTATTGCGGAGGAGGACACCTTGTAAGAATACGATTGGTGATGACTATGACATTTGAATATTTTTTTACAGCACGCATATATATAACCAAACTGATGAGGTATAAAAGGAAGTGATGAATTAATGAGAAGTAAGCAATAAGTAAAATGGAAGAAGGGATGGGAGATAAAAAAATATGTAACTCTTTTGACAAAATTCAGTAATTACCTGTGTGACATAAAGAGTTTACAAACATGCTACAAAGGGAAGGAACTCTGCTGTGGGTAGCCAAAGTGAAGTTTGTTTTCTTGAAGAGAGACGATAACTATCTTGTGATTCAAGAAAAACATATATAAATTATTGTGCTGAGATTTATTTGGGAGATACAAAGTTGGGAGTTGCTCCCACTTGTCCTTATATAAAGTATTTATTCCTTCTTGTCATCATTATCGTCGTCACCACATCACATTCATCATCATAACATGATGTTCTTACTTTGACCTGAGGCTAGAATAGGTAATAATCATATACATACAAATACATGTACAACTTGGTTACTTGCTACTGAATCAAATGCATTAATGAAAATGGTACAAATGGCAGGATATAGAAATAAAAAATATCATCTTGGTCCTCATGATATGAATAATTTTTTTTACCAACCTACGTTCATATTCCATTTTTCCACTGTTGCACAATTGACAATCACAATCTGTGATTCTTTTTACCCATTCAGTATAATGCTGGTGGCGATGCAAGCAGTAGATGACATGAAATTTTCAATTGCTTCGTTTACTTTTTTTATATCCGTCAGTCACTACCTAACTATTTGTGGTGATTCAATGTGTAGATTTATTTTCAAACAATCGGGAAAAAACTATACACCTTTTTATCTCTGGTTTCGTCTCTGATCTTTCCAAGTACAGCAAAAGGTGATAAGCATATTTCAGTTTCAATTTGGTTTGATTTTTATGTCAGCAATTGATCAAACAAATTATTTTTGTCACCCTTTTCTTGTGAGTACCTCGTCCATAATATTCATAAGTTCCCATTACCAAAATAACCACACACCTTTTCAAAGTCACTAACTGTTCAGTAGGTCCGCCAAAGGCGAGAGACTGGCTTTGGTGTTGTCGTTGTCTTCAACCTATTTGCTACTGTTTAAAACGAATGGAGATTATCAAAAACTGGTGATGTGATGACATGTCGAGATTGCTACTACTACAAGTGTTTCTTGTATGGCTGACTTGAACTATTATGATTGTGTTTCAATCGAGTAGAATCAAGGTGAAAATTGCTGATTCATTCATTTTTTTTCAACATGCCATGCCTCCCCTATTTTTCAAAAGCTGCAAGATTTTAGTTCTCAGATAATGACGATGTGTGGTATGGCATGGTTATATAGTCGATTCCTGTGAATATGGGTTTTTTGCTACTTGATCGTTTAAATACATATAAAATCCTAGTTTTGTATACCATGAAAAACTGTTAATTCCTTTTCAATGTGGGATGTGATTTGTAACGATTTGTATCATTTGAGACACAACTGGTGTGCATCTTTGAGAACTCGTTACTTAGGCACTCTTTCTGACAACCGTGCACATTCACATCATCCCGAATGATTTTGCCTAATCATGGATGGGTCAATGAATAAGTAGATTCAACAAGAAAAAGTGTCTCTCAATACACACCGACACATGGGGTTCAGATAGCAATATGGTCCAGTCACGCTCATTTTTAAGTTGAGTAAATTCAGGGTCTTTACACCACATCAAACTACCAATCTGGTTGATTTAATTTGCTTAAATTTGATTGAGCATTTAGTTTTTAAACTCTGTATGGAACTTTGCTTAGATAGTCTGAGGAAAGAACAATAACTAATTTGATTTGTCTCAACAATCCCAACGCTGATGATAATCGGAGCTTGTTCACTGATTTTTAAAGGGATGAAGAAAAGTAAAGTTCTCAATGGCTTTTCTATTTGTATAAACAAATGGTTACAAATTTTCAACCGGCCACCATCAAACCACTTTCCATTCACCACCGCTTTAAGACATTTTTTCCAATTCACCATTGTTTGGTAAGCAACTCAATAGAAAACCTGTCACGTCCTCACGTTTTATTAGTAGAGGAGATTTAGTAGCTGATACGACTCAAGCTGACTTTCTTCAAACATCAAGTTTTTTTACTTACACCCTTCCCAACTGTCCCATCCCTATTACTAGAGATAAGTAATAAACCCACAATCAATTTAATGATTCCTGATGAAGCCGAATAAATTTATTAACTCGAAAAGCCAACAGGAAAATTGAATTATGAAGATGCATTTTATGACTATACATACAAAGTGTTGTAAAGAACAACCGATAAAAGGCTGACTATTCCTATTGCTGAATTAGTAATCATTCATCATACCAATTTTATAAGTTCTTTCTCATATTGTCATTGACAATCTTGAGAGTTGTAAGGTTCTTTGACAAAGGGAGAGGGAGAACTTAAGCAGCAAATGGTTCGAGTCATCATCACCACCATTATTTTGATTATCATCCCTCTTGTCAATCCAATCCACGTACATATTCGATCGCTCCTTCTGATGAAGTGGAAGGAAGGAATAGAAAGTAGCTAATGTAGATACAAAAAGGAGTAATGGAAATACAACGCTGAAAGCACCCCCATCTATTCCAATTTGATTTCAGCTCAATCCTTTTAATCGATTCCTGTCTATTCATTAGTACATTTTCTCACACTTCGTTTCTTGTGTAATCGCTACTGTGTGGAATGTTGGAGTAGAAATTAACGCACTTTTCTAACAATTCATTAAATGAAACGATGACTGGGCTTGTTTACTGGGAAATGTGTAATACATAACAAAACAGAATTTCAAGTAACATATGGGATGTAGTTATCAGTCGTTGACAATGAACGAGAAAATGCTCCATGAAAATAAAGGGTAAGGGTTAGCAGTTAGTAGCTTTGAGAGAGTCAATATTTTCCTCAAGAATTTCGAGTAAAGGTATTTTTACTGCGCCTTTTATATCCGTTTTACTACATAACTGTAATATGTACAAGAAGAAATGTGTATACATTATAAAAATGCGACTAATTAAATGTTAAGATTTGTATACAATTTCATTTATTTTTTTCCAAAGATTTGTATTCTAAAATTTTCCATACTAAATAAATTCAATAAAGGTATCAGATTGACATGGTAATGAATGATGGAATTCACTTGGCCCAACAAAATATGGTCATTCATCGCAAAATAACCGTTATAATTATTAGTCAAGACATTTCCACCTGTTTCGAAAGCTAAAAAGCTTACCTCATGCACTCAACTATAAACTGTGAACTTTTTTAACTTTGATTACAGCTATTATCATCTCAGTTGTCATGAAGTTCGTTAGTTCAAGACGGCCAATTTTTTCTTTGTCGTTGTCGTCATTTACATCGAATCATTATTTGGAATCAAAATTACATGATAGCGATAGCCAAATGAGAAAAAAGTGTCACGTTCTAAACAGCAGGGGCAACAGCAAGAAAGAGCTGTGGTGTGATGTTTGGGGCCGAGGTATTATGCGAAAATGTTTCAAAACGAAATCAGAATTATGTGGAGCGCACATGCATGCACTTTATGTACCTAGCCCAGTACAAAATAATATTTTTTTAGCTATCTGCAATCTAAGATTTTGCTATTTATTCATTTATTACTACTCGTTTGCCATCACCACCATTATTATCATATTCAGGCAATGATTGCTTTGTTCTTGTCATGCTTCTGCAACTGCCACTTCTTACTTCTCTTTAACTGGTCACTGACTTTCTTGTCCGCGTCCGTAGGCACACACCACGCCACACCAATCCCTGCTTATGTATATCTTAAAATATTTACGGCATTTAAAGTAAAACGAAGCTTTTAGGGCAATAATAATAGTGATAAATAAATAAATAGCAATAATAACATTTTTTAATATGAAAAGAGACGAAGGAAAGAAAAAATCTAAAACAGTCAAAACCAAACAGCGTATAAAGTTGGTAGAAATTATTATAAAAGTTGCACCATGGCTGCATGCAACCTCGTCATCTCATCAGTCAACTCACAATCAGTCAGCCCAACTCTCTGCTTTTTTCTGCCATGCACCTTTTAATACCAAGCTTGATATTTTGTAAAGTTGGTTGATTTTTTGACAACTTAGGTGATTTTCTAAGCACAAGTAGCAAAAGAAAAGGAGGAGGGTGAGCCAAAGTATAAAAAATAGTCGATGCCAGAAAGAAGGAGAGAGAGAGACAAGCCAAGCTGAACGGAAACGGACTGATGATGATTGTGATACTGATGCTTACTTATTGTTATTAGCCACAACAGCTAGTAACTATTTAGTCCTATCTTTTGGGGGTATGAGCCTTAGAGTCGGTGTGTGTGTATGTCATCCTATCATGAAATGATATTATTTAGTTTGACCAACTAAATAAACGCAACAGTGACGGAGTAGCTAAGCTACATGCTGGGCTGAGAGTTGAATTTTAGTTTGAGCTGAGTCTTGTAAGTTTCTGCTCAGATGATTCACTGGACTCAGGATAGGATGGACATGCAAATCGGAAGCCAGGGAGACAGATGGACCTAAATGAGGGTGTATGCATGAGTGCTTACAGAAAAACAATTGCTCATTCACGTAATTTTCAAATGCTGATGCTTTTACATTGTTCAATTTTATTCTGGGGATATTACACACATAAGACGAAATGCTTCAAGTGATGAGTCGAGTTCAGACAGTCCTTTGCTAACGGTTAACTTCCTCCGTGTGTTTGGCTTGCGTACTTTAATCACTGCGTGCCATGCCAGTCAACAAGCGTCCTCGTGATTCTTTATCGAACCTCTAGCAACTTTTGGTTGACTTTGGATAGGTTCGTTTCTGAATTCAATGCAATGAAAATTACTAGTCTCAACCTAATGTCATAGATTTCTTTGCTCTACACAAAAAATCGCCAAATTATTGTCTATGCACTCTAGAGGGAATCAAAGGGGCATAGGTACTCATGGTGTATTTATAGGAAGCCACAGGAGCCACATTGCCATAGCGTGTACACAAATACTTAACTAAGTTTTAAGAGATTCATTCGATAAGATTTGTATCAAAATACGATGCTGATGATGATGTCCACCATTTCAGATTCAGCTCGAAAGCTCTTTCCATTTTTTTAGATTTCTTAGAAATAATATTAGCGTGACGATTCGGTCGACATGAGACGAAAATGTTGATGATGTTTCTCTCTCTGTGTGTGACCGGCTGCATGCATCAAATGCAAAAGATATTCATCGTGATTATTGTTATTATTATTACTAAAAAGTACATTTACAGAGTAAAGGCGACTTTTTTCTTCATCTGCTGTATACTCATCTATTCTCAACGTTTTTTTTGTTAAAACAACGGTTGATGGTAAAAGAAAGACTGTATTTCTTTGCCTTGTTTCTCCTTCTGTTATCACATCAGCTTGCCTACTGATTCTCAACTACTTTACTCACCATCACACTAGCCACATTTGACTGAGCAACGTCAACAGCTCCTCCGACTAAAGTGGAACAGAATATGATACAAGAAAAATTGATGTAAAGCAATTCCTATATGAGTTCACCATACCATTATCCCACACCAAGTGGTACACATACATACATAATTTATGTAAGCATTTAAAGCTCGCATAAAGCTGTCCGTTTTTCCCGTCCAAATAAAACAATTTCTGATAGCAATCACCCATCCTGATCTGGTCTTAATATAGCATTGTGTAAGATTTTGTGTTAGATACACTTTCTTAAGTTAGTTCAATAAAAGTTGGATAAATAAGTACAAGCAATCTGCTAATCTCTTTCAATTATTTTACTTCGTTTTCTATTCTCCACTTATGTACGTTCATTTCACTTAACCCGGCCAATAAAGATGCACGCAACGCAATGTAATCCATGAAAATTTGCCATTTTTGCTAAGCGAAAAGTAACTAAACATACAGAATTTCTTAATATTATGATACCACTACAAAACACGGATTTTAGCTCGTTTTGGGAAGATATGAATACAAACTTGCTGGTTACTTTAGTTTTGGTTCGTTCATTCATGTTTCACTTTCTTTAGCAAATTCCCTATTATAAAAAAGCAATATAGTTTTGTAGAGAGACGAGTCAGTGATCTATATGGTCATTGTTGGCTAGTCAAAAAATGCTAGCAGACCAGGGTAATTGGGAGGCATGCATGGCAGAGAGGCAAAATAATCATGTACAATCTTCAAGTATCCAAGTCATTACTCAAGATGTGCAATAATAACAACATATATCTATCTCCTCCGTTTTTTCTTCCCTCTCGGATACCCACTAAT
The DNA here is from genome assembly GCA_001718145.1 of Orchesella cincta. Taxonomy (NCBI): domain Eukaryota; kingdom Metazoa; phylum Arthropoda; class Collembola; order Entomobryomorpha; family Orchesellidae; genus Orchesella; species Orchesella cincta. Next base: position 168,737 of record LJIJ01000084.1, on the reverse strand, counting down.
AATGTAACGTTGGTTTTTATTAATGAACCGGCTATTGTAAGTGCGCTATAATATAATGTGTGGTCTGGTCACTCGTTCGTGCACAAAATCTATAGAACAACAGAACTGTCTACTCGCTCTCCTTATTCCCACTGACTGTACCGACCATCACTTGGTTGACTACTGGTATCCTCTTGTTAATCATGGCATGAGACACAATTTATACTATATGAGGCGAAAACAAATAAGAAAATGGACAAAAATATTGTGTGTGCAAGGTTCGTATCATCACGAGAGCAAATTTGTGCACTCAACCAAGTCATTGTCCATCCATATTATTAAACTGTACTCTGCTAACTGGTAGCTATGCATGTATGTATGGTCTGCCAAAAAAGAATTATAAAAAGTACAAGATACATTATGGTTTCTTTGTTTTACTGTTGGGTACAATGCAACGAACTCTTTTTTCCTCATTGCTTTTCCATTATCATTGTGCATGTGTGTTTTAGGATGGACGGACCACAAACTATCAGTACATATCTACGACATATTGTTTCTGTTAAATTGGATGATACGACGACTGATGATGGTGGAGATGACAGTAAATTTCCTCTCCCAGTCCGAAACGAAGGAAGGAGACGACGATGATACTAAGACGAGATGAAAGCAATCTGAAATTGAGCAAGCTGAGATTGGCTTGCTCACCACAATAACTATTTATGTATGTACATAATGTGTAACGCTACTGATCCCAATCCTTGATGTTTTTCACCAAAAACCAAAACGACAAAATAAACGAACCGTTTACAATAAAATTGCCAAACGTCCCCATTAATTCATTAGAACTATTGCTCTCTATTTTTTTCTCATTCTCTATCTCACTCCTTCATCCTTGTCTCTTCTTTTGCCAAATAAAATTTCTATTAGTGTACTTGTCCGTTTTTCTTTGCTTGTTCCAATGACAATAACGCAAATAGGTTTCATATCGCCTTTTTTTGCTGGTAGAATTACTCTGTAGCATTCTGCCTTAGTTCGTTTTCCCTCATGGTTTAACTTTTGTAGTTAGTCTGAAGCAAAGGTTATAACCACGCTGGGTACGTCCTGCTAACTTTTTGATTCGGAAAGCTGACAATAAACAAGAGAAATATACACTAATTATCCAACTGACAACCAAGTGTTATGAACAGTATCCAACAAATTGCAAATCATTAATGTCACCACGAAATAATAATCAGCACGATCAAAAATTGGAAGCATGTATATTATATGTAGATGTCTTCTTATGTGCATAACCACAATTACAAGCAAGAAGGAAAACAATGTTGTAAAACGCTTGAATGCAACAATGACTGCATTTTTTCATGTGTTTGATAACAAAATGTGAATGTACTTTCTTCAACTTCGCCTTCTTCCGTTCCCATCACCACTATCATGACGATCATCATCAACACCATCGTCATCCTTTTTCTTACAGTCATGATGAGGAACGACAGAGTAACGTCTTTAAAACCTTTGTCATCATTATAAATCCCTGTCACAAGACATCACATCATGCACAACATTCCCGAAGTTTAGAGCTTCTGATGTGACAGAAAAGAAAGCAACTTTGGATTGTTTGTCGTGCAATTGGATTCTCACGATCAGCATGATCATCATCATGATCATCGCATCACATCACCAATTCAACATTCATATATAACATCCATTCCATCCCATCACATCTCACAATCATAATAATAATCGTCATCATGATCAGAATCAAAGAAAAAATGAAATAAGACGGAGAGAAGAGCAAGCAGGAGCAACAACATCATCATCATCATATAAATATTGGTATAGTGCCGAGTATAAGATAGATGGATGGAGGAGAGGGACCTTCGTTCAAGAATGACGAGGAAAATTGAACGCAAGGAGTTGAATGAGTGAGTGAGCTAAATTATTCCAAATTATTTATGCAAGCAAGCCGACACAGACGAAGGTAAATGAAAAAGTAGGAGGAGAAGGAAGAGAGTGAGAGAAATAGAAAAAATGACGATTTCTTTACACTTCCAAAGTAATAGTAATAATAATAATGGCAATAATAATGTAGTCAATGAAGGAATAAATTATATCTGCTTCCTTTTAAATAACACAGTTTGATGCTCCTTCATCGTCATCACGAGGATGATGACGATCATCATCGTTGTTGGTCGCCGTTGTCATCTCTTTTGCTTGTTCGTCTCTGTGTACATTAAAAACTCTGATCCATGGCATTATAGAAAGAGCATGCATAAACTAGCATGCATCCATCAGCTATTAATGTGCGTACATTACATTACAATACAATATATTTTGTTAGATCACTTAGATCAGTAATATTAAATATCATCTAATAGGATATGGATGGATACAATTGGATGCATGTATGCAAATGCATGTGTTTAGAAGCTGTGAAATTCTCAAGAAACAAACAAAAGCTCATGATCCATCCAATCCAACAAAAACCAACCATCATTCAACAAAAAGAATAGAATGGATGGAGTGGAGCAGTGATGCGGTGATGAGGATGATAGTGGTGGTGGTGATATTGGTAACATCGAATATAAGTATAGATAAAAAATAATATGAAAGGTAGGCAGAGTGCAATCATATCATAATGACACAGGCTGTAGCATACCACCACCATCCGCAATAGCATTACCAGAGGTGTATCTATTATTGAAAAAGTGAAAAAGCTGTGACTGAGCCTGAGAATGTCATAATGGCTTAGCTAAAAGTTATAGCTTGAATGAATGAATGAATGATACAGAGAGAGAGAAAGAATTAGAAAACTGAAAGGAAAGAGCGAGCGAGAGAAGAGCAAACTAAATGAGAATCCGAGAGAGAACACAATTTTATACAATAATATGATTCTCATTTAAATATTACTCCTCTCATCATGCATATGCATAATATCATCTATATAGATAGCTTCCAAGAGGAATTAGATATGCATGGACGTATAATAATAGGAATTGAAAAGATAGATAAAAATTAAATATACTTAAAAGTCCCGAAACCAGCAGCAGCTGCCACTGCATTGCACCGCGCTCCTCTACTCTTTCCTAGATATTTTCCTTTCGCCACAGTGGTAACATTCTAGCACCACCACTGTATTGGAAATATTCCAAAGCTTAACAAATGAATGACTGGTTATGACTGTGACTGTTCTCTTTTCCTTTTTTACTCCTATTATTCTCAGCTGTCTAAATGAAGAGACAAAACACACAAGAAGGAGGAACCAAGACGAAGAATCAGAAAATCATCATTCCCATCACTGGCGATGCTCGCTCACACACATACACACTCCGTTTTGAATTGTCATAGGGAGTCATTATCAGACTCGTTGTCATCCTTTTCTTTTCCTCATGTATTTCTTGGCCTTCGTCTTACACAATCAGAAAATCTTACACCACACCGCCACTCCACCATCATCACAATCATCTGATGTTGGATACATGTGAGGATCCAAAGAGCGACAAGAGGATTGAGAATTGCTCCTGGCTTTTCTGCTCTCCAATATTATCCTTCTACTTTCGTTTGAGGGGAAAGACAAGACACCAAACTGTCCAAGTTGCTACAAAATAGAATAGGAGATCTTGACGTGATGATGAAGAAGGCAAAGGGAGTCAGCTCATCACCATCGTCATTTTCATCTAGCTAGCTGTTTGGCAACCAGGGTAAAAAGCTCAATGGAAATTGTGATAGTAAGAAAGTGCTATTTAAAATGCATGCATAAATTATGGGAAATCCTTTAGATATGCAGATTTGGTATCAGAGAGGATGTCAGCTCTTCGCTTCTTTTCCATGCGTTGTAACAGTCACCACTCTGCCAGCAATGAAGACATGATAGGGTTAAGCTTGGGAAGGAAATAAAAAGATTTTGCTCTCTTTACTTTAGCCACAATATGACATGACTTGTCCTTCTCATCTCGTCATCATCAACATCGCCTTCATCGTGACACTTTGCCCAATGAACTATACCAGCTCAGCCTGCACTCACAAATATATATACATTTGCAGCTTGAAATATTAATGGCATTTCAAATTCATAAATCGTCCATTTCTTTCTTCATGCTTGGGGACAGTGGGAATAAATTGCTTGTATTGATTAAAGCCATTCTAACTCTTGTTGAAATACTATGCAAATTCATGGATTTCCTTGAGAACAAGCTTAGTTCCCTTTGTTCTCTTATGCACTGATTGCGATTTTATCATTATCATTACACTGGCATTGGCATGAATTAAAAGAAAATCAATGGTTTCCTCCCGAATGAAAGGAATAAAAGAATGAATGAGTAAAAAGCATAAATCTAATATGCAAATTATGCAAAAGAGGTAAGTAAGGGAATGGCCATAGATTTAATACTACACCATGCATGGTTGTTTATTGAGAACTCTGTATTCAAATTTCTATTATGTGAGAAACCTATTATACACACATTTTTCCGAACAGTTTAATTGAACTCATCTAAACACATTGTTTGGGAACTGAAAGAGGGAAAATAAACTCAGGGCTGGAGATCGAATGAAATATGATGTATCAGTTTGCCTATCAATGTATCGGTATGTATGGATATGTGTGTTATTTTTTGTGATGTAACTGGAACCGTTAATGCTAGGAAAAGTCTGCTAAAAAGGTGTTAAGAGAGCAGAGGGGAAAAGGGTAATGTGACAGGCATATGTAGAAACTGCCTCATAAGTTCTCTCTTGAAAAAGGGTTCTCTTCTCTCACCACGCTTGATTCACGTTGCACCACACCGGAGCAGTCAGATGGGAACCCCGTATTAGTTTCAAAATGCCCATAGAATTTTTCGTACATGAGTTCTCATCATCAATCAATGCACTGCACGTACTCATACTCACATCATTCACTCTACCCTTCATGTTGATGTTTCGCGATAATCTACTGCTGATGTGTTTGTAAGCAATACACTTTTTGCTCGGAAATATGATACGTCAATATTGAAATGTTGAGTATTGATGTGTACTTCTAAAACCATCGGAAACTTTGAGAGGGTAAATGTAGGTCACCCAATATAACATCAGTTTCACCTGTTGTATGGGATGGATCACCTCTCGATCTGTTTTGTTAATATGATACTCAATTAAGTTTTGATGTACTCACGTTGCATAGCTTTCCTTTTATAATTGTGCACGTATGCAAACTGATTTCTGTTTTAAAAGGAAACACTGAATATTCGATGATATCACTATGTTACCATGAAATTTTCTACGTAGTGCATTTATGAAATTTTTATCGGAAGGAAAAGCCGTCACCATCAAAAATGAACTTTGTTGGGTATACTTAGCAGATACAGCGACAAAAGTAATAAAAACACGGGATTTTATTCCGATCTATTAATTCCTTCACTTGGCTGGCTGCAAGTTTAAAACCAAGTCATCATAAGTAATTCCCCATCAACATTTTTCGGTTCGGCTTTATCCATTCATTGTTCTTTTTAAATCCTTCGTCGACTCCCTCTTCTATCATCTCAGTTAACTCAAGTTTATCTGTCCGATTCATTTCATATCATTATCAATCGTTGAAAACTTTGAAAACAAAATTTTAATGTCTCGATGATACTACCTCCACCAAGAATATTAGAACTTGGGTAGATGATATATTTTGAAACGAAACTACCAAAATTTTGCGGATTGGGAAATATCCTTGAGTGTGTATGAATGTATAATGTTATTGTATCTGAAGACTTAAAATATGACTCTACAGTTCTATTTTGAAGAGTAAGTGTTATATGTAGTGGAAAGGAAAAATAAAGGGAATGAAAAATAAGCGTGAGAAATGCTGATGTATTTTTATTATTTCTTTCACCAGCTCATTTGCATCTTTCTCTTTATAACTCTTTAGAGCGAACGAATGGCTGTTCTTTCAATTTATTTGTGTGTATCGCTCGCCTCTCTTTCTTTCGCTATGCATTATTTCTTTCCTTCCTTCCTTCTTTCTCGTTTCATTGCTCATAATCTCCTATTCTCTCTCCCTAATAATTTATGCATAATAAGTATGTCTGTATATATATAGGAGTATAACATGTGCTTGTAGATGTGTTGGCTGATGACGATGACGACGATACGATGGTGATGACGATCAGCCTAGAGTATACACATATAGATCCATGTCATGTCAAAGAGTTGTTCTTATATAACAGTACTTTTTTTGGTGTCCCCGTTACACTTTTATGCATTCCGAATTCCGCTACAGTCACATTACCCTGTATTGTTTTTCCTACATCATATTACACATTTACGTTGTACAGAACCAAAGCTATAATATATTACTTCTGGAGATAGTTTGTTATTATAATGATTACCATCAAAGCCATTCTCTCAGGAGAGATCTCAATATGCAAACGGTGTTTAACTCTATATGTCATTGGGTATCCCCCATTATTAATATTGCATCATTGTGATTAGTGATGCCTTTAATATGCATATTCCATTGGGAAGCCTGAACCATAGATAAAGCTTGGCACTACTAAACACAGCCAGAATCATATATATTGTGATTAGTTTTAACTCAAGTAAAATAAAGCATTTTCCTTCCTGTCTGCCATCCAATGCCACTACTGTTTTCTTTGTAGAAAGAAGTATTACATAGTGTAGAATTTATGTATTCTGGACTGGATTGGATTGGATTCATTGTCGTATTGCATTGTATTTATTGGAGACTCATATGCATATCTGATGAAATGTGCAGTAATATTTTTTTTATCAATCATTCATAAATCCAATCACTTATTTAGCCCTCTTCATCTCCGCTCGCTATTTATTACAATCAAACCATTGTATCAAGGAGAAGCTGGTTCTGATATATGCATATTATATAAGATACATGCAGATGTGGTAAGATCCTTCCTTGGTGAATGGAATGAAAAAGCTGTGTGCATATATTTAACGAAATGAAATGCTCACTATTTATTATGCATATGCAAATAAACTCTCTCTCAGAGTAATTCCCATTTCCTTTTCCCAGAGATTCCGATATGATATAACTGTTACTGTTGTGGTGTGGTGACTCGATTGGATCTCCACTCTCTCCCCTTTTTCTTTTCTTTGATCGGTTACTTATGTACGGAGCAATGTGTGTGTGTCCTATGAGTCGGAGAAGTGGGTGGCAGTGGCAAGCCGATGATGATAATGAAAATGTTGATGACGATATATGAGAAAAGCAAAATGCATATGCAAGTAGCAAAACGATGATGAAGTAAGGCGATCATTATTCTAATTCTTTGATTGATATGCTCTCTCATTCTCTATCGACTTTTATGTATTTATATATATTTTATGTAAGTGTATGCATGTATTGAGAGCGCTTCTTGAGTAAAGGGTATAATACATTTGTACTTGTACAATGAATCTTTGCATATGATTGAGCATGTAGATTTCTCGATTGCCACATTGTATTAATTCTATGCATATTTATGCATTCATTCCTTACTATATGGTTATTGTCCAGGACAATAATTCTTCCGTCCTTGATTCTCTACGCATTTGCTTATTAGAAAGGAATAAATTAATTCTGAATAATGAATTACACATAACAGTATTTAAGCTGGAGTTTGGTAGAAAAAAATTTTCCCATGCAAACAAAACTTCATTTCTAATCACTAAGAATCAATAATTTATGCCGATTTTAAGGATAAGAAAATAGTTCATTCTTTGTCAACAGCCTTGATTGATTTTCCCCAATGAATGGACTCATACTTATCTACTTTGAATAAGAAAATGAATCAAATCGGCACAATGGACAAATGTTCCAAAGTTTTGCTGGTTCTCATGGTTGATCAGATTCAAACTTAATTATTGTTTAATCATTTGCATTTGATAATGTGGGAAGTTTACGGATTTCTTGTTGTTGTTGCTGTTGAAAAACCTTAACAAGATCAATCAAAACTTGTGTTCTTGTATGGTAAAATGTTTATTTAAAAAATACACACTTTCATGCCGCGAGTTACATTCAATTGATGAATGCTTAGAAATCTACAATCGATTTGTTATTTCAGGTGTTGTTCAACTTTTTTTGTATTTTATAACAACAGCTTTTGGTACTTAAAAAAGCTTGATACAGATGACTAACATCCTGGAACTATTACACTTCTCGACCCGTAGAAAATATATTAGCTATTGAACCGGAAACAAGGAAATAGTGGAATAGTGGAATGCTTCGAATTCATTTCATATACCAGAAAACATTGTTGTACATATTTGTTTTGTACACGAAAATAGTAGTCAATGTGAAAGCACCTATGTTTTTGCTGCCGGTACAATGAAAATGGCCACCAATGGATCTGATATCCACTTTGCTGGCTTTTTCCTTCATTTCAGATGGAGAGAATGAGAGATAGAGAATAGCAAATGAATAATTGAGTCATTGACATTATGAAAGATGCATGCATGCTGCTACTGACTCTCCATTCTTCTCGTAACGGCAGCTTCTGTTTTGTTGTTACATGATATTCTACTGTTTTGATTTGCGGGTAGCTTTTCTTTCTCCTTCCTGCTTTACAAAAAAGTGGTACTCTCTCATCTCACTATTGTACATATATACTAGAAAACTCGTCGTACAATCATCATAAGTGTTACGTATACTTTTGGGTAAACTACATACCTACAAAATGCACATCACTTGCTTCTTCTTTTTTTACTTATGGTGTTTACTGGGCAACATGTGTGTTATGTACTAAAACGTGATGATAATATGTACTTCCCACACGATGGTTAGAAACATATAGTTTAGAAAGAAACCACCAAAACAAAATCAACACGACAGCAACCAGAGCAGAAGAAGCATAAGAACATCAATACACCCGGGATTCGGTCGGATCCTCATGACGAGAAGGATCATTCAGGATGATGGTGATGATGGTAATCATGATTATATTGTTTTCCTCTATATGTACGCAATGTAGGCTACTCACTGGAAATCTTCTTTGAGGCTAAAGCCTCCTACTTTCGTAGGTAGCTTGTCCTTGCATTGTGTAGTTTATGTTGGCGAATAAAACCAAGAAATAAGTCTCAAAAGCAGGAAACAAGCAAAGGTCGAGGGAATTAGAGATGTACTTTAAATATTCAAAGGATATTATATCAAGCAGGGCTTATTGATGTGCAGAACAATGGATGGAACAATAGATATTTGTGGGATATATCTGTATACGTTGTTAATTTTTCAATCTTTTCAAAAACATATATAGATGTATAACAAATCTCAAAGCTAACCAACAACGATTGCGGTGGCATTTGAGTAAGGAAGAGAGAAAACTACAGAGGTTTGCTTCGTTTGGTTAGGTCATTGGATTCCGGTAACCTATTCTATGGAGCAGGTAAGTTACGCAAAACATTTTGATCCAGTTTTTTCCCTTTACTTAGAGTAAAGAATAGCAGGGGGTCATATGAAACTGTCGTATTGTATGTGAAAATCTGAAAAAAGTGTAAACAAGCATCCTTTTTGCTGCTCATTTGTCGTTCATGAGAAAATATTTTGGCATTGAACCACCAAAAACTCTTGTTGAAGGGTAAACCGCATGTATCATGCATGCAACCGTGCCCGATACGTTGGAATAAAATGACACAATGACAGTGACGAGGCCACCTTTTGCTTTTCCCTGAAACGTTCCAATTCAACTATACCTTTGTAAAAAATGAACTAGAAGCAATGAAAATGGAAAAGGTAAGCAGGGTACATGTATATGAATAAACCACAAAACAAAGTTGGGTTTTTAATAAAGTAGTGTACAGAAAAAGAGATTCAAAATAGAAAACCTTTTTATACATTAATATGTCTGATTGAAGCTATCAAATTAATCAAGTTTCTATATTACATGACCTTGTTAACGTTGTCGTCATCGATATTACTATGAGTCATACAGGTTTGACTTGTGCATCAAAGCTATGTGAGTGATGTAACGGAAGATTATGATACGTCACGTTTACACGAATCAAATTGATTAGGTACTTGCTAAGTACAACAAAGATGTATGAAGAAGCAGTACGAAAGAACATGGTGTGATAATCTATACCTCAAAATTTCAAGACAGCTATAAAGATATGTGACATACATTAGCCAATTAAACATTAATTAGCAGACATTAAAAACGTCTTAAGCAAACAATAGTAACCACAAATGTACATATATGTATATAAAGTGTTGCATAGACGGCAACTAATGTCTACATGTCTATGCCATATGCATTATAAAAGTTATAATTAATATCTCCTGTTACATAACGTAACTGTTTAGACCAAATCCTTCCCATTTAGTTTTATAGTGCATTAACAGACTAAAGCTGTACAATTAGTTAGCTGATCAAGTAATTAAAAAATAAGCTAACCTTCACAAATTATCCTTCAAGGAAATCTAACTAAGTTTGTCTAAATCAGCAAATCGTGTGCTTTGAGTCAGATCACTTGGCATGGTGCTTTGAATTGACATTACGATATTGTCTGTCACATCCTAATTATTTTACTGTAATAATTATGACGATCGCCATCTTGAATATCCAGTTTATTTGGTAGAAAAAAATTTAATTTCTGATTTTAAATCCTCTATTTCTGATTTACAGAATCAACCACCTGCTGGAACTAAGTTTGAAGTCCCTACCAAATACGAGTTTAATATGAGGATGAGGTGCAAATTTTGTAAAGTCCCGATTATGCTGGATCCGACTGTAAGACGATCAGATGCTGAAGAAAACTTGAGGAAAGAAGGGATTGAGACCTATGTGAAAGGTCACAATCTTGACTTGACCGTACCTCACGATTGTTCCTTCTTGAAGTTTCCTCTTTGCAGCGGTTGTGTAATGAAAATGACTACATATAACATACAGCTTCTTGAAGAAAAAATAAAGCTTCTTGAACAAGAAAATAAGGAAGCGTCCAAACAAATGCAGTTAACTTTTGCAAAGAAAATGATGAACCCTAGTAATCAAGTTTCTGATGCTGCAGTGCCGTTTGTCAACGCACTTCGTAAACTGTGAGTAATTACTTAATAAATTTGAAATCATTAAAAAAATTTAAACACGGATGGTTTTTTAATAATTTACTGGTATCACCCGTGCATTTGGATTGAATTAATTCTTGCAGGGTTATGGAAAATGTTCTGTCAGGAGAACTTCAAATTCCTGCTGAAGACCGGGAGTATCTGATTCGCACCTACAAACCCAGTGAAATGTAGGATGCAGTTTTGCTCACTATACTACTGTTTCGATGTAAGTTTAACCGTTTTAGTATTACGCATTATATGAATTGCATTGCTTGTCATCGTCATCTTTTTGTGTGTGTAAGTATTCATGTGATTCATTCTTTTACTGTTTGCAATTGCTTTTGGCCATTAATTTCATTTCATTCTTTGAAATGCTGTAAAATATAGATGGATGTAAAATCCGTGGAGACAGGAGGAGAAAGAATAATAAAATGGAAAGAGAGTCGAGAGGAATATGCTTATAGTGGAAGTGTGTACATGTGTATCTACAATGTACACCTACACAGCCCACGGTATTAAATAGAAATATAGTCTAAATCATGAGCTAGTATGATAGGGTTGCCTATATAGCACTCTTTTCTCTCTCGCATCATCGCACACCACATCGTATGCCGTTTGCTATAATATATTGACAAGATGAGGGTAGATTTTTAATAACACTTTTTCCTAGAAAATGACTGAAAGGAAGACAATAATCACGTAAAAACGGCAATCTTGCGTTCCACGCTACACGGCTCTTACAATCCAGTTAAAGAACAATCTACAATCTCTACACACACAGCTTCTTTGAGAATACAAGATTTTTTTTTGGTATTTTGCCCTCTCACTCTGACTTTTGTCTTTGGTTGAAAATTGAGTTATATTATTTGAGGGTAGAGGCACAATTGTTTCTGCATGCGTAATAGAACTTTAATACTTTGTGACGATACATTCTTCACTGATACTGCTGGTAGTATACCTAATATAACCTTTCTTGTCTCGATGTCATCATCATTTCATTTACAATGTGGAAATATGTTAAAACTTTGTATTTTTCCAACCGTACGTAATCTCATATCCTAGCTCCATCTACGTACATATCACCAATATTATCCCTCAAAGGGATGCGTTTATGTGGATACTTATTTGGAAATGATTCCACTTTACTTACAGCTCTCTAATAATGTATTCCTTCTATTCACTTTTCCTTTCTTGCACTGACGCGGTGTAAAATAGGCATTATGCAGATGATAGCATAGTTGGGTGTATATGGATATTTTGTCCTTCTTTTATAACTCTAATAGATATTTTAATGACATTTTGAATGGGCCAGCAAATGGTGGAAAAGTTGGATTCTGAACCATTACATTTCTGTCGTTTAAATCCTGTTGCACGTCATAAGAATAACATCATTGCGTTCCCACCTTGTTTCTTCCACTAACAGCACCACTTGTTGACTCAGTATAAAAATGTTAATGATTGCAGCAAACCTTGTAAATGTTATATTGAAATGTGCCGTTTTATACATCTTGCTAGCGCAATATTTTGTTTGTCATGTTTTGAAATATATTTGTTATGTCTTACAGATACAACTGATCATCCCGAGGATTTCCTTACAACAGCATCTACTAAAATATTTGATTATCGTATTGACAAGCTTGACAAGAAGGTCAGCTATTCTTCCAATGGATCGAGTGATGTGGTCCACTAAAATTAATATGTTTTTTTCAAATACGTATTAAAATAAATTTAAAAATTTAGTAAAACTGGTAGTTTTCAAACTTAAATAGTAACATTCAGTATACATTTTAGGTAGTTAAATTTTTCAAGTTCATAGAAAATAGAATTTGATACCGATAGAATTATTGCAGTCTAAGCTGGCCCTCCTCTCTGGAGATATGTGAAGTTTTACCTAAAAGTAAGCCAGCTGTATAAGCTGAATTATAATTACAATTAAAAATTACACTAAACATTTTTCACAGGTAAGGTTAAAAACATTATGTACTTGTATATAAAATCTATCAATCTATTAATAGCCATCCTTTCTATTTGCCAGTTTTGTGATTTTACGAATGCTAATTTACAGTTCAAACCTTGTGTTTTAATTTTTTTGATTATCAACATAGGTTCTAGAATAAATGCTATACTGTCCCAATAGGAATCAAGCTAAAATATTAAATAAATTTGTTTGCTGTAAAATCTTTAAAAACTACCCTGCAAAATTGTATGATTGTTTGTTTAGATTAAATTATGCATATTTTAATTGTTTACTACCGCCAAGACGGCACCATTTCATTAGTATACTCGTGTAGGATTCATATGACTCATGAATTTTGATTAACACCTTTGGTCTAAAACGTATTACGTAAACACAAAGGATTTCATCACTAACAAAAACAAGCATTTCTCATGTATGTAATACAAATATGAAGGATGGCATGGCATACAATTGTTTATGTTTTAAGGAAACCTTACAAATACGCGTCAATGCCTATGATACCAATGATTAGCTTGCACGAACAATTAATAGCGACTAGGTTTTTGAGTACACGATGGAGTAGGAAGAAACTACTTCAATGACATGGTAAGATTGACTGGGCAGATGAATCTCAAGGTAGTAGGATGTGATATCACTTTGCTTTAAACGTCAGTGATGAAGTGCATACTGTTTAATCATGGTAATGCTCCTCTCAAACCTTAGCACTCCTTTGATATAAAAATCATAAATATGAAATATCAGCGACAGTCTTAATTTTCATGCCTCAAAAAGTAAAAAGATATTCCGACTCCGTCACGGAATTCAGGAGCCAATACACAATGTTACACGTTCATCTCAAAGCTCAACAAAAGTACCGAAGATTTGGCGTATAAAATGATGTAATTCATGGAGAGAGATCATTATGAATACAAGTGGGCGAACAGAAAATAAATGCCATTGGATTAAAGTAGCAAAGAGAGAATTTTAACTGTGAAGTAGGAGTCATACATTAAAAACACAATAGAATAGAGTAGTGAGTATACCTTAACCATGTATGATAATTATATCTCTTTTGAAATGAAAGAGTTATGGTGGAGCCTACAATAACCATTAGCAGTTAAAATATTTATTCTCTCCTTTTCCTTCAGCTTTTGGGAATACAATATTATCCTCAAATTTTTTAACGTAAAAGATCCATATGCACACAAACACATATCATCTCGGTTTCAAACACAGGTGAGACCTTTGGCAGGCACAAAAATTTCCATTATGATTATGATTATTATTACTATTGCTTCTTACTACTTATAAGCGGATAATTTCTCGTTTTAGGTATTCATTGTACGTTCGTTTTTCCTTCAAAAGAAAATAAACTGCTCACTTGCTGCCAGTCGCATGTATTGTAATGTGGTATAATGTAACATAACTTTTCATAAAGCTAATCTTGCAGTATGCAAAGGCTGTCTGTGTAATTTTTTCATCTATAAGTTTGTCTTAAATGTATCATTTTAAGAATTAAATGGGGAAAACGTTCACAAAAATCAGTTTTGGATTGACTTGACTGCATCATTTCATTTCAGTTTGCCTTCTCTCTTGTTGAGCTATAGAGCTACCCGCATGCTCGTTCATCGTTAGTCACTCTGCATATGTGGATTATTGGGCAGTTTAAAACACGTACGAATGCCGTAAGTCTTTTCTTTATGCATTCAAGGTAGCAATCATAAATATTGTTATAATCACTGACTATATGCCATGCCTTGCTCGTCATAATGCTTTATTTTACCCTCCACGCACACATTTCATTTGGCTCAAATACGTTTTTCTCTTTTCTTTTGAGAAAGTAGCCCATTTGTAAACTGAAGAGGAGATGCTGGGTATTTTTTTAGGTCCGTACCATTTACCTACACAGTTTAGGATTTAGAAGTCATTTAAACCCTCAATTTCCGATACTTTATGCATGAAAGGGTGGCTTCTATGTGTGCCTCTATAAAAAATCGAGTGCTTGAAAGAAATGAACATGTTTCCAGAATTGAAATGTTTTACTGCATCTGATGATGATGACTGACGACTGTGAGTTGAGCTAAGAGGAATGGCTTACATACGCGTACAGGTCATTTACTATTTGCTTCCCTTTTCATATTTCTGCTTGTGAGTTTTGATGAATGTTAGAGAGAGAAGGAATGGGATGAATAATTGAAGTATTTGTATGTAATGCTGCATTTTTACCGGTGACTCTGTTTCCCTGAAAAAGAGTCCTGTACATTCTTGACATGTGCAGGAAAAGTATTCGTCATGTTTTTTCAATTGTTTATGTGCCAAAGGGACGAGATGGGCATGCATGATGTGAAGCGATGCAGGGAAAATACGATCACAGAGCTGAATCCGAAATGTCAAGTGAGTAAGAGCAGAGCAACAACATTCATATTATTTTTTCCTGCTTGGGTGGGTGAACTAACGTGAGAGGGTCCAAAAAAATACCTTGTCAAAGCGAACGCCAACAATGTGCCATCCATGAAGTAATAATAGAAAGTTATAAATATTAATAGGGAAAATATGTTGAGCACTTTCTTTAAACGCCTGCTCACATTTTGTGATTTTTATAGCAAGTTTCGGAGCAGCATGACAAACAGATGAAAACGACAATACAGAACAGGAACCAAGAGATCGCCTTTTTTGTGTAGCGTAAGTAAACCGATATTTATTTGGCAAGTGTGGCAATAGCAGTTCATGTACATATGTCAGACCATCTTCCTTGACAATGTTGCTCGCATGTATGAGCTCACATGTGGATGGAGAGTCCTGGCAAAAAATGCATTATTATTGAATGCCTGCTGAATATGGCTCTCTTGAGGCTATGAAAGAATTCAGCCATGAACTGAATACGACAGGAAAGATGACGAGTCAGAAAATTGAGATAATGTTCATACAATACGATGCGCAACCAAAAGTACGAACTGCTTTGACGTATAGAATCAACTTAAAAGGTTTATAAAACCTTTTTAAAGTACAACTTTCACCGTAGAGCATTTATATTGCTTTTCAAATTAAATAGATTTTCAATGATCGAATTCATACACTCCCAAAATTACTGTATTGGCAAACAAAAAGTATGGTGTATGTAATTGGGATTTGAGCAGGATATTTTTCGTTGGTTATTCACTTTCTCAAATTTAATTCACTTTTCTTTTACTGAGAATAGAATGATACTTCTGGTACAAAAACTGTTCCAGGCTATGTAACGAATTACTCGAGTTTCAATTTCCATGCATCAGGTTCAGACAATCAAGAACAATGTAAAAAGTCCTATGTAAAAAGGATTTTTTTGTGATTTCATATGACGGTGGTAATACATTTTTAAAACGATAATTTGCTGGAGGCTCTCTATTCCATTACAATAATTTCACTTGCTTCTGTTTTCTGTATCCCACCATTATCTATAGTAATCATTCATAAATGATAAATAATGAAAAATGTGTATATCAAATTTCAATTTCTGACCACCAACACAGTAAGTTTTACCCTACCACATTTGATTCTTACACCAATGCTTTTGGGGTAAATGATACCCATCCAAAATTGAGTTGTTGTGAAAAAATTCAAAATTATACAGTTGGGTTTAAACAAAGGGTTTTTACTGCTAAAGCAATGGGTTTATGTGCATTTTGCATTGGTTTTGTACTTGTATCAAGGGTTAATTTATAAAATTTACATAATATACATAAACGTTACTTGTCTCATTGTCAGTTCTAAGAGGTTTACTGACTGAAAATGTAGAACACATAAATACATATGTATATCTAACAGCACACAGTACGGTACATGTAGCAGTATAAACACATACGTAAAGCCGGGAGCAATCAAGGAAAAAATATTACGGCAGGATAGAGGAAACTTTTTTCTTCGCTTTTTCATATTCATCCATGGATGTCGAAAGTTCATGGCACATTATGTTGAAGGTGGCTAAAAAAGAAGAAATAATTTTTATAATGGAATATAACAGAGGAGCAATTTGCAAATATTAAAAAATTCCCTCATCCTCTCCATCACATGCCTCCATTTTTATTCGACAACTAAACGAGAAGATCCTTTCCTTTACCCAATAATGATAATATGCTGCTGGATGCTATGCAGGAAAGTGTAAGTTTCAAGAGAGTAAAAAAAGGGAAAAGCACACGAGATGAGTTTTAGGAGATGAGAAAATTTCTCATCATCATCCATATCGTCAGCACGGACTGTGCCGTTCCGTGCAATCGTCGCCTTCATCACCGCTATACTGCACCAAATATTATAACCACTCCTTCAACGATGTTACTAATTCCTATTTGCCCCAGAGTCGTACATGTCTCATCATGATCATAGTCATCATCACAGCACCGAGTTTTTTTCACCACCATATCCCACATCCCATTGATATCCATGGAAAAATGGTTGTTGGTTCGTAACTTGTATCATCCTCATCAAGAATCTTACCTGTAACCACTTATCCACCACCGAAATGAACGAGTTATATCTATGTTATTATTAGATTCTAGTAGATTATGTATGATGATATGAAGGAATGGAGGAGCGATATGAGCCAACGTTGCTTCGCATGAGTGAAAAAAGGAGCAAGACATGAATAAGGGTTTTTGGAGAACATTATTAAGCTTAAGCTCTTGTTCTTAGCAAATTGGCTGACTCCCCTCATCTCTCGAAAAAGTAATGAGTAAAAATTTGGTGGAATGAAAAAAAGTAGATAGCAAGAAAAAAAGTGGAGAGAGATAGAGAAAGAGCGAACGCGAGGCCGATAGGTTGACAAACTACATGGCATCACCATCATCATCATCACCCTTCGTATTAAGTTCGCTCATCTACACGTAATATTAATACTAACGGATGAGATACAATATTATGATTATGATCTTTTTTTCCATCGTGATACTCATCTACTTCTGGAAGCTTTGCATACGATGTAGATGTTTTTCTCTGCTTAGATTGAAAATCGTCATTTATGCATGGAAACCACTTTTTCTCGTACAGAGCATTCATTATGATTTGTGTTTATGGTTTTAAGTGAACCAATGATGATTATTGTTGGGGGATGATGATGGTGTAGATAGTGTTGATGATGATGATACTATATAGTTTAAAGAAAGACGAGAAGACGAAGGTATAATTCTGCTATACGTCTAGATCTTCACGTAGGTTTCCTAGTTATGCACTTTTACAGTTGCTTAATATGCGTAGTAATGATACGAAATTAGTGGCGAATTTTCTTACATGCATTGGATGCATATGCATATTTAGTACGCTTACACTACTTTTCTCAAGCATCATTGCACTGTGCTTGCTAAGATTTTTATTGTGGGAAAGCGTAACAGTGGAAAATGAGTCAGAGAGGGAGTGAATGAGAAAATGGAAAACGTTATTCTGAAAAAAACTACTTGCTCATTCGTACTTAAGCCGCTTGGCGGCTTTCACCATGAAAGAAGAGGAGAAAAAAATTCTATACAGACGTAGTCTCTCTTACATGAATGCTTTTGGCAGACTTACATTTTCCCCATTCACCTTGTCAGGTAAGGAGTAGAATGGGGATGGGATGGAACTGTTTAAAATCTACTTCTTGCTGTTCCGCTTTGGTCACTCAACCGAAAAGTATTTTCCTTGAGAAAAACTTTATCAATTTTTTATACGTGCAATTCGTTTTTTACCCAAAAAAAAAACAAATCCTAGCTTGATAAAATGTTAGGTGTTGTAGCCTAAACACTTATGAAAAACCCGCATTATGGAATCATCTCTGTGGCAAATAATGCGAAAGTCGCATTGCTTCCTTTTTTGGTCTTACGCATTTTCTTAGCATCAATAGTTTGCGTAATTCAACGTAAATAAAGACGAGAGTAAAATCCTGAAGAGGAGAAGTACTCCTGATGTGGTATCTATTATTAGCAACTAAAGAGGCAAAGTGACCTAGCCTGGACAGCGAAACAAGGGTCACATCCCTTGCCATCATAGCATAAGTTACCCAACACATCAGTGGTCACACCATAATGTCGTTGTGATTTTCTCTGGTTTACTCATGTCCTCTCTAAATGTGCCATCATCAATGTGCCTGCCGCAGTCTCAGCTTGAACTCATAGTGTTATACTCACAATTCACAAGCTAATATTGTTGTTTGTCTGTTATCCTCACACTCACTCGTGGGCAGCACACACTCACAAGTAAAATGTTATATTGTATATATAATCGTTTTTCTCTTCTGTCACGGGAGTTAGAGTCACCACGGAATATCACATTTTATCATCTTCTAATGGAGTTATAAGCCATAATGTAATGTCCACCATCAAGGGGCAACATCATAGTAGAATCAGGAAGAGCATGGAAAAATAAAGACTATTGCAATATTATGGGTTCGGTATAAAAATGCTCCTGCTCTTGGCACCGGCAACAAAGCAAACTCTAAGAAGAAAATAATATAATGCAATGGCACCAGCAGCAACAGCTATTTTTCCGCGGTCAGTCAGCACGAGTTGTAGGTTGTGGATGCAGTAGAGAGCCAGTAATAAACACAAACACAAGAAAAAAGCATCATCATCATATCATGAGGGAGTAAGAAAAAAGTGAGAGGGAAAAAAGCAGTTCTCATCAGGCCTATCATATCGTTATTACACACATCTATCCATGTAATAATTTTATAAAGGAGATTGAGCTTCTTCTCCTTTTTCTTGCACAATCCGTGCAATAAGTTTAGAGTCTACGAGAGAGTAGCATGTGACAAAGAGTAAGTTGTCGACGATTTTGAGTGGAGGGCCACGTCAAATAATATGCTACATTGATTTATACCGAAGCGAAGCATCTCTGGACAAAGAAAGGAGAGCAGCAAGGAAGAAATCTCAAATTTCTCTTCCCTTTTTCTCCAGTTCCATTAACGAGAAAGTAAGAAAAAGGAGCAACGAAACATGTAGCTCGTCCTCACTAATCAAAATAACCCCCGAGAACCACTCAGCTAACCAGCTTGTTTATAATGTTCATTAGTCGAAGGAGTATCAAGTTTACCTCATGATATCTGATTTGTAGCATGGTGCACTTCATGCACATACACAAATTATAGATCCAACTCTGATTGTAAATCGTCCGACTCACATAACCATCTTGCAAAAAAAGATGCTCCACCGATGTGCTGTATCTATTCAACTGCAACCGAAAATGCACTAAAATGTAGAAACTAGGGACAAAAAAGTATTGCCATAAATAAGCTGGAAATAAGTGGTTAATAGAAGGAATAGAGAGAAGAGCATAAGGAAAGAAGTTGTTTTCTCGCCGGCCCAAAGTGCAATAGGCTACTTACAACCAAGATTTTATGAGGCGACCTATCAACACTCGACTAATTAATGGTCAATACTTGGAGGGATGCTCTTAGCGATTGGGAAGTTGGACTTTACCAAAAAAAAACATCCATACCCATGAAACGGCTAAGTGCCTTAAGGTTTTTCATGAAAAAGGTTGTTGGACAAATTGAGTATAAGAGAAAGGATATGAGAGAATATTGCATCAATAAAGTTTCCTTAAGTTGAAAGAAAAGTGTACGATAAATGGATTTTATTTTTCTTACCATGATGCCACCAAAAGACCAAAAGGACGTATGTACTCATTCAAGGTTCCGAGATGAGAAAATAGTCATTCCAACATCAGCACCACCACCACTCGTTTTGTCTTTGCACTTTTGCTTATCAGTCTTTCTCTGCATGGGAAAATAAAAGCAAAAACTCCACCTTAGTCAGTACATTCCATTCAAAAAGTCAATTGAACACGCGAGCCGAGCAGAGCACGACGATAAGCTACCTTACATAAACAGTCATCACATCGCATCCAAAAATTTTGGGTTACGTTTTAGACACAATAATGTGTCAGGAACTAATGCATCTACGAGGGTCGATGTATATATGTATGTGTATACACATTTAAACACACATAAGCCCATCCATCGATTTACCATAAAAAGAAATGTTGTGAACAAATAAGAATTAAGACTTTTCCTTTAGAGCTTCCTCTACTTTCTCCACCACATCCGAGAAACACAACTGTCTACATTTGGAGAGAGTAAAGAGAGCCCTTTATAATGGCAAATATGGGTCTGTGGTGTCCGATAAAAAGGATACAACCGCTTAAATGTCTCTCATCTCCTCCCGTTAGCTTAGATACGAGCCTGAAAATGGAAAGTATTGATAATGCGTCCTCCTTGTTGGAATATAGAGCAAGTGTCCAAGTGAGTATACACTTTATACGTTTTCTCCTTGTTTGCTTTCTTTCCCATCACCAAACATCAACCCTAAGCCATTGAACCTCGTTTCGTGTGTGTAGTATAAAGTAAGTACATATCAGTTTATTTCTTGACCATCGTGTCATGCGATCTAATGTGATGCCGTGCCACATGTGATGTGATGTGATGATGCAATGAAATGCAATAAGAGCTCAATGCTCAATTCTATTGTTCAGTTTCTGTGTAGCAGCATCACATCAGAGGCTTAGAAGAATCATATTCTACACGGGGAAACGATGAAGAATATATAAAAATGATGTGAAAACGAAAGCACAGAGAATTAGGTATGGTATACTCATAAGTTCGTATATAAGAAACACACATTACTAAAGTGACCAGGCTAATAGCTCAGGGATTTTAGTTTTCCCCAAACCTACAGAAAGGTTGCTAGCTATATCACAACCTTTTTATGACCCAAGAGGTTTCCTTCTTTGGAGTCTTGCCCTTACCTGCATTATTGGTTGAAGAGAATGTCTTCTATACCATCTTTCCTGTCTCTGATGCTGACCAACAAAAACCACCAAGAATCTATATATAAACCTTCTTGCCAGCTTGGTGTCGGCTAGTTTTATAAATACACACGCAGAAAAATGAGGTTTTTACTCGTATCCTATTCAATACAATAATACAATGCGTATCCTGTTTGCAACAACTCAAATATTGTGACTATTAAACAAGAATATGCGTGTTGTAACACAATGGATTGAGTAGATTGGCAATGACGATGAGCAACTTTTTACTTCTTCTTCACTTTCTTTTGTACTGTGCCAATAGGGCGTTGTACTCTCAAATCATGTGGAAAACTGACAAAAGCAAATATCTTTCACACTCCCTATTTTCACCACCGCTTTCCATAATCATGCTGCCTTGTTCAGCTAAAAAAAGATAAATGTAATCATAACTTTCCACCAGAGCAGCTTTCCTTACATAATATTGTTTTGTTAGCTAAGATCAGAAAAGTAAAATATACCTTCCAATATCACGCACCCTGTTATCATCATCCCACCAAGAAATGTATTTTTTAATATCGCACGCTTTTTTATGATAACTTTCGTGATTACATGATATTATCTCTAGATTGCTTGCCATCACCTACTCTCCTCTTTGTTGCGTATTTCTCTATCATCAGTTTAGAATAGAGGTAGCTACCTTTCCCATCCTGTATTTTTCATTGGGCTTATAATATTGCTAATAATGCTTCAAAGAGAGGAAGTTGAAAAATCCCTTGGAAAACGTTCCCTCGCCTGGAGCAAATGGAATACGCAACAGAAGTTAAAAGCAGATGTGTAAGTCTTCACGTGAACTATCTATGTCCTACCTGTATGTACATGAATGAAGTTTGAGCTAGCTCTCTCTCTCTCTCTCTTCTTTGGGAATTTCTTTGGGAGGAAATAAAATTAGATCATCTAAAAGCGTGAAACCTCATATCACAGCTCATAAATGCCAAAAGAAGTGTTCACTTGGCAGTTCTTTTTTCTTTCTTTTGGGTATCATCATTATTTAGTGATTGCATACTTCTCGGATTTCTCTACTTTTGCTTTTTCTTCTTATATAGATCCAGAATCAACACAGTGCAACCCCAAGAGAAAAGCGATACTTTTGGTGATGGTTATAGAACGAAATTGTGGTGGCGGTAGGAGTAGTGATGAAGGTGTCGGCATGTGTGTACCTAATCCTCTGTAGACATTACAAACAGAACCTGGTAGGTAAGCTGTAAGATATGTAAACAGAAGCAGCAGGAGTGTAAGTTGGTAAATGATACATAAATACCGGGGCTTCTCCTATTTCTATTCCAATATTACCTTCGAAACCAATATAAACCGAAGGATAGGAGAGGGATGAAATGGGAGCAAAACGATGATATTAAGGAATAGATCCGGTGTGCGGTGAATTGAGATTGTATATAGATAGATTTGATGGAATCACCCGACAAAAAGGTACAATATTGCAGCGGAACGAGAAAACGAGGGTGAGATTTTCTCGGTGAAGAAGAGGTATGGGGTAAGCAGAGCAGAGGTAAGGCAGAGAAGACGAAGAATATATGAGTTTGGAAAGTTTCCTTTTTTCTACATGAAGGGGAAATAAGCTTCTTCCGATCGTTTAGCTTTTCCACAACTGGGATAGCTAATAGCTTTTCACGTCCCCATCTCATCTCACTCAAAAAACCACCACTGCCATCAAACAATCCATTGAATTGCATCCCCGTACTTATGTGAAACAAGAATAGGTGATCAGATCAAGAATGTAAAAAAAGGAGAAGTATCAAAAGTTGTTAAGTCAGTTTTTTACCAGAATGAAGGTGATTCTTTTCGTTTTAGCTCCGCTTTATTCTCATCTTATACGCGCTGTACAATGCATTCCATTTTATTCCTTGGAGCAAATACAAAAACGGGAGAGGATACAAGGCTCACCAGTCATATGCTACAGTCTACTTTTGCGGCAGGTTGAGATTGCTTTTTGGCTTCATTCAATGCAATATATTAGGATTTCTTATAGGAATTTGATTATCTTGTGCTGAAACTTCAACTTTAAATTATCTTGCACACGAACCTCATAAATGTCGACAGCTAACAAGGTACGTATCTTTATAAACTTTGTGTAGTTTTTTTTTCATTTTCCCACAAATTGCTTATGCTGATGTTTTTTATGTATGAAGGAATATAAAATGCATACGTTCGTTATTTAACGAAATCGTTATCACCGTTTTATGTACAAGGTATCACACAATTGATTAAGTGCAAATCGCACATTTTCGCATACCCGTCGAAAAATTCGGTAGTAAACATACTTACTAAAAACTAACATAAAAAACTTTAGGCTCAAATCAAATTCAATTCTGTATCAATAAAGCTGTTGCTCCATTGCCAACATTCTGGGCTTATACCTTGCAAAATAAATTAGCAGTTACTTTTTACTTTCAAAACCTAGTGATAATAATAATAATGATAAAAACCAGAACGTTTTTCAAGTGTTTTTTGTATGTGTAACTGACTAACTCTTTATGTCATTTCGTATTCATTACTCGACTTAAGTACCTTTTGTCTCGGGGAACTAACGTATGTATTTATTATTTCTTAGTATTGATGAGGATAATGCGCGAGTGTGTTATTATCACTGTGTTTTTCTTAAACTTGAGGAGGTACAATACAAGGTAAAACATTCCTGCAGGTAAATATCTAGACCATACGCTCACAAAGTCACCAAAACACCGGTATATTGCTGTCTACTCACATTGATACTTACGATTAGTTTGACATTCACTTTGTTCATATGCCAAATCCGTTATCATCAGTACGCACGTACGTATCCCAAACCAATATTATTATGCATCTGGTTGTCATGTACAAGCAAACAAATTTTGAAAGAATTTTAAACGTGAGTAATAAAAGCAAGAGAGAAGAAAAGAATTGCAAAAAAAGATACTTAGAGATACACTCAACTCAACTTTGTTTCTCCTGCAGCTAACATGTTTTCAATTTCGAGAATGAATTAATACATCCAAGAAAACATCAAGGAAAAATTCTCACTTGCTATCAAATATACGGGATTTTATTTTGCCTCCGAGATGATGATTATGGCGAAGGTGATTCATAAATTAAAATTTACATGCATAACGCAACACAGAGCCCGTGATCATGATGCTGGTGATGGAATCCCTTAACAGGAATAATGATATGGATTCTGAATGTGCTACAATGATGAAGTGCAGTGGTTTGGTTAGTGTTACAATCACCTTAAAAATTGTATTCATAAGTATTCATGTGCTCATATCCATGCATGTTCAGATTTACGTCGTCGTTTATTGAACGCGTATTATTGTTTGGGGGTGCTGCGCCGCATCATCTTGAGAGTTCAGAAAATTACTCACAAATATCACATTGAAATGCGAGGTCTTTTCCCTTTACCTACTCCATTGTGATGTTGTTTTACACCGTTTTGAAAATTACTTTACTTTTTTCTGATTTAATGGGCAATGAACATAATACCTGAAACTTTGTTCATTCTCTTTCTGTTGATGGTGATGATGATGACGACGACGACGGTATTTTTCATATTCAAAAAGGTTCGAATGCGTAGAATTCATGATTTCACAAAAACTATTAGATGGTAGTCGACGAATAATAAAGTTAAACGGCAGCAACCGCTTACTTCATTTTAATCACTTGAACCACAAGGTGTTGATGAGAAAATATGAAAATGTGATAAAAAAATCATAAAAGCTCAAACTCATAACACATTTCAAAATGTACGTGTTTGACGTGTGGTTTAGTTAAATAATATCAATTGAAAGAATAAACGCAATGTCTCATCTTGATATGTCGACGACGGGTTGGCTTGATGCAATCCATTTTAACCTCCATCAGGCGTATGCTAATCAACGAGTTTATCAACCCGAAATGTTGTTAAGGCAAGGCAGGTCTGAACTATACTGGCTCACACAAGCCATTTGTTACTCGTAATTTGCTACGTCACATGCATAAAAGTGGCAAAACCAGAAATAAGCATAAATGATTAATACAATTTGTAATCATTAAAAAGGTCTACCACAAAGATTAACAAAGAAATAAATGTGACAGTGAGGAAAACATTATGTTTCATGCGTGACCACATGCAAAAACTGAGAAAGAAAGCTTATCGATACTTCACGAATTGTTGACTGCTATGCATACGCACAAATTTGCTTTCCTTTGGTTCAAATTACCTATGTATATATATTATAGTAGTGAAACTACTACTACTAACTAAGTATACTAACACCCAATACTATACCAATTTGGGTATTATCCTCCTTGCAATAGTGAAAAACGTACTTTCCAAAAATGCAATTCGAAAAACGTCAGCTCTTGCTCAAAGATATACATGTACTTTTAAAGAGAAACAAGTGTAGTGTAGGGGATGATGGAAAAATGAGGCAGTGAAAAACGGGAGAAGTAAACGAATGGAAAAATAAGCGAAAAAAAAACTGAGAAATAAGAAAAGAAATAAATCATGGTGAAATGAATGATGCATGGAAGAAAGCAAGGATCCAGGGAAGTCTCCCGATGCACAAGATTAATGTGTCAAGTTTGGCCGAACACAAGATATTTCCAAGTTTATGAATATATTTAAACTAGACAGCAACAACAGAACAAGCATAGAACAACCCTAAATTGTACATATGTACGGCGCGGTAGCAGGCAACAGCAACTATAGGAGAACGAAGAAAGCTAAGCAGAAGATAGAGAAAGAAAAATAGAGTACGAACACACTTATACTTATAACTAACAATATATTTATTCTTTTCCTCCTCTCGTTCCCATGCGCTCATTGCATTACAGATTGCATTGCTTCTGCACATTCGTCCATCTACAAAACGCAAAATGAGCATAGCGAGTTTTTTTGGAGATATTACAATCAAGGCGGTAAGAAATATCAGCTCATATCTCTTCTTCATTTTTATTTCCGTATTGTCAGTTTTAACATCTATTTCCACTAAGTTTCATTATTCGTATTATGTATCTCCAATTTTTTCGGCTGATAGAACGAACAGTAGAAATCCACAATTATATTTGTTTCATAATGTTGATGTACCATAATGTTAAGCCCTTGCAAATACCCTAGCAAATCGTGTATGACAACAGGGATGGTATCAGTAGCAGGAGTGTTTCTCTGTAATTTTTCAACCAAAAGGCAATAAAAAAAGAGTTAAATAGCCGAGTAACAACTTGGAGCGGTCGATACTAACAAAAAAATCCTTCCTTTATGGAATGTATCTGGAGTTTTTCCTTTTCTTTTTAATATCTGAGCCATGAAAAATAGAGTGCAAAATAATTTTATTCTTTTCACTTTTCTCTCTCTCACTCACTTCGTCTGTTCGAAAATAATTATGCGCCCAACAGGCACTTTTTTATTCTATTTCGACAGCATTGTATCCCTTTATCACAACCATATAGCAGGAGCATGTTCAGAGGAAACGAGTCAAATGTTTCAGAGAAAAATTGACATTCGACTGGAATGAGGGTCTTCTGTGGATTCGTGTATGTGTATTCTCATCCTCGACTCTTGTGCAAATATATTCATATTAAAGTTATGAAATGATGCTGGTTATTATCATTCCTTTGTGCAATAATGCAAGCCCATTTATTCCGAGCTATTTCAAAATTTTTGCTCCAACGTTGTTTTCCATACCATCACACCACACCAATGCTGCCACTCTTTAACATTTCAACTTAGCAAAAGGTAGAGGAAACAAGGAATGTCGAAGTCAAGCCAAGCAAGTGGTATATCATCATAGAACCGAATACAGGATATATGTCTGGAGGTGCTTTATAATATGAGTTGGGAGAACCTAAATAGGAAGCTTAAAATGGTTGATACTTTTATTTGTGCAGTTTATGGCAGGAGCTGCTTCTAAACATACATACTTAACGTTGTGAGTGGTGCGGCGCGGTAGGTAAGAAAATCAGCTCAACTTGACTTTATGCATTATTTAATGTATGATGTATTGGAAAAGGGAGAGAGAGAGAAAAGCGAGTGAGAGCTATAAAACCCATATATTATGTAACATCAGCATGCCATGGTACACAAATTGTGTTTACATTTCTTACGTGTACCAGCCAAAAACTGAAACAAGTAAGTAGTCAATGTTGCCCCAACACCCGTGATATATCAGCAGCAAAAAGCAGTGAGAATAGATGCCATGGATGGTGGTGTGGTGTGTTCGGTAATAACTAATTTTTTGAGGCAGAAAGCACATTGCTTAATATACTATTGCCTCGTTTCTTCCAATACATAATAGTAACACCACCTTACCAGTTTGTTTCATGTCTTTTAGTTATGTTAGAAACCTTTCCTGTCTTTTTTCTTCTCTTGATATTTATGTACTTGATACAGATAATTCATGGAATCACAATCGTGAGCCTTTGCATAGATGAAAATTTTCTGGGAACATCAGGTTGCACTTTTCTGTTTCTTTTACTTTTACCTTGTTACGACACGGAAGTGTATGGCATGTTTTAGATATATTTATAAAAAGAAATATTATGTAAAATGAGAACGAAAGAGCATGATGCTTAGCTTACTCAAATACATCATAAGATAATCGGTTTTTTCTTGAGAGATGTATGGAGAAAAGGGAAAGGCACGTAACAGGAAGAATGGAGCCTTCTTGCTGTTTGATCACGTCTTGTTTCGGGTCGGGAAAAGGTGGAGAGGGCCGTACAGGAATTCATTATTTTCTCCAACGTTACATACACATGTATTAGAACTCGCATGTTTATTTAAATTGTGCACTTTACAAATCAGCTTTTCGGATCATTTTGTTGTATGATGAATGGGGATAGTCATAAAGTTATTAAATTGTGTTGTGCAATCTTAAATTCAACAATATTATGTGCAATTTTAATTGAATGTGCAAATATTACGTCTGTACTAGGGTTCGTCTCCTAATTTATGTACCTAGCTCAAAATAGTACCTACGAGGATATTGGGGGAACACAACTCAGATCAGTAACACAAATATTCTATAACTTTGCGATTTTTTGCGAGGTATTTGCTAGCCCATAAAATGGGAGAAAAATGGTTCACCCAAACCACTACAAATTTTATGGGAATAATATAAACGTGTGTGTATAGTCAATATGTATCCAGTCATATGTAGTTAATGTCTTGTTGTCCCGACGGGTTCATAACTATTTACATATCAACACAATACTAGGAAGGATGTTTAATACTGTGTATTTACCTATATAGTGAGTACATTCTTTGCTGAAAAAGGGGCTCGTTTTTTTATATTTTACGAGTCTCTTTTGAAACATCATCGGCAATAGATATGTTGACAGTGAAACCTAAAGGTAGCAAATTACATGGTACGTCCGTCCATATAAAATGCTTTGCACTCGTTTTATGGATTTTTTCAAAAGATCGTAATCCTCCTTGTATTTACATTGTTTGAAGGTTTGATGATCATAAATAACTCATGAAACAATTTGTAAGCCCTGGTTCCTGTCACAACAAAAATACTGCTGCCAAACTTTGCTTTGTATTGTCTGTTTTTGCGATTCCTAACAGTTGATTGAAAATTTCAGAACGGAAATTTTATTTTGAACCACATCTATTATGCAAAAAGCATCCGCACCACTGGTTTTTTACATGATGAGATACTTTTTTATGTTGCGAAAATTATCAGAATCTATTTTACTTACGAAACATATATTACGTTTAATAGAAGAATATTTTCCCATGTCTCGATCTGGATGGATTACATTCTGCTCCTGGATATGATGCTTACTTTAATTTCGCCACAGAAATCAACCGAGAATGTCCAAGACATGAATAAGTGATGTAATATATAAAAACCTTTCTATAAATTACACTAAAACTAGCCAACTATCCCTTCAACCCGTGTTGTAGATTCGGTTGCTTCGCACTAATGGGTATGTATAAGAAAATATGCATGCCGAATAAAAGCTGAAATGAAACCGTTCCAAAAGCCTGACAGTAATATTGTGATTTAAAATGCAAGGCACAAAACACAAACACGCAACAAAGGGATGATGCAGGCGAGAGAAGTTGAGCCAAGCTGCTCAACAAGAGAATATGGTTTCATGGAACCCCTGCTGTCACAACTGAACAATAATTTCCTCCAATATTTCATCGATTAGTTCCAATAATGATCATGTATGTCGGTAGAATCAAGAAAAATTCAGTTTTTTATCTGTTGGCTGTGCTCTGTTACATAGTCATATTCCAAACTCCACACTGATCATCATCTAGTCTGCCCACATTGCATAATGAATGTGTTATCTCTTTTTTGATGAACACCTAATATATTGTTCTGGTTACGCAGTTGTACACTCTTCAATGTTGAATATTACGGAATATGTTATGCCTGATCGTTTGTATGTATATTGAGTATATTTATATGCCCAACACTTCCAAAGTGGACGAAATATATAACGAACATTTGTCATAATCCGAAAAGAAAATGTGAGTTTTTATGAACTTGGTAATAAAAATTGCTTCATTCTGTATTGCATTGTTAGTTATCTAAAGGCAACAGATCTTTTGAAAAGAATATTATGATCGTGAAAATTGTATGGAGTTTGAGCAATGGGAGATCAGGATGAGACAATCCGTTTCACCAACAGCGGTTTTATTTCTTCCCGAAATGATCAGTAATAATGCAAAAAGTATTATGCAATCTTTAACAGCATTATACTTTGTGAAACAGTCAATAAATACGTGCTGTTGATCATCGTTCCAACATTAACGTGAGCCATGTGTCCAATACATTTGTTTGTATTCAGCATGTAATTTTTGTTATTTTAGTTTGATCTGACACAAAAATTAAACACATGAAATTGTATTTACACCGTCCATCAGCTTCCTTTCCTGTCTTACTGGGCAAAATGGACATTCCTGCTTCCTTCCTGTCTATTCCTCTTCACATTCTCTACTTCATGATTTACGTGAATTTCGCAGTTTAGTAAGATAGAGAGCTGTCATCAATGAAAATCCTCTGTCACAGAACGTTAAAGGAACAAGGGAGAAGAATGTGTGAAAGAAGGAAAATGCAATTTCATGCAAATCAAAGTGTAAGGAACAATGACTACATGCATGTCCAAACCAGAGAGAGAGAAACGTTTTTGTATATCCATTAAATGACCAGATAAATCTTCGATTTTCTTCTATGAATGAAGAATACATGTGAAAGGAGACGGAAAGGAAAATGCTAAAAGGAAAAGGGGTGAATCGAAACGAAAGACATGAGGACAAGACAAGAGAGGACGCGTTGGGTTAGTTTACTCTTCGTATGCATAACCGAGTCCAAACCCATATGGTTACAATAACAATGTATATTATTTCCTTATGCCTTTTTCATCGAAGAAAGAGGAATGTCATTAGATTGCTTATAAAAATTCAGTATTGCATGACAATCGAATAAGATGGTTGGCATAGTACAAATGCCATCCTCATCCTACTGCATGATAGTAACATTTCATGCATAACATAATATAGAAAAACCAAAGCTCTAATCGAAACACAAACGCCAAAGAAGCAGCCAACCCTCTATTTCCCAAAAAATGGAAAAAAGACACATATGAAGGAAACAAAGCAATATGGTGACACTCAACCGGTAATATGGTGACTTTGACTCTGTCCGGTTGTCCTGGTGGACGCTCAGAACGCTGTCACACGAGGAACCACATATAGAGCACAATATTCTCCGAGAATGCGATACTGATATTTCTTCATACTAAAGTATTGTGGTTGAAAGCAAAGAATAGGGAAAACGATATACTATCAGCATCCCTACATCACAACGTTTCATATTTTTTTCTTGAATATATTATATGAATGCCAGATTCGATTCCTAAAGTTGATTTTTTGTGCTAATAGAAGAATAATAAAAGAAGGGAAAAAGACTGCAATGCAATCACTACTGCAGCCATATAGCTACCACCTCAACCAAAGTGACCTCTATTACAAGGGATAAATCGTGCATGTCCACCAAGTGTCCAACTCCAACGTATCCCCACAAATCATTCAGGAGACAAGACAAGACAGGTTGAGACCTTGTTGGGAAGAACACGACAACCAGTAGGATGAATAGTGAATGCGTACACTTATACATTACCATGTATCCCAACATTTATAGAAACTATATTAAGAAAAGTGGAAAAAAGGATTTTTGTTCAATAAGATTTTTGTCAAGATTTCAACTTCACTTTATTCCGGCTGTTCTTTTTTTATTTTTTTATCCATGAAAACCCCTTAATATCACATTTCCTCTGTTGGATAGGGTATAAAATTATCAGCGGGGGTGTGTATGTGGAACGAGAAAGAGTAACCAAACCACGCAACATAACCCTGTACTTTTATCAGGGTTGTGGACCGTTTGAGAAAACTTTGAATGGTTCATTGCATATTATCGTTCGTTCCATGAATGCATACTTTTTCGATGTATTAAACATTTTAATGTGAAGGATTAAGTACACAATTATAAAATATCTTTTGGATTCAACAACCCTGGCATCGCTTTTTTGGTCAAGACATGAACAATGTGTTTTTTACTATTATAAACTTATTCATCGCGCAACGTAATATAGATTCGTGTGTTATGCTCTGATCAAAACGATCGTCTTGTGTAGTAGTGGAGTATTACCATTCATAAATAAAACTGCAGTGGTGTGGTGGTGCGACTGCCATACGAATCAAAGGGTTCCTGTTCTGAAAGAGGAATTCTTCCTGAAATGTACACTGCCAGCGCAGCGTTATTATTTTAAAATGGACAATATATTCCTGTAAATGGCATTTTGTGTAGTGGGCATACTCTCGGGTTCATGAGTTTACTATTATTTAGGACGACGGTGGAAATGTAGGAGACATGGGATGGCAGTAAGACGCTCGTTATGTGATAATAAATATAATATTATGGCCAGACCATTTCAACAACAACTTGGTTACCTGTGGAGAATAAAATGCTTTGAATTGCTTTTTAAATTTGAGGACAGGACAGATATACATGCTCATGTTGCAATGCAA
The DNA here is from genome assembly GCA_001718145.1 of Orchesella cincta. Classification (NCBI taxonomy): domain Eukaryota; kingdom Metazoa; phylum Arthropoda; class Collembola; order Entomobryomorpha; family Orchesellidae; genus Orchesella; species Orchesella cincta. The sequence goes on along the minus strand of LJIJ01000084.1, from coordinate 135,965 downwards.
AAGAAGTGAATTTTCAAACATTTTCAAGGACTTTTTTATATTCTTCATTATTTCATCCTTGTAATAATATCTCGACGACAAATAAATAAGGACTCAGCAGCAGTCCGATGTAAGTATCAATTTCCAGTTTTGAAATTCGAAAGAAACAGAATGGAAATGGATTTGATTATTATTGCCTGGGAAAAATCAATGCTTTTATTATCACAAAGGATTCACAAGCTCAAGTTTGATGCTCAAAAAATAATAATAGAAATTATGGCAGAAAATTAACAAACTTTTCCATACCTCTGCAACACCGTTTCACGCAATGCAATAAGTACTACACAACTCAAAGCTGATGCTCTTTAAGTGTTTCCATTGTTATTTAATGGGAATATCATATTTTTTTGAAAATTGCATGACTAGCAAATGATTTTTTTCTACTTTTGGTTTGAGTTACGATTACAAACGCATATACCCTACTAAATCCCTATCTGTGTTTCTCTCACATACAACAGAAAAGCTATTACATACCGTATCATTTCAAACTTCTCTATAGTCATCATTAACATGATCCAAAAAGTATTCCTCTTTCAACTACTTCATCATAATCATCATCTTTGATGATGGTCGAATAAGTCGTCATCAAAAGCATCATCTTTCTCTTGCACAAAAAAACTTTGTTCCATTATGTATGGTTGCAACAGTATATACGGAACAGTACAGAGGAGCAGCCCAACAAAAATGCAGTTATATCTGTGAGCCTGTCTATAGAAAGAGTCTCTCATCGTCAGTCAGTGATCATCCGGAAATAGATGGTGATGGTTATAGTTATAACTATATCGCTATTGTATGTAGAAGCAAAAATGTGACAAGACATACATAGTTTTTTTTGTAAAAGAAAAAAAGTTTTTATATGTTATGATGAAGCATATTTGTACATATATGCTCCAACTCTCGAAGTCACTCACCGCACAGACTCAATCTGTCGGCGTTTGGAAAAAGGGCAGAAATGCCAAAGAACATGATTACAGGCCAGATCCAATTATGAGCAATTAGATTTTTTTCTACCCTTTTACACATCTCCCATGTCCTAAATGTTGCGGGAAGAGATAAGGGTGTATAAATATAAACCTTAATTTGTGTTTTCTCCAACACGTTCTGAAGAATCTGTATTTTTACTAGAGCCATTTAAAAAGTCCATTAAAGCTCGCAATTCCACCTGCAACTGAATGCGTACATACAATTTTGCACAAGGAGGAAATTTTCAAATGCTGTATGAACTATATGGACAGGGCTATTAGTGGAGTACAACAAAAATATTCAATAAATTATACATTCCTCTCCTAGAGCAATCAGAAGCAGTAGCAATAGCAATCAAAGGCAAAGTGAGTTGGCTGTCAGGCAGAAAAAAGTGTAATTTCTGTGACGGTATAAAATATTGGAGGACACATGTGCATCTGCAAAATAATCTATTGTACAACCGGGAAGTTGAGAGTTCCTACGCATTTTTTCTATCTCCTTTCTATCGTCTTAAGTTTCAAAATCTGTAATGGTATGGTATAGTGTATAAATAATTGGTGCAATAATCATAAGCATCAAACTCATCATAGCTTCCCTGCTCTCATCATCAGCCATCAACACTGCCATACCATCATCATCATTATAGTGCCATGGAGTCGTCCTCATAATTGAAATCATCTATTTTACGTTGCTCCAAAACCACAGATGAGCAGTCAGTAGTAACAAACTAGAAGAGGAGACGACGGGAGAAGAGTAGTAAGAGAGCTGAGAGACTTCTTTCAAGATGTTTTTAATTATGCACGGATCAGACAAAATATACGTACATGTTGTGTACATTCACTTCATATTCACAGCGACAACGATTCCATCTCAAAATAATATGCTACCGGGCTTCGGTTTAATTCAACAAGACAGCACGTACTCATGTTTCCCATAGACTATTAGTTATGATATTTCTTCTCTCCTCTCCTAGAATATGAATGTATAATCTGACTGCACACTTGAGCTTTTTGGGACGAAATCAATGAAAGAAATTCTTTGATATCTCGACAATGACTCCATTTGACATCATCATCCTCATCCTTGACAGATAATCAGTATGCTCAACGCACACACATAAAAAAAGAAATGCGTGATACTGTATGCATAACCAGTGGTTTGGTTGCACTAAAAAGCACAAGAGATCATTTTCCTCTTTCAAAAATGCACTCTTACGCTTTAATGAAAACGTATGGATGTATTTGTAGCTTTTTTGTCGCCCTACACCATCCCAAGATCGTGCACATATACATAAAGCGTCTGCAAAGGCAGTTGGCGGCAGTCAGTCAGTGAGTTACTCCCACAAAAATCGTAAACCCTTTTCTCGGTTTTCTTTATAGGTTTCTTTGATTACTTTCGATTCACAAGTTGGTGGAATGGATGGATGATGGTATAACATGGTAAAACCCTTGATGCGGAAGATGATGTAATAAAGACAGATCCTATGGAAAAAAATCTGTCGAGGTTCTATTTTACTATGGAGGTTCCAATGAGTGGGGTGTAGAGTGTAGATATGTACCTGATATTGTTCGGAAGTTTTTTTTTCGCTCTCCATCTACTCCAGTACCAGCCATTAATGCTCATTACTTGAAGATCACGTTCAAATAAAAACATTTGTGAGCTGTAAGGCACATATGTCGACCCCTTTTCCAGTCGTTCCCACTACCACCTTTGACTTCGAAGAAGTGGAGAGGAAATTCGGATTGCTGATGTGATGATAGGGATGCTCTTTTCTTGTCATATTGAGATCATACCGCATCATAATATCGGATGCACATTCTTTGATACGGTGGTAAATTAATTGAGATCAGACTTTAGGGGCGAAATGAGATTGGGAAAAACCACAATGTATGTTGAATCAAAGCAAAGTTTGTGTAAAAATGTGCAAAGAGTTTCTGTAGGAGAAACCTAGAGTTGAGTATTCAGAGTTTGGAACTTGCGAAGGAATGTACTAAACTGACTGACGATGAATGAGAGAAAAGAAATCAACTCCTCAAGACACTAATAAAATGAACACATTGATCACTGTACATGTCAGATTGATGATGGATTGCTTCCCAAGACAACTCATTTCTCTCTTCAATATACACGCTAAACAATCATCGTGCAATGGATCTTATGGATCTAATGAAAGCAGCATTATTTACTAGACAGGAGAAATACGCTAAATTCACTCCGCATTTCTACTGGATGCATGCTATCCCATCGCAACAGTTCTAAGAAAAACTACTTCGGGATTAATTGATGGATAAACAAAGCTCAATTTGAAAAATAATAGACGACGTCGTTTGAACGGAACATAATCGGGATTGAATATGGAATTGTTTGGGAAACATGGAGTCATTGGTTTATAAGTTAGATCCTTTATGAATCAAACTTTTACCGACAACCTTTGCGCTCATTAGATGTGATTTGGTTTGACAGACTGTGGGCATATAAAAAGTATTTTCAACCAACTTTATTCCTTTACGGCATTTTTGTTGGGGTATCCGCCAATTAATCACGTCTTCACATGTGTACCAGGTACCATAAAGTGATGAAGTATGGGTATTTTTGCGTTTCTCTGACACTGAAATTTTCTTTGCTTATGACCGATTACTGCTATCATCATATTTTACTACTGCGAATATTCAATCTTTAATATTATTAAGTTGGAAATAACGACCTTTGCCTTTACTAAGGTTTTTTTGCCAAATGCTTAAGTATGCAATATTTTCGTTTTTGGATCGTTTAAGGAGTAAAAGTAGCTACATACTGAATGCAAGCTTTCAGTCTGATCCCATTCCTCCGTGCATTAATACACAATTTGAAGAAAGGAACCAGAATTTTAGTTTGTGCAGACTTGCACATTCTGTCTGAAGACTGTCGTCACCACCCATCCATTTCAAAGGGTTTTAATAGCTTTGGAAAGACTCGGAAATTACAAGGTTCCTAGTAATAAAGTGAAGTAATAAATATTTATTGGAGAGACAATTAACGAAACTCTTCAGCCCCAATCTTGATTTCCCCAATGTACAGTTCTCTCTTTCTCTCTGTGCTTCTCGATCTTAAAACTCAGAGTTACGTTTCTAACTTATGCTTCATATTACACTGCGTACATATACAAATAAATTCTGTGTAAAGCAGAATAAGATACGTAGCTGAACGAAGATAAGCTGGAGTTATTGGGGTCGGTATAGCTACTCAAGTACTCCGTGAAATCGGACGACAATTTGTAGTCAGCGCGTACATAACTTTTACGGAATCAATTTGGCTGAAAATTGAGCTTAGAAGAGCATTGGAGGCGTATTATCAGTGAACCAAGTTTGGTACAAATCGGTCAATGTATGTGGTCAGGTGAGTGCAAAAGGACGGACAACTTGTAAAAGCCATAACTTGCTGAATTACATTCAGCTACGTACGTAACAAAGAACATAATATACCAAGCCGTACTTATCATTATGCAAGTATGTCCACAAAATCTTAAAGAAAATCATACTTTTGTTAACAATACAGTATAGGTCCACACGTATAAATAAATGCAGATAGAAAGCAGGGCGGTGAAGGTAGGTGGGAGTGAAGTAATCCAAACTGTGTTCAGGATAATAGGGTTGGGAAGATGCAATACATACTTGCATGTGCTTCAACCTCAAGTCATGAGACGAAGTTTACTTTTTATGCATGTAGTTTTTTTTATTTTCCCCAAAAATACAGGCAATAATAATATTAGTCTAATAAAGGGACGAAAATATGTTTGAAAAGGGATCATCGATGCAGATGCGTGTTTACAGAAATACCGGCAACTTTAGTGTACACACATGATTACAGATTATGTGTCCAAACATAAAATAGGAGGATCAGTAATCCACCATATATTTCTTACACTACCTCTTTTTTGTCATATATTACGTATCATTTATGTGGACTCCACAAGTTACAACAACACATTATCAGGAGGTCTTATTACACGCCTGATCTTGGTCATTGCTGGTTGATGATGATGACGACGACGACGAAGATGCCGCCGCCGCATCACTATTTTGGTATAGTAGAACACTGACAACCCCTGTAAATGTGCTCTTCTCTCTATGATACACTCATTGAAGCTGATGGCATGGAATTATATATAAAAAAGCTCATGAATTAGTCCACACAACATCATCACAAGAGCTTACAGGCACTAATTATCATTAGCAGGCCTTTTAAGGAGAAAAAAAAACTTTCTTAATACACAAAAGACCTCTCAAAATGAGTATAACAAGCCAATCAAGCAAATTGCTTTGCATAATACATTACACGGGCAACCCGGTGATTTCAAGAACCCAGGCAGTACAAAATGCACCAAAGGCGCACATCAAAAGTAAACATTATACGCCACTAACAAACATACATCGTCTGTAGGATATGGCTTTGCAATCTTCGAAAAACCTACAACTCTTTAAATGGCATGAAGGCTGTAACTGATTAAAAACAGTAAGATCAATTGATTTTATGAAGGGTAGTTAAGAAACCATATGATGCACGTAACAGTTTGTCCTCTTGCTAACCATGAAAGCATAAAGGAGGAACATGAGTTCAATCACAAATTTTACAGTCTGCTTTTATAAACTTCCCTTCCAGTTTCGTTGTCAATAAAATTCTTAATGATGTGATATGATTCTAACGATGATTCCCTATTCTAATTATTGCACCATGTTCCCTCTCCAAGCAAAGGAAAAATTTTGGGAAAAGGGTAAAAACTCTGAGATTCTATTAATGGACTGCATTGTATCTGCTCTGTGAATTATTGCCATTTGACTGGATAGCATATCCAGTATAAACTTATCTTATAATAAGAAGAAAGGGAACGAAACGTAAAGAGATAATTACTCTTACTTTAGGAAATGTATGCCCATTTTCTAAATTTTTGGAACTTTTATTGTCATTATGCTTTTCCTTCCTTCCCCTGTCTTGCAAAGTTTATATGGAGACGACGATCCCGCGATATCATTATATTTGATCCCATCTGCATGCCATAAGTCATTAAACACTACGATCTAATAAATTACATGGTTCTTTATTAGCAACAGATAAAATAGTGTTTGAGACGAGGAGAATGTAAAGGAGAGTTTGTGGATTGGATTCCTCGCTTATATTTTTAGTATAAAGGCCAATGATGATGACGTCGTTTATGTAGGTACTCTTTCAATAGGGCATTTTGAGTAAGAGCGAGAGAAGCTGTTGAAAACGGGCGATTATCACGGTAATGATGACAACGACAACTTCAGAGATGCTCCTTTGCATCATGGACGAAATACCCGCAGAATTAAATTTTTCAAATTATTTTGTAGAATTTATAAAATCATCAATAAGTACGCAAAGGATTTCCTCAGCGTCCATTATGACGACTGCGTGACACCAGCTTATGCAAAGTAGAAAGAGCACTGTTCTTCTTGAGAGATCTCTTGTTTGTCGGACAATCTTTTTTGTTTGTTTGTGAAAAGGCTGGGCGAACTCGTTGAACAAGTTATAGGTTAAAATACACACAGGCCAGCATTCTGCAAGCTCGTTGACGATGAGAGATGATCATGAAGATAGCCTTGCATACCAAGTAGCAGTGTGGAACGAGAACATCGTCGCTGGTACGTACGAACCACTATAAAATCATCCCAATTGGAACGTGCTGGATAATAGGTCTATCTTGCATTGAGTTTTAACAAGTGATCCACCACACGACAAGGCAAGGCCGGCACTTAAAATGGGCAAAGGATAATGATAAAGCGCATACATCTATATATTGATATGCCCCCATCATCATCATCTACAACCTCCTTAAAATGCGTTCAAGTGATCATACGGTAATTGATCTTGCCTTTTCACCAAAAACTTTCTGTGATGAGTATAAACGCGCTGTGAAATCATTATACGCTGGGCTCTTCACCATTTATGTATCCGGAGAACGGGTAAAAAACTAAATAAGCCTGTATATTTCTAAACGCTTTCGACGAATCTAATCAGCAAATGTCTTCAAGAATGGAGGAAAAGGGCTTTTTTCTCTTTAGGAAGGAAACTGGTAGATAGATACGAGCGTCCATATGCATAAAAACTTTTTTGCAGCTCAAATATTTGTTTTCCTCTCTTACTTGACTGCTTTGAGGCATTTTTGAAGTACCATTTAAGATCCGAGTGTTTATCTTTTATGTCGGGTAAAATGTATCATGAAAACTTTCTCCATTGCATCATCTGATTTGTAAGTAGTTTTAATAAGGCGCTTACACACTATACTCAACACATACCCATGCATATTATTACTCCTTCCATCTCTGCTCTCTAAGAGCGCTCAGCAGTATCTTTTTGTATGCAAATGATTAGTGAGTGGAGCAGACATTGTGAACCAAGTCAAGAAAAACAAGAAACAAGATAATGCAAACAAACATGTGAAGTGGATTATGTGTTTTCATGTATTTTGCTAAATCATCATCATCGTCATCATGCACACAAGTTACACAACGCATACATCATGTATATTAATTCATTAGCGCTGATGAATTCATATACACAACACAGTTCGATATATCATGCGCATGTAAATACACAACGCTATAAAAGTGAGACATTACGAAAGATACGAATCGAATTTTAGCCAAAACTAAAAGACGCTTTCTTCTAGTTAGCAGCCAAGCCACCAAGCTAAATTCTCTCTGTTACTGATAAACGAAATAAAAACAGAGGCAGACTCAAAAATCCAAATTTGTACATTTAAGCACATGCTAGAGAAAGTAGCGGTGATAATGAGATGCAATGCATGTACAGCAACTGAAGATATATATTTATGTATTTGCTAAATATATTTTACACCATGCCATGTTTTCGGTACCCGATGAGAGGGACTCAGCAGCACGTAAATCAAAGGCCTTCTCTTCTAGCTCAACTTTCTTACCTACTTAAGCATTCCAAAGCACCTACATTCCATGTGTTGGAGTATACTCGTGAATATATGAGCTTTATATGAGTATCATGGTGGAGGAGAGCAAAATCCCAAAAACTGACGAATCTTGTATAAATCAGGATGATAAAGGAAGAGGAGTAGATATTATTTTATTTTGTGTATAATATAATGATTTCCTATCTCTTTACTATTTCAAACGAAGGAGTTGTTCCTTTTTCCCTTTATAATCTTGTCTGCAATAGGCATAAAGGATGTGAAGAATATGACGATAAAAGGAAATAAAAAGGAGAAGGTTCAGCTATCCAAGATGAGCCTGCAAACGGGGAGAAAAGAGGGAATCCAGTCAAATTTCGATGTTTTATAAGTTTATAACACACACACCAGTGTTCAACATGAATGGAATGGATTACACTGGTATAACAACAAAAGACGTGGGTAGTTGTAGTAGACTTGTTCATCCAGCTCCAGCAGTACTAGTAACGACATTATGATTATAAGTATGCAAATATCGTTTCTTGTCAGCCTGCTTGGAATGAAATTGAACGACTCGCTTTTTAACCATCACATCACATGTACTCCGAATCTTGGATGGAGTAGAGTACATGATGTAGTAAATGGTAGCATGTAAAGCAACAGCAAAAATGATATACACCTTTCCTTCTTTCTCCTTCTCGCTTGAAATAAAGAAACTCTCACAGAAAGAGAAAAGAAAGATGAGAGGAAGAGATGAATTTAGAAAAGGCCGACTTGTCTTTTGATCTCTGTTGAGGAATCTTTCTTTCTTTCTAACCTAACTTGTTATTTCATGTAAGATCTCTCGTTCTTTAGCATACATGTGAGTACTTATATCCTTACTTTAGTGTTAGTGATCTATCTTGCAGTACAGCTGCCACTCTTTGTCTTACACTACGTGAAAGAGAGTTTGCTCCGCATTGGCAAACTTATATCGTTGGTGTGTGTGCTATCTAATCCATCCACTGTTTGGGTAGGTATGTTGTTGTTTGGAAAGAAAGTTTTACTCATTTTTCGATCATGGTTCATGCAAGGAATCTTAACGTGAGGGATAAATGGAAGAATGTATCTATTTATGTAAATACAGTACTAGTAATTTCTCTTGCAATATCCTACACATTACAAATTATGAAACTTGGAGTGGTTTGCGAAACAAGGCTTTATACCTTACAAGTATTCGTTTCACAACATTACAAAACAAAAATGTATGTCTTTTGCTACGTTTTAAGGTATTTAAAACGTTCAGAGCGAAATATATACTGTGAGCAAGAACTTAACTTTTAAACTTCTCAGTTGTTATGGCAAGATTTATCGGTTTTGTTTATATTAGAATATATAATTAGTATCCCTACATAGATTAAACAATCCAATCAATATATGTGTATAAATGTACATTCCAATTAGCGCTTCCAGCATCACAAACTGTTTGCTGCTTAATTTATCTATGCTCATCCTTGATCCCTTTTACAGTTCATGACGCGAAAATTCATTAAAATAAAAAGATGTATGCTTTGATTACAATCCTTCTTTCCGTCTTTTTAATTCCTAATCCCTCCAAGTCCTTTTCATTCTTGCTCCTATACTAAACTACACCTCTTACTTGCCCTTTTTTTCCTCCACTATATCTTGTATTGTGTATATGCGTTTAAAAACTTCATCAATTCCCTTTTCCTATCTTTTCCAACTTGGTCTCCGTTGCTTGACTTGACTTAAGCTTGCTTTTCCCAGCTAACTTCAGGCTTGTATACTGTCCAAGTCCAGCCTTTTTTTTGCTCACTCCTGATCCAAAAACTCTGTGTCAGTGTATAATAAGTGTATACCATTTTTTAACTTTTCCATACGACAGACTTTTCCAGTTCCACTAAAAATCTCTCACATTCTCCTATCTTTCCACTTTTTACAGCAAACATTATGACTCTACCAGGAAAAAATAGTTGAAGGCATAATGAGTAAAATACATACATACATTAGAAAATCCGTAGGAAGCTCCAACTTAATATGTTTGCTTTTACTCTCTGAGATTCAGCCTTAGCGAAACATTGGATACGCTTGTATCGTTATATCAAAAGTCTTGAGTTTAGCGAAGAGAGAAGCCCGTCACAGAAACTTGCTGAGATTTCTCGTTTTTTCTTTCTCTTTTGCTTTAAATCTCTTCAAATACGAAACGCTCTTTTTGGTGTAGTGGTGTGTGTGCCCGCAAGCACTTGAGTATTATATATGATTACGAGCTCTAAATAAGCATGGCTTGAAGATTGAGACCTGTTTTAGATGGTGGCATAAAAAATAAACTTTATTTGTTTCGTCAAGTATCGCTTAAGAAGGTTGCCAAAGCTGGGGAAAACATGGTCTGTTTTTTATCTCATTTCAAAGCTCATCTCCTTTGCCCCTTTTCTTAATAATCAAATAATTTGCTTGAACATTGGCTGGAAACTAATGTTTTAAATGATTTCTTTCCTCCAACATCCAGATCGGGAGAATGTGAGCAAACATTTCGCAGACTCGTTCATCTCCTTTAGTCTAGAAAAAAACTTTCCCTGTGTTGGCTGGAATGTATTATTTTATATAAAAGTTCTACAACTTAGACAACTCAATCACCCACGTTTAGAGTGGGTAAAGGGTGAAAACCTATTTGAAGCGCAAAATATCACAAAGGTTTCGGAGTACAAGTCAATGACTTGCTCTTCCTGGTAAAAAATGTCAAATTTTCCACTGCCTGCATGCATTAGCATATATCTTTGATCTACGTCTTATTGAAAGTGGGATGATGGGAAGTATTAGACTTGATATATCAGTTCACCTCACAAAGGCACTTTTGTTTGAAACATTTTCACTTTGCTATTCCATCAGCTTGACTACCTCTTCAAGTATGAGATTATATTGCATTTAATGAGCATTCTACCCCGAAAAAAGTAGTAATGATGTAGAACCTGCTTAAAAACTTTACCAGATCAGAAATGATTATGACGATGTTTTGGAAACGGAGCAGACTTCTATATAATAATATAGAGCGATGAAGCAGGTGAGACTGAATTCGAACAAAACGGAGAAAGCATTAAGCCGTCTGCAACGCGACAAATGACGAGCACCAGCTAAAAAGGAGCATCCGTGTAGCTTTTCCTTTTTATCCTTGATCTAAAGTGATACTTGAAAAATCCTTTTTAGCCAGGCGTTTTCATCCCTAATTCAATGTAGGCTTAAGGAATAATACTGCTTCATGAGCATAAAAAGTTATACTTATACATCGAATGGTATCAGTATAATATGCGGTGTCGTTTCATTTTGCGAAACGAAAGTAAGTAATCACACGGAAGAGTATAAGGTTCGCGTAACCATATAGCATACATGATATGAGTATGTCACTAGAGTACACTTAAGATTTGCTATCGCATCAAGGTGCTGGAATTAGATGCCGCATTTAGTAATCGAGCCTAGCTCATCGTCAGCCTGAAATTTGTGATTCTATAAAAACTAATTAAATTCATAAATTAGTCATTAAAGCTGGCATGCTGCTGTATGCTTTTTATGAGATTCCACATTCCACTTGATAATAAATTATATATGCAACAGCTTTTTATTCAATGAAAACATTTGAGATCAGGATGATTAAAAAATGCTACACAGGTATGAAGTGGAAACACACCAGGTAAAAAATTTCTTTCTGGATATCAAACAGTGTGACGCGTCGGCAATTATAATTAATATAGTACACCTCAAACTGTAATCTTGATGCTTTCACCAATTCACTTTCCCAGTACCCATCATCATTATCATCAGTTGGGCAATCCGTAAGTAACGTGTAAAAAAAACTCGTATATATGCTTAAGTGAACAGCATGTTTCTTTACCTTCTCTTGGGAAGAATGATGAGTGACAAATCGAATTAATATAGTTTGATTGGCAAAGACAAACTGACAGATCTTTTTCCATTGTTTATGCTCATGGATGTATAAATACCACTTTTGATTTGTGCAGCCATGGATTTCTAAGCCGTGAAAGAATGATGTACCGTACAGATGGGAGAGAAGCAACACGACGGAAACGGAATAACGACGACAAGGATTGAAAAGGGAGAGAAGTCATTGGTATAACGATTATAAAGGAGCTAGACCATTTTATACATATACTACTTAGGGCAAACGAAGCTTTATTCTTTTAGAAAAGAAAAGGAATGCATCTATCTCATTCATTCTAATATTTATTGCTTGGATTTGTTCAAAGATTCTAACCAGAAAGAGAATAATGGGGAGCTAGTAGTAAGTAAAATGTGAATGCATTATAAAATACAACCATTATAGTTGATACTACCAACTGGGCTGTCTTGTAAAAGAAGAAAAAGGACACAAAAATTGACTGTGTAGAACAAGAAATTAATTCGACAACAGGAAAATTCCATTGTCAATCATTCATTGAAAGTGCTCGGAAAAGAAGTATGAACTGAATATATGTACAATATAAATGTATAGTATAAAAGAGAATTTCCTTCCATTTTTTAGTGATTTGGTCTTTTCCCAATAGAAAAACACTATAGCGTGGAGCTCAAATGCTACTGAACAAACCCAATTTGTCTGTCTCTGAACTCTCTAACGTTTTGAAAGCTGCACTATTTCAGTTTGTGCTACTTGGGTACACGTGGTGTATTATGGATTCTGAGAAAGAGCTCAATCATTATATTATGCATACTTTATACCCAAGTTTGCACTGCATTCTGCTGCTGTTTGTCGGCATGTTGGCAAAATAAAAGAAGAAGGGGAAAATCTCGGAAGGAGTTCCTTTCATTTCCATGTCATCTGATATAAAGAGCATCTTACTGTCATAAGTCTGTTGTGTATTTATGTGAGGACACATTTACCATCAGATTCCCATAAAAGGCATGTATGCACACTACACTCGGGGAGTTTTTGCATTATCTCCATTTATGTTAATACTTTCACATTCATCTCTTCGTTTTCAAATGTTTCTCCTTCAAGACTGCAATGCATGCTAACGAGAGAGAATGTAAGCAAAATTGTCCTTATTATTCAGCGAGCGCTTTCACAAGAAAATCTAGATCAATGTACAATCATATACTTTTGAGATTTTCCTTGAAAGCCTCCCCATTCCAATTATTTTCTTTTTTCGTCTCTCTCCCACCAACTCCATTTATATGCATCTACTCGCACAAGCCGGCAAGATGAGGTAGCAAAAGCAAGACAATCATTCGTTTATGGGAATGTCAATGGGCAAAACAACAATTCTCAAGTTTGGCACCGTCCCCATTCCATGCCATGTTTGTTGGATTCTTTTCACCGACAAGTTGTAGGAAAAGTTGTGGCAGCCTCTTTCTCAGAAGAGTGTCTGTCTACCCTATCACATCATATCACAATCACCTAGTTTTGGCTGGAAACTGGCCACGGAAAATGAAGTGGAACAAGTGAAAAAAGATGTGTAAGCGACAACGTTGCAGCTCCTTATCGTGAAGGGGCTCCTACAAAACGTGCATAGCAAAACCAGCAGCAGTCAAACATAATCATATAACGAGCTGAGTCAACGCGTGCTTTAACATGTGCTGCTGAGTATTTAAACCATACCACCACTTCCGTAATGAATTGGCTATTGTGTATATTTCCTAGAAAACAGATATGAGAGAATAACACTAAAACTTGGAAACTTGAGATTGTAAATAAACATGACTTTACCCACTGGGTGTATAAAAGCAAGTAATAATGAATGCCTTTTTAGTGGAGACTTTATCTTCCACTTGCTTAAAACAGCGGAGCATTAGCCATCAAGTCATGTTGATAGCTGTTAAGTGACTGAAAAATTACATTTGAGGTAGTTCTCTCTGATGTCTTTCATCATCATCACCTCTACCACTGCTGCTACCACACCACATCACTCTCATCAGCATCATCATCATTTGCTTATTACGTACATGTGCTTCCTCTACTCTGACTCTGGCTACTGCACTATGTATGAAATCAACGTGGTGTTTGACTCTTCAAATCCAGTGGAAGGCGATGGAAGGTCCATACCACAAGCTTCGTTTAAGGAGGTTTAATATACAAATTGAGCAGGTAAGATTATAACGAGTATTATATCTAATTTGTATCCTTGTCCTAAACTTTTTCACAAATGATTGAAGTCTTCGTCAACGTCACCTCCTCATCAACCACCGTCCAAATTCCATACATATGTGTATAGAATTGTCAAACCGCTACGCCGTGATGTAAATATCCTTTAACCTGCAAGATATCCATTATCCAATAGATAGTAAATACGACATGTTACCTGTTGTGTATCACAGTCAACGCTGCGTGGGAACATAAAAGTGATTATAGTCTGGAATAAAACAATGCAGAAAAAATGTCTGTATGTGAGGTGGCTGCTTTTAATAATGCGCATCACCATAAGCTTATTCATTGAAATGATTTGTCATTTGTGGTGAGAAATGATACATGAGGATTGTGGGAAAGCAATGCTATTAATGCTGTCTTGGTATTAAGCTTGCTTCTAAAAGATGAGGCTTGCGTATCATTCAGTCGTTAGATTGAAAGTAATTCTGAATGGAATTTATTATGTAACCTAGTGATATGCATTACTTTGTTTCCTAATAAAATATGCTAAATTTTGTGAATGTATCAATAAACGAAATTATAAACGTAACACCGAACACTCAATTCATCCCCTTCATGAAATAACCAATAGTTCCTTAAACTACTGCACTGAAGTGGCCATGCAAGTAAGTCTGTCTCATGTCTCCCCAATCGAAAATCAATGTTGCTAGTATATTAGTTTTATAGAGGGTGGCTCGACTTTGAGCTTCTACACTCCTGATCGTTTTCGACAGGGATGAACTACGATGTGGCGTGCGTTACAGAGCAAGAAAAGGGTGAGTTTGGAACGAAAGGAACTCAAATATGGCACTATGCGTCAGCTTGTTTACTTTCTTTCAACAGAACACAATAATGTAGTTTGTTAACCCACTGCAAATCCATCATCTAATACAGAGCACCAGAGAAAATATCGTTCTCCAACCTACCTCCACGTCAAAACTGAAAAAAGTAGCTAGTGTTCTTATTTTCCCCCGCGTTTTGAAAAAAATGATGATGATCGTCTCAAAAATACATCAATATTTGTCTAGACTTGTCCATTTCTGCTATATTGCACAAACATTTTCGTGCAAACAACGTTAAGAAAGGGGAGATATTTCTACTGAAAAAAATATGATACTTCTTCTCCCATCACAATGTTTCGTGCACTGATGAAATATCACGGTCATTATAATCCTTATCCCCAGAAACGCTAATAACAACATTAGTTAGGAAAGCGTCCAGAATATAAATAAGAATGCTTATATAGATGTATCACATCACAGTGCATTGGAATGGCGACAAAAGTAGCAAAAGGAGACAAACCAATACAAAAAATGGTATTGTTCGCAACTACTCTCCTGTTTCATTTGTCTTTTATCTCTCCTTGCGGGCAGTAAACGAAGGATATCTATTTTGTGCACCAGACAAAAAGTAAAAACAAATACAAATTTACACATATTAAATGTTCCTATATCTGTCCCCTCAAAAGTGTATGAAAGTGCATCATACATATATATGCTACTAAGAAATGTTTACGTTTACGACTTCTCATGCCCCATTACATCATACCACCTAATTCTAGTCTGCTACTTGTGTACAAGTGTACAAGGAACGATGTGCCGTGAGTAAGGAAAAAGAGACAGAGACAGAATGACGAGATGTTTAGTTTTTGTGTGTTGTTCCTTGTTCGTGAGTAATTACTGATCCCTCACAACGGTAGTAATGGACCATGCAAGAGGTTCATAAAAACTCCAAACTTTTCCCATGACTCAAACCAACCTCAAGAAATGACAGTAACGAAGGATCAGACGAAGCTTGAGCAATTAGACAAATAGGTTATTTATGATTTCTTCTCCTTGCTACTATTTCTATCAGCCCGACACTGAAAAGATAGTAATGTAATTGTGGCAATGTTTCCCTTACATTTTTCCATGCCACTGTTGACGAAAGAAAATGAACAAGATCAAAGGAAAAAATCTTAAACTATGCAAAAAATGGTCTCAACTAATCTTTCAGGAATGATCTGTACTTTGGTGTGCCGAATGATTGCTTGAAATAGCATAGAAATGCTTTGCAATCAAATCCCAGCAAATATTTTTGACATTATATTGGATCATGATCACATCACGACTTGATATTTGTAGCGGGTAGCTAATGAGTATGGATGAAAATTGCTTTTAACCCAATCATTAACTATCATCTAAGAAGGCTTCAATGCGAAATTAACAAACATGAATGGGAGCTCCGGAGAGCAATAATCATAACAAAAAGATGTGTTTACGTTTGTATCATCATAATTCCAACCCGAATTCTGTATTTTAAAAACGGATGTTTTTCGTCCCACTCAACTAATTGCACCATATCATTTTCATTGCTTCACATCATAGCATAACCTTGGATACGGTGGCCACCAACCAACAACACGAAGCTCTGCTCTCATAAAAAGAATATAAAGAGCAATCAGTGACATTCCTTCCCCTTCGGCAAAAACAGATATTATATTATGTTGCTAGCAAAATGATTCCTTTGAGCTACGAAGCAAACAAAGAATTTGGATGATTCTTGAATCTATCAATTCCCTCATATCACATCACCTACAAACACAACGAGACAGTCAACAGGTAATCCTCATTCTGGTTCACTAGAAGAAGAGCTCATCAAACAGTCATCATCATCGTCGTCAAAAAACGAATATTATATTATTCGGATGCGAGCAATCAGTAGCGACTAATGAGTACACTACAGGCGCAACGGAAAGAGTTCTTCTTGTAGAAATTACGATACTTTCTTAAATATCTCTCATATTTTTCCTCTCAGTGTGCATCAGATAATGATTTATTACTCAATTTTTTCTCCAACTCTCCATCCATCTATCCTGTTCTGACGCTTCTTCTCTCAACGTGTACTAATCTCATTTGTACACTGCTGAAGATGCTAGTATCTCTAGCACATTCTTAAGAGTGGTGGAGTGCAATGGCAGAAATGATAGAATATTGAGTCCACTTACACAGCAGCTAAGCAAAGCTCTCTTAAAATCTACCCAAGAGGCTTATTTGCTAATAACACCTTAATCATTACACACTGAGACGAAAAGAAGATTGACGACTATGTCAGGGCATCATGGCGATATGTGTTATTTTTCGTATTGCGTACGAAATCTGAAAGATGATGAACACCTTTCGAAAGGTCCATAGAAACATATGTATATGGTTCCATACATCAGAAAGCTCATCATCAGCAATTCAGTGCCAAGTTGTGAAGTCAGTAAACGAAGGTGGTGGTTGACGGACTCCAGTGTGAAACTACAACAAAACTGCTAATGTGCGCTTGCTACTACTCACCAATTCACCATATACGTAAAAAGTGAGACTGACTGACTATGAAATTTTGAAGGTAGCCAAATAGCTTGCGTGTGTAGCACAGGAGTTGCTGCTACAGATAATGTTAGGAAATCTTGATTAAGCTCGAGAGAGTCAGCTTGAAGCAAATGAAAGTAAAAGGAAAACTATCAGAGCTTGAAACAGCTCTGAGAAATAGAAAAAGCCGCAAGGGATGAAACCTATTGCTTGTCTTTTCATGAACAAATGGTGAACTTTGGGTTTGGCCATGCTACATTTATCAGTAAGGAGCAGGAAAGTTTGGTAGTGGAACATCACTCATTTTATATGGCATTTTCTACTGCTGAATATTTTATACCGTCCCCATCACCAGTTCCAACGAGCCGGGCAGTAATTCAGCATTTATTTTTCGCCTGTAACTTCTCAGGTAGTAGATACTTACAATTGAGAAAATTCTAACAAAATATTTTAACATGTTGTAATATCCCACATGAAAAGTGTTTTTGGGATGATGATCATTCATGAGTCTATAGACTCCAAGTACAATAATGTGTAACACTAGTTGTGAAAGGTGGAGGGAGGAACGGCGATTGCAAAAGATATTAGCCGTGGCAAAAACTCTCATTTCCATCTCGTCATTATCATGTTCGCTTCACTGCCAAAAGCTCAAAAGTTAGTTGATTCGCTCATCCAGAAGGAATAATATTACAGCGAAGGAAGCCAGCAGAATGACGACAAAATATGTAGAAAACAGGAATATATCCCTTTTAGCAGGGGTGCAACTATGCTATACGTATCGGGGTATAATATATCTCTCTGTAGAGTTTGCGTAAGGAAAAGGGGCTCAAAGTGAACGCAAAAACTCTTTCTCTCTCTCTGACAGTCCAGTCAAATTAGACTTTGGATATGACATAACAAAACTCGTTTTGATTAGAGAGGAGATGAGTTTCTTTCGGAATTTTGTGTCATGTTAATTGGTTGGTTAGTTTTTATCCATAGGGAAAAGCACCCCGCTATAGCTTACATGCCATTAGCTGTGTCTTCGCTGAAGTGGTTGGTACACCCAACTTCAAGGTATTAGATTGGAGTTGCGGAGTGATACCTGGAAAGAGAAAGCAGTTCCGCTGATGAATTCGACTACGATTTTTCGGTTAAGTTAACAAAATTTTATTTAAGGAGCTTTCTAAGTTGAGCACTGAGGCTCGGTCGTCTCCAAATTAATAATTGATTTTTGTGGAAAACCGAAAATTGCTTTTTACACTTGGCTTTAAGCAAACACGTTTGTAACCCTTCTTGTGACCACCAAGATGCTCATGATCATCGTTCCTACATAAGATTTGGACAGGGAGGAGACGACTACCTATAAAATATGTAGAGTAGATGTAAAGAGTCTTTCATTAAGTTTAAATATTTATCAGGATCAATTAGGAAAGTGGATGCGTGTATTTCCATTCCTTGGAGTGTGTATACATGCATATTGCATAAAAGGGAAATCCCTCAGAAGAGTTTCAGAATAATCAAAGTTGGCAGGGTTCATTGCGGGTGCTATCCAAAGAGGAAGACTTTTTGTTGAGCCAACATCTTTGGTGGTGTCCATCGTGGTTAAGGAAATCTCTCCTCGAGCAGTTTAAAGAGTGCCGTAGAAGGCAAGACAACAGACAGACGGAATGAAGACAGGCATATCAACAGAGGCTGGAGACAAGTGAAGAATTTCCTCTTAGGTTGAAAATAGTTTTGAGAAAAGTACAGTTGTGACAAGGGAGACACACACAAAAAGGAGAGGTGAAGGAAAAAGGGGAAAAGAAGTGCGTTTGGAGAAAACCTCATGACGAGTGTGATGATTCTGTGATGCTGCAGCCGCTGATGATCATGATGATGATGATCATCGTCGTCATCAGAAATCCTCTCTTTTTGTAAGCCGTCATGGCTCTTCTGATTCTTTCTTCTGCCATACAACTACCACCATTACCACGTTTTCTTCTTTACTTATTTTCTCTTTCTGTATCTCCCTTTTCTTTCCCTCTCTCTCTTTCCACTTGTTCATGAAAATGCGACTCAGAGATCAGACATTACATCGACTTCGACTCGACCACTTTTTAGATATGTGCATCTTGTATACGTGTGAAAAAGAGAGCAGGGTGGAGAGCTGGCTAATAAGTAAAAGTAAGTGAAAGGAAAATACAAAAACTTAATAGTCAATGGCATACTACTCAACACTGTATAACTTTCAAAGGGAGAACGAGAAATATATGAATATTCATGGGTAACTCGTTAATGCTCTTCTATTCCTCAGAGCTACTGGGTTTCAGTGGCCGCAACCACTATTACTATTCCTTCTCAACCATCATCATCTTTTACTGACTAGTCGCTTGCTAAAACCAAATTTCAACATTATGACATTTTTTAAACCTAGCCAGATATACTCAAACTGTTTTTGGGAGTCTGTCTCACACCATGGTAAAAAGCTTTTTTTACTTCAGTCTATACTCCACACTCAACTAAACGGCCTGAGAAGTTGTAAAATAGATTTTGTTGGTATATCTACTAAAAATAATACTTTTTCCGTCAGTTCGCTCGCCAATATGTTAATTTATTCACATGATCCAACCGATAAGCTTCCATAAAGATCAAATTTCAAGTGCCTATTAAAGTAAATTTGGATGATAGGGGATTACCATATTCCATTGTAATTTAAAGGTATCAAATGAATTTCTTTGAGATGAAGTGTTTCATTCCACCAAATCATTTGCGTTTCCTTTTGCCATACTCAAAGTTAAAAGCGTCACAAATCTGAAGAATAAGGCAATCATGGAAGCAGTCTGCAATTTTGCTATTAACAAAGTTTACCCACGAATATTATTTTTATTTCCTATTTCTCTTACCTGCGCACCTACAAAAGTGATTATTTTTTGTAATGCACGCTGAGCATATTATTTGAACAAAAAGGAATGTCATTAGTTGTGGAAGGGAAGCCAACGAGTTTTTATTTTATGTATAATTTTGAATATGAGATGACCTGGTTATGTGGTTCTAAAATGCTTGTAATGGGATGACTAGGGAATAGGTACAATTTTTAAATGAGAGTTGGTCTGGGTGAAAAGGTGGACGGGACGATAACGTGGTGAGTAATGGAGAGACAAACAGTTTCACTTTCAATGAACTTTTTAGCCAGAACATTTTATTAAATTACAACTTGTACAGTTCAACTCGACTATCATGACCATCATTGCTTTTGCTCACTGGAGTCAGAGCAGTGCTGAGGATCACCCAAAAAATTGTTAAGTAAAAGGACAAAGTGAACTAAAAAGTGTACTTGTGACGACGATGATGTCTCCACTACTACTTGGTTCTACAAAGGAAAAGATAATTTCTCTTGGATGGCTTCCTCCTTGACTTTCTTTCTTCATGTTATTAAATCTATTATTATTATGTAAGTTGCACACGGACCGTGCAGAGAATCATTTTGTAGAGATGTTATAACATACTTTTGTCTCTCTCTGTCTTCACATGATCATTTTTGCCAGAGTCACTTTGAGTTTGTTCAGTTTATTTTTGCTCTCTTTCTCTCTCTCACATTATTGCATCATCACCATCATCTTTCTCAGCAGCTCACAGCCTGTGCTCAAAATTAAATATAAAAGTTGAAAATTTCACACTTTCTATTTTTAATTTCCTATCCAGAGATATATATTTTGATTGTAATCTGGAAAAAGAAGAAAATGAAAAGTTTTTCTACAATATTTTTCGAGGGGAGCTTTTTTGATGAGATGCTTCGCTGCTACGGTTATGCATTAAAACAACACAGTTTTATCCCTCGTATAAATGTGTATATGGGTAGTTGTAGCTATGCAATACCAGTAGATTTATGACAGTTGTGAAATTTTTCGCTTTACTTGGTAAATGTTTAAGAAATTAAAACTTTGGATAATTAAATCTACGTCAGTGGTACACCCATAAAGTGCTGTAATGTATCCGCCTTCCGTCGTCCTATCATCGACGTCGTCGTTTGTTCCTTGTTGGACTTGGTTGAAGTGAGAGGGAGAGATGAGTTTCTCTCGTTGTCTCTCTCTTCCATGATTACGATTTCTTGCCTGCCTGCTGCTTAACTGACTACTATAACTAGGAAAAAGAGGAACTTATTTACAATTTTTTGGGGAAAAACTAACAAAAATAGATATATGATAGAGAGAAGAAGAAGGAGGAGGAAAGGAGCAAGAGCGATAGGAGAAGAAGGGAAAAGCAAAGGAGCAAAAATCATCTTGTACTCATTGGAGATTTGAAGTCGAGTCCTTTCTCCTAACTGCTACAAATACATATATACATTCACGTAGATATATATCAAGGGAAAAACGTCATTGGGAAACATGCCGGTTTTAATTATTATAAACATGCATGCTTTTATGGGATAGAAGGATCAACATAAAATACCACTCGTTGGGTTTTGTCTACTTTGCATTTGATTAAGAATGGATGGATACAAACAATGTGAGAGAAAAGTAGAAAACAAGAGAAAAGGTTTGAGTGAGTTTAGTAGTGGCAGCAGTCACACCAGACACATAAAAGAGCGTGTTAATATAATACACTGTATCTTATTGTTTTTTATCCTTGTGCCGTTTACTACTGCACTACTACTCATCTTCTCAGTCCTCTTCCTTTTTTCCTTGACTAATCAATGGATACTTCTTGGTTGGAGACATGAAAGAACACTCACTTTCAGCAGGAGAAGAGAAAAGGAGAGAGGAGATGATAATACTACTCCCCTTAATCTACACGACCATATCATTAAATCTCAATTTTAAAAAATCAATCAAGGAAATGAGCTCCGGTTGAATGAATTTTCCTTGTCTTTTCTCCCCAAAAGAGAGGAAGAGTTGTGATACGGATACGGCCCGAAAAATAAAAACTAACTAGCTAACGAAGCTCGCCAACCTAGCCAACCCCTTTCTTTTCTCTCTGATGATGCAAACAAATAATATACCTACAGGGGGGAAAGGAATAAAAGTCACATTGTATTGCTTCTCTCTATACTTATTGCAATATATTGGATCTATTGTTGTGTGTGGAGGAGAACACTGAATGAAAGAAGAGGGGGTAATGGTAATAATAATAATAAAAATAATATGGAGAAATGAGGTTTGTAAAGTACCACGAGGATGTTGATGCGATGCATTGCAATGTTGTGGCCCTCCATTGTATTGTAACAGCCAAAAGCACACAGTTAATGAAAGGCGAAGAGAGAGAGATGAAGAACAAGGCATATTCATACATACATACATCACATTCTCCGCTACTCTCCTCCAGAGTGTTTGACTCCAGTGTGCGTAGAATACTTATTTATTAACAAAGAGAACACGAGCTTCCTCAATGAGTACATGAGGATATGGATAGGGTTGGATTGTATTAATGTGCTTCTGGCAGTTTACTTGGTTCCACCAAAAAACTTGATGAAAAACCTTCAACAAGTTTTCTCACGAGACTTCACTCCATCCACCTACACCACTCCTCTCCTGAATTCACTTTTGACATTCACATTGAATTGGGAAGTTTTTATTCATATTATGCCATCACTACCATACTATCCCATCGTCTCCAGATAATGTGCTGTTGGTGTGGTAGTGTAAAAAAAATAAGAGCGAGTTTTAACCCTTCTTCACCCGATTTAACAGTATATATCATTTTTGTAATCTAGATTGCCAATGACTTCCGTCAAAAAACCGATTTCCTTTTCCTGCCATTTTTCCTTCCTCCTTTCTGTATTATACATTTCGATTTTGAATTTACTAATGCATTCTATATACATGCATATTCTAAAGTATTATTTGTGATGTTTCTTGTACAGGGTTACATGTTATATTTTATCCAAAATTTTCTTCCAATTATGAGCAAGTGCATTTGGGGCAACGCATTGTTTTATTGACATTTCAACGTATGTATGAATCACCTTGAGGGGTATTGATACATCATGAACAAAAACACACTGAAACCACTATCGTAAAAAATACACGTATTATCCACATACAAATCATGCTAAAAGCAATCAGAGGACTGTTACTGTTAACGCATTTTATTACTTTACCTTGCACAGTTGAACCAACAGGTTGAAGGTTGCGTTGTTGCACAAAGGGGTGAGCATTTGAGGTTAATGTTGTCGGTGCGGGTTGTAGTTGAGCGATGTGTGTCATATGCACTTATTTTTACCATCGAAACACTTTCGTCCGGTATTGCCTGTAAGAATTTAAAACAATAATGGTTTAAAGGAAAAATCACGCAAGTTTCCTTACTTCGGAAAACTGTGCTTATGGGTGTATTGAATTCGATAAAGGCACACACAAATTCTATTTCTTTATAAACGTCAGCAACGACAAGGGTTGCTTACAATTGTTTGGTTCCGTGGCAAAATAATACGACGGACGTGACATGGTCACACCACTTAAGGTGGAAAATAATGTATTACGTAGCTACATCAACCGTTGAGCAATTTTCTGAATGTAAAGAGTGATTCAAATTGGTGGCGAATGATCATTATATCTTCCGTTCTTTAATCATCCATCCCATACACATTCAATACACGGAGTTGTCGACACATGAAAATTGGAACTAACGATACACCTTTCCATTCACGCTATATTCCCTTCATCCTTCGTTTTCCACTATTGAGCAAAAACGGATCCTTGCTATCACCTAGATACTGTTCTTATTCTTTTTTCTTTTCCCCCTGAGCCACATATTGGATAATGACTCCATGACAGTAAGGGATAATTCGTTGAATCATTTGACCAAAAAGTAAAAATAATGACTGGGAATCAGACAGACATCCATGAAACAAAACAAAAAGTGCCAAGTCATCCAAAGGAAATCAGTAATTGATAGGAAATTATATTCGATATGCACGAATTTTCTTTTTCCACTCGAACCAAAACCATTCGACGGGAATAAAAATGCGTACGTGTGCTTGGGTTGCACATGGCAGTACAATGCGTGACTGTCCACCCGTCATGCATCTTAGAATAAATGATTGACGGATCTTCAACCATGTATAACCTAATATATTCTCAATTTGAATGGAAAATCCGTCATAAAAATACCTGACTGCATTTATCGCTTATACCTTTGGCCTTTAATTTTCTGAGTCTAATTAGCGATCAAAAATTTCGTAACTATACTAGGCAGTCCTTTATCATATTGCGGTGTCGTCCACTTTATCTTCCAATATTTTCCAATTCGAAATTTTATCCTAAAGCTAATGCGATACTGCCAATTTACAAAATAAGAGAACAGTATAGCAAAATGGTAATGATGAGCACATGTGGGTAAGCTGCAAAGGTTGCCGGGCTGAAATCCTAGAAATCTATTAGATGATAAGTGCCGTTTATTATCCTCCAAACCACAGACAATGCATTTCCAGAAAGAGAGAAACCACAGATTATATACAGGCCCTGTTCTTTACGCATCAAATTATCAATCCATATTGCTCATGGGCTACAAATCATGCTGTTTTTTGTTTTCCCTTTACATCAATCAAGCTTGACCGGTTTATTAGATGAAGCTAGGCTTGGAAGCAGAAGAGTGGGAATTTTTTATGCAATCTTTCAGACACACATTATGTGGCCACAAAGTAGGAGTCAGATGATGAAAGTGGTACATGGAGGTGGTGGTTCGCATTATCATCATTATCTATGATCACCAATACTTTATAATATATACTTAATCGTGTACATGATGCAGGGAGAGACTGAATCAAAAGGTGAGAGACTTCTTTACCGCACCCCATGGCATTTTCTGTGGTTTATTGCTAAAACTCATTGATTAAGCTTTTGTGGCTGGGTTTTATTGCTGTAGCTGAAGGAGAAAAGAAAAATCTTTGGAACGTTTCCATAAAAATAGCTTAAGCGTTTCCATAATCGAAGCGAATCAGGTAATAATGAGCTTTGATGAGTCGAGTGTGAGTGCCAAGTCTTCCAACAGTCATTCACTCAATATCCCACACGCATTGATCGTGAATGAGTCAATAAATTGTATGCGGATGATCATGATATTCATGATATCATGAACCTGCATGCAAATTCTTTGGGTATATTGCTGATTATAATATGGTGGCATGAGACTTTTACTATGTCCAAAAAATGTTTTTCTAATGCGGTTAAATTATTATTCATGTACGGTAACATGGACAAAAATGCAAATAAGTATGGTTTCCTTCAGACCACGTCCATCACCGTCGAATGTGAGCAATAATGTATAGGTAATACTCAACTGGGGGTGTGCCATTGATTTCTCACATGTGAAATGCAACAGGTTTGCATGTGAAAGTGGAGAGGCTCAATACCTTTATAAACAAACCTCTGTAAAATGGCTTTCGATATGTTAGCATGAAAAAGATAATAACTAGCTATTAAATTGCCATATCGAGAGTAAAATTATTAATCAAGTTACCCATCAATTATCAGCCCTATTGCTGAATGTCAATATCACCATGCAATGCAGCATGCTTTAGTCATGAATCAGGCTTCACTGTTTATACAGTTTATTATCTAGTGTGTATGCAACCAAGAAAACATTATTATAATATTTTTCTATGACGTTAAAATCCCTAGAAATTTAACCCTTCTTTCGGATACCGATATCCCATGAGAATTTAAAGTCTGTTGTTGAAATAACTAGCTCGTTAGAGCTTCAACTTTATTTTTACGGAACTATGGGAAGTTGTTTTTTAAAAAACTATAGCAACTAAGTCCTCATTGATTACATAAAATCTCTCATAGAACATTAGTCGCATACAAGTATTATCAGGGACAATGAATAAAGACGAGATGAAAAATACAATGGCACTATTCAACCTTCATCGAAATATCTTAACATTTGATAACCTTTCCTTCAAGTGCCGAAATATCTCAATCCTTCTTCCTTCCCTTTGTGGTTGTCATGTGTGTTTTTTATCACAGTTTTTACCGTACCGTTAGACAGTTTTGTTCTTGTTGACTGACATACACTCCAGCGTATATATGCAAGTCTAAACAAAAACACATGTCGCATTAAGATATTTCGGTACGAACGGAAAACACTCATCTGTATGTTATACATTGGTAGCATATAATACCATTTGTACATCTGTGCTATCAAATGCTATCTTGAGGTGAAACAAGTGACAGAAACTACTAGTTCCTGTGCGATGTGATTCAATTCAGATAAATAAGAAACTGGATATTTTCAAGTGTACAACCTTGTGGTTACATACCCTTTAATGACTTCATCTTGGTGAGGAAGTAGTAGGAAAAACGTACTCCAAATGTCGGTAACCTTTGGCTGGCAGGCGTACACTTGATACCTTTTTTCAACCCTTCGTCTGCTTTCAGCAACTTACGGGATCAGATCATTTAAATTAATAACCTCAGCATTGATTTCAAAAACCAAAGTTGTATTTTCCAAACAAGTGTAAATGTAAAATCTTGAAAAAATATCACGTTTCAATACAACTGGCCAACTAAAATCGTATACGATTAACAAACAACCAAATGAATGATCTACTTAAGAAGAGACCAGCAGGTGCGTAGGCAACATGTGCATTTGTTACGACGTGACATGTTACGCATTACATTTACCGTATCTTGCATAATATGATGTCTGTAATTGACTACAATAATTTAGTCTTTCACAAAGTGTAAGTTTCATAAAAGACATGATGGAATCATTATATCAAAGCAGATGTCAAAGCTACATAAAACCTCACAATTCCCCAAAGACTAGTATTGTACGAAGCAAACTGTGAGTTGCAAGTGTTTGTCAATTTATTTCAAATTCAACGATTATTGCCTCCAAATATAGTCTTTTTACAATGTCCTAACGCCTTTCTCAATTGTTCCGCCTAATGGAATTCCTCATAGTTATTCACAGGCACATAAAAATAATGATAACTGGTGGTGCTCCGGGTTTTTGACATATTAAACAGATCCTCACATATGTGATCCCAAGCGGACTATAGAAAAGCACACGATATTTTTTTTTTGATTTTGATACGCTCAGGTGAAATACAATCTTACATATTTTCTGTTAAGACTACAAAGAGCCAGTGATAAGCTGTTTAGATTAAAGCTTGTGTGGCAGTAAAGAACTCCAAACACAATATTTCGGTTGAAAGCAAAGGGTTTTGGTTCTATGCTATGAGTCTTTGACAATAAAAATAAAGGTAATTCCCTCTACGACATACATTCAACATTTGACCACCTAGTGTTCCAGATTGGACAACTTTTAAAGGGTAAAAGAGTCAAGTTATGTTTTGAGCCAAGGAACAAGAGTTAGAGAAGAACGTAACATAATGATAATTGCTTTTGTGTTAATAGAAATCAAGAAAATGCATTGCAGTATTATTGCGTTGTGTGGCACTAGTTTTAACCTGGACCAAATTACTTCTTTAGTGTGCACACACATACACACAGGTGGGACAGACGACAAAACTGGCTTCATCATCGTGACACTAATTGACCATCTAGAAAGTCCTTCTCAGTCAAAATATCAAGTGGTTATTTGCTCCTGGACGAGAAATACAAGGGACGGGGAGAACTGAACAGGACATTTTTGAGTTGATCACTCAAAATCATTTGTAGCGTAGCTTGTAAAACATTCCATTCACCATCATACACTTATCATGACCAGACCAATGGGAATTTCAGCAGCAGGTGACGGAGAAAACACAGTGTTCTCATTTGTAACAAGAATTATAAACATGTGGGCATATGCACAATTACAATGCCATCTCCTTGAAACATACATTCATTATTATGCTACAATTTGGTCAAAGTGAATTCCTCCGCGTGCACACTTCTAAATCGAAGTCATTTTGTATGTAATTTTGGGTTGAAATGTCGTTTGAAATGTTTAAAATGACGACGACAATTTCATTCATTGTCTTGCCTGCAGGCCTGTCCCTTTAGATTCGAGAATATGAGCGTGATAAAAACTAAAGACGGTCTTTGAATTTCATTGGGAAAAATTAAGGATACTGTTAACAGCATGTGATGGCGACAACCAGAAATTACACAATTCATCCAAATAATCAGATGCCATCTTGCAATCCCATACAAAACTTGAACAAGGGACTTCCTGAGCTAATTGCTTAGTTGTCGTGCAAATGAATTACTGCCATATTACTGCTAAGTTAATAAAATGTTCGATTTTAAATAAGGACAACTGACGATGGGGATATTAATCAAGGGAGTTTATTAACAATCCCTTTTCCCATAGAGTATCATGCAATGTTGCGTTTTCACCATCTCATTCCATAAAGAAACATTGGCTGGTTCCATTCCGGAATTGTACCCCCAGTTGGGAGTCCTCTCTATCGTTTCGATCCATAAATGGAGTCGATATATTTTATCTCTCTCCTTCACCTCGTCTATAGACATGGGAAATACTCAAAAATGTTGGATTTTCTTCATGGATTATCATGCAGATAGATCTACAAATGGATTTCTTGAACATAAAACATATTGTCATGCGAGAGAGTGGAGTAAGTAAGTACTTCACTTTTAATGTACAAGTTTCAATCCAAAGGAAGAATGAGAGACAGGAAAAGGAGCACTTTCAAAACGACGACGGCCCCAGCATCAAAAACCATAGGAATCCGCCGTAGCACTATGCGGCAATTGCATGATAAACTGTTCATGTTGAAACATTACAGTATACAATGAAATTAGCTCGTGGTTTGAGAAACCATTATTTTTTCAATGAAAGAACTCCTTTTGCTTTTCTTATTTCACCACTATCCGGATTATTATTGTCTTCGATCATCACATCTTTTTTGTTCTCCAGAAATGCAGATTCCTCAGTGGAAATTGATACTAAGAACTCACCACCTTGTGAGGTGATGTAATTAAGATTAATCCAGTGGAATATTTCCGTTGTGAGTATCAGTCGTTGCTATAAATTTTCTTGAAAATTACGTTATTTCTCCAACTATTTGTATATCTTGATGATATGCGGACGTCATACATAGTTAGTTCAGCTCCATGCTTTAAAAAACAAGTTTTCTTATCTTTATTGATCCTCCTGAAAATATGAATTTATGTTGGAAAAAGTTAACAAAATTCATGACTTATTATACGAAATGTGACATCAACAGGAATTTTTAGTTGTTGTAACAATGTATGTTTAAATGTTTTCGTTATTCATGAGCTGGGAATGTTATGAAGTGCTTGAAAATTGGAATTCCATACCACATGACAAACCCTCTAAATATCATTTCTGCAAATCGAAAAGGTGAATAGGAACAAAAAAAAATGCTCTAGTCTACCAACTGCCAACTACACCAATTTCATTCAAAATCAGTGGGAAGATTAATTGACACATGACTACAGTAATATATCTTTCTAGACTCACACACAAGACCAAATGTTTAATGTCAACGGGAACCCAAATTCATTTTACATATCAATCGAACCCATCCTGTAACGCAATCAAGAAGACAAAACCACATTTTTTATAAGGGATCGCCATCCAAAGTTGCACAATAATGTTGCTGATATCAATGAAGAATGAGTACAAACACGACGTAATGGCTCTACTTGGCGAAACTAAAAGGTTAAAACTGGGTGAGGCAAAAGTGTGTCTAGGAATACACAACACGCATTTCAAATTTTGATACAATACAGATAGCAATAGTCAAATGAAAATATCGGAGACTCCACAAGAAGTGAAGTTGAATGTATATTTTATGGAGGCAAATAAACCAGACCCAACTACATCAATGCCAACACCAACTCGGCAACTTATCTTAGCAAAGAAAGGGTGAAGGTAGAACACTGGAATTGATTTAAGGTGTTGGAAAAAACGATTCAATGTTCAGAGTCATCACAAACTATAAAGCCATAAATTACCTATCCGGTTCAATGTAATGTTGTCTCCAACATGAATATTATTGTGATCGCACGTATATACAATACTGGTAATACTAAATAATAGGATTCATGACACATCATACTACTTAAAAGAATAGAACCAGATACTTAAGGAAAACGTCCTTTCCCATAAGGTTTAGAGGGAAAAGGTGATAAATAGCGATAAACACGAAGGAAAAAACCACAATGAGCCATTGACAATTTTTCCAGCCAAAACCGAGTGGTTCAACAAAAGGGCAAAAAGGGAAAGTGGTATTGTATGTACAATGTCTAGGCACATATAACTGGGCTCATGTTATAATACTTATACTTTATGGTTGTGCCTAGACATCAGTCAGTCTCTTCTCTTCACTATGATTACTTCATACGGTGTGGTGCAAGTCATTCACTAAACTGCCCACATTAATATACATATATCTTTCATGACAGGGAAACACACAGTGAGACAGTCTTATGTTGATGAACAAGATCCCCAGTTTGGTTGAATGAAACCATCAAAGTGCAATATATCTTGTTATTGTTCACACTTTTTCCAAAGTGGAGGTTTAAATGAAACTTTATACCATAATGATATGTGCATTAAGTTATACATATAAAGATAAAGCAGTGTAGCACACTCTTAAGAAATGACAATCGTTTTGCTTTATCACCACTTTTTCTTCTTCGCCTCATTGACAAGAAAGTAAAGCAAGTGTAGTTGAGAATGGACGGACAATGGATAGATAGATAAATAGATGGATGGATGGGCATTTTCTTTGGATGAAACCTGTATTGGCGTATATGTCTTGGGAAGAAAATTGATGTGGAAATAAAAAAGAGGTAGAGCACAAAGAAGGGTGACACAAGGGCACGTGTCACCGCCTCACGACCTCCTGACACGACTCATTTGTTTGTTCAATCCTGTTGGGCCAATCAACACATTAACTATCAATTGTTATCACGTTCCTCTTGTCGTGTCAGAGTGTGTGCTTTATAGATTTAGTGTTTCACTCACAGGAATATTGATGAGGTATAGAATATTGCTTAGCTTGGGAGACAATGTTTCATGAAAGCGTCGTGCATGGCGGCCGGTTGAGATTGCTAGTAGTAGACAATGTAGTGAGGACATGTAGTTTTTACAATCTTGCTTTTACGGCTGTGGAATTTTTTCCATTTGTTTTTAATTTTATAGCTAAATCTTCAATAAATGTTGAGGGCTCGTTACTTGTTTTTGTTTAACCGAGTTGTACTTTTTGTGAGGAATCTATAAAAAATCCACCGTAAAATCGACAGGTATTAAACGGGCAACGCCAACATGGTTAAAGACGACAGAGGGCTGGAAAAGCGAAAATGAAGTATAGATATAATACGATTTTTTATTTCTTACTTAATACTTCAATAATAATAAGTAGTAAGCTCGTGATGAAGTGATGCTGATGCCTCTGAGTTAGAGGTGGTGAGAGTTATCAAGTCATCAATTCCAAAATCGTGAAACAAGTCAAATCCTCATCCCCACAGCCATCAGCCGAGACGATAGAACAAGAAAATCGTGTTAGAAAGTATCGAATTGAGAGAATTCGATCATCCTTTTTTGCTTAAGTTAAGCTGTACTTACTAGGAGCTTTATCGTGTTCTAAGAACACTTCAGATATCACAGAACAGGCTACAGCTTCAGCCCACCCGCAACTGACGGCATGTGCAGTCTCACCCAACAAATGTATTGAGTTTTAGGGAATCGAACGATGATTGTTTTCTGGTGTGAAATACAGTACATGCATATAAAACTCATACATTCAATAACAGTTTCCAGACACTACACGTTTGGCATCGTTTATTCTGCTCATCCTTTTAACATCTTAATTTTAATAGGCGTGACACTATGTAGAACTGTTAATGTCTATAATTTTCTTATCAATCAACATCCGGATTCCATTCAAATGAATACTGTTTGACATAATTGAAAATTTGTATAAAATCTCGTAAAGGTATAGGAATACGTGTCGCATTCGTAGTCATGGAATGCCCAATGTTTTTTAAGAGGATTGGTTAAATAGTTGAGCAGCTCATCATTAAGGTCATTCACATCATAGCATTGATAATGATGACTTAATAAAACTGTCGAGTTGGTGTACTCCTCACGTGCACCACGCATTGTCCTGCATTCTCCATATATTTAGTGTATGCCGAGCGACGACAATAATGTCCAACAATTTCCTAAAAACATTATTTTCTATAATCAAACAATGAGTAGGTTTCCACAAACAAAGAGGATGCTTATCTGATTTCTTTTCATAGAATATCACATCACTACTAGTCACAGCCACCAACTCCGAGGTGAGATTTTAACTTTGTGATGTGATACATGATGCATAGAAACGATCAGAGAGAAGGAAGAGAGAAAAAATATTGTCGGATCAGTCAGTGATAATACTGGCAATGATTTGTGTGACTTCAAACTGAAAAGTGGAATTTTGTCAGGTGGTTGGTGGTAGTATAGTGACAGTGGTTCATATGGTGGTTTGGTTTGTTTATATACGTACATATTGTTCCTTCTGGCATAAATATTACATGCGTGGATGATTTTGGACAGAACATACATCATATTAGGTGACTTCTATTAGCTCTTCTTTTTTCAAGGAGTGAATACATTTCTGGTGGGGAGAAGGAAAACAACTTCCTCAATTCTCAAAAAGTAAATCCAAGGCTTTTCTCCCTAAGGAGCTCACCACGACTTCCCTCAAGTCGTCGGAACAATTGTGCAACTTGTAATTTTTTCCGAGACATTCGCATATAATGTCATTATGATTTGAACTCTAATCTTTTTTATACCTCGTGATAATAATGGAAGCAATACTATGTAAAATATTGTATATCAGCAGATCGTTTCATAATTATCATGATCATGTATGGTGGACATGCAATGTGTTCGTAGGTGAAGGTAAGTCTATTATGTATGCGCAGTTTATGTAAATTATTTAAAAAATCCAATGTCCTCCCTCAAAGCTCAAGTATCACTGTAAATTGGATTGCATTCATGCATACCTTTATATCCATACTGACATGACACACACACACTATTTTATCTACTTATGGCTTCGCCTGTCGGTCAGGTTTTGAGTGAACCAAGAAAAGAATATAAATCTGGCGGTCAACTCGGAAAATTTATAGCCGATGTGGCATGAATAATCGAAATGAGATAAAGTAATCTCAAGAAAAAAGCGAAATGGTCAACCAGATATAAAGTCTAGGGAGGAGAGGAATAAGAAACTGATTCCGCTTCCATTGCATTACCACGATTAACTCGAAACTGCTACTTCTATTACAACCACTTAATGTGCATCATGTATTGATGCAAAGGAACGTAGTTACAAACTAATGTAATGTGATTGTGTTTCTTCGGAGATGAGTGCATTATTGTTAACTATCAAGGTTAACCATTCGGAAAAGAAAATAAGAGAATTACAGGAGTTTTTTTTCTTTGCTGCCCTTTTCCTTTACGATTTAATGCAGGCAATGCCATGTACCACCAGCTTAACATTTTTAATGCTATAACTTATCGTTCCACATGTTATTTGGCCATAACTAGTCACACACTTTTTAGTCAGTGATTTAGCTAGTGTAACCAATAACAATAGACAGGCACGAAATGTGTAAAAAATTGTATAGCAGAGCCAACATAAAAAAACTCAATGAGTCATAGATCAAGCTTCTACTTTGTTCGATGAACAATAATATGTTAAATTCTGTAGGCGACTTGTTCAAAGTGTCTATGAATTAAAAGATTAACAAGAGTTTACCTGGTTAATGTGCTGTTACAAAAATTCTTGCATGCTTCATGTTTTTTTTTGCTTTCTACTCCCAGTTGATTCTTATATAATGTATTCTGAATTAACAGAAATCTATTGACTTGTCCGCAATTCACAGGCTCATGAATGTATAATGATAATAGTCAAAATCAGGATTCATTTCATAGACACGGTACTAATATAATACTTATCACAGGTTACATTCAAAACACCATCGCAATCGCATCATCATCCACCGGTTTTGGATCAAGAAATCTCAGAAAATGGTTATATATAATGTATATCGTATTGTGTTTGAAAAGTACAACAAATAGTCTTCATAGCAATAACAATAATCATAAAAGCAATAATCATAATAGTCAATGGGAATGGGAAAGCAGAAGGTCTCTCTCTCTCTCTCTTCTTCGCTCAACTCACAGTTCAATGCAAAAGCATTCCTTTCCATTTGAATATTTTAGTACTGTTTAAACCTGATACAGTCATTGGTCATCGAGACCGAAAACAAGTGATGGATCAGGATAAAATGTGTAATGTGGGCATGTATGGTATGTTGCATCAGTGGGAACATTAAAGAATATTGTTATTATTATTAAAAGAAGTAATTTAACTTAAGTTACACCACATACTCTTATCCTCCATATTTTTATCAGTGTGCCACTCACTCAAACAAATATTAAAACCATAAAAATATGCAAGAAAAACTACCAAGATGGAAAAGAAAGTGGTGGTAAGAAATACGAAGAAATATATGTACGTATCTATATCGTTTAGAGATAGATGGAATACTGACTGACTGCAAGAATGGACGATGAAGAAAGAGTGAAAAAACTTTATACGAAATAAATCAATGGGGATTTATTTTAAAAACACAATCTGTATTGTTAATCAGTGGCGATAAATCTGTCAAATGAATGTTGGAATGCCGTACTGTTGTAAGCTGATACACAACATATGGATAAAGAGAGAGAGAGATGCATTTGAGCGAGCGTCTCTGATAGGAAAAAAAGTATCCATGACAAGGGTCAACTCTGCGGGATGTCGCCGTTGATAAAAAACACATCATCCCAATCCTCCTACATTTTCTTCCACTTCCCACCTATAACATATTTAATATCATCTACACTTTTACATGTATGGATGGACGAACACCTTAATTTTCTTTCGAAGACTAATGCTCCATAACAACAGCGAATAGCAATATTATATGCTGAGCAGGCAAAACGATGTGAACACTGAAAAAGATTAAGTTTGAATGTTTTTTTACTGTATTCAGGTTAAATTCTTGAAGCAAAATAAATATCCTTTCGTTACTTGTTGCTTTTAAAAAGCAATTTTTCATATTTTTTGTATGAATCTGTAAAAAGAAATTGATCGTGAAGGAATCAAAATTAAAATACAGGTCCCTTGCTGCAGACATATTTTACGGATTTCCATAAATATGCAGGAATAAGTCGAGTCTCAAAAATGCATTCACTGTTTTGGTTACGATGCTGAGCAATGGTAACAGGTATCCAGCAGGATCTACTTTCATAAAACATACTTACATGTGCATATTTGCACACTACAGCAAGAAAAATAAAATGACCATTATTCTCACTGAGCCACAACACCACATGGCCGATTTTGGAAAATCCCTAAAAGCTCACAAGTTATGTGAGGCATAGAATGAAAGGTAGTTGTACCTAAATCTTAGTGATCTGAAGCTAATAAAGTAGCGCCTCGAACCATATCAACGTCCATAATGAGAGAAGGTAATTGTCTTCCGATAATAATTGCTATCCCGCCGAGAGCATTATGTACTTACGATATATGAAAGCACCTTACACGCATTTCCTCCTTGTAGAAAAAAGCAATCAATTGTTCTTTTCTTCTTCACATTACCGCTAATCCTTATTGCTTGCACGGAAACGTAAATTATAGCAGCAATAAGCACAAATTTAAATGGATATAGTGATGTAGCCAAAGGTATATAACGTGGTAGTGAATTGTACATGTACGCATTTACAACTTCGAAAACGGACGGACATGCCAGCGTTCTTGCGTTGAAGTTTCCAGTTACTTACTTTAAATAAAAGCAGAAGCAGTTTACATTACTATTGAGATAATTATTATTACCATATTGAAAAGCACATTAACAATGCTGGCTGAAAAGAGCAGTCTGTTTTAAAGCATGAGTAGTAGTAGTACAATAATCGATATGACGTAAAGACAAACAGCAATTAATCTAAGCAGTGAAGGAATGTAATTTTATGAGCAGCATCATATTATTTAGATTCGTGTACAGCTCCCAAGTGTGCACTAGGCGCCGCTCTAATGCTCGCCGATTAAAACTTCATTGGCTTAAAGTAGTTTTTGAATCATCTGCACAATAGTTTTCACAATGCCCTCATTTGTGTGCTATGTACCATTGTAAGCCCTTATGGCGAAAATTCTGTTGAAATTGATATGTTAAGATGTAAATCAGTTTGTGTCCATACATGTTTGATGTGTTCCAACTGAAGAAACGAACTGATTGTATCACCTTTTAAGAAACAATCAAATGAAAATCTGAACATTATTTCTAGCATGCATGATGGGATCTAAAATACATACGTAAGAAGACATTGACAGTGAATCTATTACTAAAAGTAAGGTTACATTCGGATATTCATCTACAACCACATGTGATCATTGTGCTCATCCTTATTTAGAGAATTTTTATGTGCACTCTTTTTCCGCTTGAGTTGTCCCCTTGTTTTCTCCGTGTGTACTTTCGGTTTCCGAGATTTTCCTTTTTGGATTGATAATAAATACTTGGCTATTGTTAGCCCATTAGCGTAAGACATGAGAAAAGTATGAAGGAAGGAGAGCCACGGCTATAATGCTCATGATATGTTTGCTCAATGCAGTGAAGATCAAGACGGAACGAAAAATCATTCCCGGAGCCATTAGCTCGTTTTATTTATTACATTGGTTAACGAGGGTCGAGAAAATAGAATCCAAGTGCTGCAAATAAGTAATTGAGATGTGTATCTCGATTTGTCTACTAGAAATACATTCCTTGCCCAGAATCTCTCCAACCAAGAGTGTATCTAAACTTGTGTGTAAAATCATAAGGACGTAAAATTGTGTGTCTAATAGTGAGACTACTTGCTCAACTTATCCGACTGGGAAGCATATGGCTGGAACGATCTCGTCTAAAACGGATGTTTGATTTTTGTCTATCACTTTTTACAAGCATGATTCCTCATCCAGCTTATCATCAATTGTGCCTTCATCCATTAACTCACAACACAAAATAAGTAGGAATGCAATTATAACAATAATTTTACGTAAAAGACAAAACTGCTGTATTTAATATCAATCATGTTTCTTCTCAACTCGCTCTCTACAATCACACATGTTCATCGAAGACCTGGTGGGAGGCATTTTGCTATCTGATAAAAATAAGCTGTGTATATTTATGACCAGAAGTCAAACATTAAAAAATGTGATTTAATCTTAACCAAATCTGAATTCAGTGCACTGCACCAAAGGAATAAGAATTATATGAAATTGTATTCATTTCACAAATGCTTCAAGAATACGGTTGATTTATATTCATCTAGATGCGTT
Source organism: Orchesella cincta (assembly GCA_001718145.1). Taxonomy (NCBI): domain Eukaryota; kingdom Metazoa; phylum Arthropoda; class Collembola; order Entomobryomorpha; family Orchesellidae; genus Orchesella; species Orchesella cincta. Next base: position 98,328 of record LJIJ01000084.1, on the reverse strand, counting down.
CGTACACACGGAATAAAATGATTCGTAAAGAGGTTGCCTTGCACCTTGAATTCTTATGGTTGTTGTTGCTTAACAATGAACTGCAAAATGTTCTCCAGTTTCATACCTTTTTTATTAGTATAGTATAAAGAATAAGGATGTGGTCAGGGTTGGATACCTTTTCACTTGGCAATGGTGAGGTTAGTGATGCTGCTCATATTCATGACATAACTTCGTCATCGACATCGCTCATCTGGCAGTAGTGCACTTCATGTTTCTGTGAATAAACAAGAAAGAACAAGTTTTTGAAAAGATTCTATATAAAAACACTGGATTAACAATATTAACTTTGGCATATTCAACAATATTCGCATGGTAAAAGCCTGTGTATTTTTGTTAGATGTTGAAATGTAACATCACACAGCTTGCCGTTTGCATTTTCAGTACAAGTTTGGTTCTAGTTTAATTCATTTGTTCATCGCATTTGCTGCAGTTTGCCTATGCCATACTGCAACAGGAGGTGCAACGCTGGTGCTGCAAGCAAACATCATATCATAAGCTGTGCACTGACTCAACAAAAGTCAACCAAGAAGGTGAGTTGAGGTGATGGCAGGGTGATGTGCTCACTCACTCGACGAGGTTACAGGTGGTAAGTGATGAGCGCTGTCAAGTATGAAAAGGGAAATAAAAGTAATTTTCTGCGGTTTTACACCAACCCCCTGCAATAATTACAAGCAATTTTCCGTGTTTAGCTGAAATTGATGGCAATTAATGTATGTACATATCTTTTTAATTGTTAATCTTAAATATTACAGCAGTATCCTATCTATCATGAATGAAGATTTGGGTGTTACTTTTGGCAAAAGACTTGTTTCACAACTTTCATTAATCTCTTGTATATGCACAACCTTTTGCTAATCACAAGCGTGGTGAAAATGAAATGTTGGAGTTACTTTGAGCAGTAATCTGTAAAATGTTTTATGGTTTCGTATTTTTACTGTAGGGAACCAAAAGTAACCACTAAAGCATCACGTTGCTCATACTTTTCTGGGAATGCATCAAATAAATAGATTTTCGGATTTGTGCCAATGCCATTAGCTGTGAATAGTCTGAAAAAATATTTACACCAATAGTTTCAATTTTATGATAAATGTTTCCATATACTTATCGCTCACACATTCTCTGTCTTTTTTAGCCGAATCCATATCCATCTCATTTCTCATCGTCTTATGTGTCGCTTCCCCTTTAAATCCCCAATTCTCAATATATCATAAAATGATCCGTAAATATTTAAAGTAGTCTTCCTAGTTTCTTTCTCTCTTTTTTACAAATAAATATGCAATGGGACATAATATTATTGTATGCATGCATACGTATGAATTTGAGCATTTATCCATTCGTGTGTGTTCCTCCATCCATCCCGTGCAGGGAAATATTTATTCATAACAACAGTCAGTCGTCGTCGTCGTCGTCGTCATCGTTTTCCTTACAATACCCAACAATATTCTACGACATACCACATCACTTCTTCTTAGGATCATCCCTTCTTCATGGGATTTTGAAATTTGAACGATGACAGAAAAAGCACATATGAAAAAATCCAGGGGACCCGAACAACCAAACCATCCTATCACGCAGAAAACATTTATTCACATGATATGATTTCATTTTTTATATGGAACGAACGGTTCTTTCCCTCACCAAGAATGAAAGGAGAACCAACGTCTGTGCAAGCATTCAAATAGTAGAACTGTAGGAGGTATTAGCTTAAGCCATACTTATAGGTTTGGATTTTGCCATGAATGCCAGATGCATGTAATAAATATGACTTTTGTTATCCCTTTGAAACTCTCTTCAGTTTATCTAGTGGTATGGTATGGTGGATCATACAAAGGGTAAAAAGGAACCGATAAAACCGAAGAGGATGTATGCATATTTGTGATAAAAATTTGCATGAAAAATGTACTACCTGCCTCTGCAAATCCACAAAAACTCATAATTTAGATGACAGCCGCTATTGGTTAGAGGAATGTAGCCAAAAGAAGTTTGTTTCTGTAGATTCTCAATACAAGAAACGAAGAGTGATTTCTACTGGATCATTAGCATACATCACTAAATAATCCATTGTGGCATACACAAGACAAAGCTTGTTATGTGTGGCACTGCAATAAAAATAGAAGACTGTGTAATAGAAAAAAGGAAATCATAAATGTCTCTCGTCCCAGCATCTTCTTTCGGATACAGAGAAACGTGAAAAGTCTGAGTTTGGGCGGCATATACAGCAAGAGAATGGAACGAACGGGTTGAGGAAAAGGTTCCCTCAGTATGAATAATCTCTGGCAATGTATTTATGATATAAAGATGCCGTTCCGTTTTTTGTCCCGATCCTTATTTTTTGCAGACATTATTTTTGATGGCTCTTTTTTGTCCTTCCTTCTAAATGGAGCCTCGGATGTAAAAAGTGTGAAATCGATATAGTCAAAATAGACAAAAACATGCATAATATATATTCATGCGTAAATGCATTTACAGCCATTTAGAATGAATCATAATGCAGATTAGGCTTGGAAATATATATGTTGTGATAAATAGCATAACAGTATGAATGCAACAACAAATACATCAAGTTATATTATGCCATGTGGAAAGAGAAAGGAAAGAAAATGACGATTTGGAAGTACTGATCGTAAATATAGAAAAATACTGGGTAGCTAATGCTTTCCGCAGTGTTTTCTTTTGCTCGCTCGGTAGTCTATACCAGAATTTTTGTGAAAAATGTCGTCGGCATTTCATGTGACGTAATATGAACCCATTCTACTCTTATTAAATACATCCATGTATTATAATATTGCTGTTATTTTTATACTTTCAGTCCGTAGTATTTTTTATCTGCAGCCATTCTCCATCAATTGTGTTTTTTCAGAAGGTGCATTGCATATATACGAGACATACGAAGGATACGAATATGTCTACATTGCATGTCTTTCATCCTGGATTATTACATTTCAAGTAGCTTTATTGTAACACCAGCTACCAAAAAGAAACGATAAGATTGTATGATGATGATAACTAAGATCATGATGGTAAGGTGACATTTACTCATAATTTTTGTTTCTTTTTCTGATGCTTTTATAACTTTACATATTTTTAGTATTAGCTCTTGCACTTCAAAAGTAAATAGTTATAAATGAAAGTCAGTAGTTTATTATGAAAACAAAGATATGAAGTGTATACGTATAAATATGCTTTAAGCCTTTGGTCGGCCTGATTGATAGATTCATAATGGCTTGCAATAATGACATTTTCTTTATTGGGTTTTGAAAAAAGAAGTTTTCCTTCAACACTTTATGATTTCTTTTATCCCCAAATAACCCGATTTTATTTTCTCAATGTCATAAGACAACTTGGGTTTCTCCTTCTCACTTGAAAATTATGATGCTAATGCTTGAGCGTATTAACGTGTGTCGCACTGCTTATTTTTTTGACACTGGGAGGCATCATTGGAAATAATAACGGCAGTGGTGGTTACAATGGAGGATAATGGTGGATGTCGGTTTCTGTTGTGGTCGTTAACCAGTCTGCCATTTCTCTATCATCTTCTCCCTGTTAAAGTTAACGTAGATGGAGAGCATGAGAGAAAGAGACAGCGAGAGAAATAGGTTTGAGTTAGTTGCGTTGCGTAGGCTGCTGCTGTTGTTACCGCATGAGTCTATATGAAAGGAAAAATTGATGTCAACCTATTTATCAGGATTATAGAATAACATTTTTTGAAAAAGGGGCACAGTATAAAAGGAGCGAGAAAGGAAACCCCGAAAGAACTCTTTGGTTTGGAGGAAGCGTCAAGGCGAGAATCTATTATTATTGTTATTATTATTATTACTATTATATTACTCTATTGCACTGCCACTTTTTTCATTTCTCTTCACTTGCACAGCAATAATATCACATTGGATCGTACTCATAAAGGCTGCGGGTATTAGTGGAGCATAATACCTATCCCACCATCATGCATATACATATTATAACATCAATTCACCGTGTATAATACACGGTGAATTTTTCTGAGCCTTCCCTTCTTCATTTTTCTCCCTTAGGATGTATAAAAAACTATGAACAAAAATCCAAATACATGAAACCTGATTCAAATCATGTGATGAGATTTTCTCCTTCAAAATATCTATAATTGTATGAAAAGGAATCAGTCTGGAAGTACAAGTGTGTGTATGTGTATGTTTTATATATGTATAAACAGAAATGATGAATAATTTCATTGAACTGTTACTTCGTCACCTAAACCTCATATATTTCAAGCTTATCATCATAATATAATATCATATTCCTTATAAGTATCAGCTCTAACTCTCAAAACTTACTTCAAGAGTACACATAGGATAAACAAAACTTAAAAATAAAGAAGTTTCCGACAGCACCGAACTAAGCCCAAGATGGCTTTAAAGTTTGCCATTCTTTCGAAAGAAACTACACTTTCGCTCCATTCTATTGCCTTTTTGTTTTGTAGCGACCGACTACCGACCACACTTCAACACAATAAATTTATATGAATCAAATCCTACGAATTGAGAAGTCAGAATGGGAAAAGGAAAAAAATGTGCTCTAATATTCCATTGGGTATACCATACGTAGACAATAATATATGATGTAATCCCCTCTTCATCTTTCCTTCCTTTTAAAAAATACTGTATTATTGCATTGCGGGAGGAAAAAAGTAACAGGAGGTATATCCACAGACAGCTCCTACTACCGATCTACATACGTATGGATCAATGGAATAAAAAGAAATAGGCATGACTTTTCTAGGGAAAAGTAAAGAAGGGCGAGAATGAGAATACAGAGTGTCGTGTCATTACCTTATAATTCAGTATCTGTGACATAAGTAGCTCTATACTTCACTCCATTCCAAGTTGTAGCTACTTTCCTTTTTATTTATGTCGGATGAAGCATAGGTATAAAGATTGGTTATAGTAGTGTTTCAATCAAATATCATATCTTATAGTAGAACACCATTCCTTTTTTAAAAAAATACAAAGATGTATGTGTGTTATGCGTGCACATACATAATGTACACCCACTAGGAGCCAAAGCCTACATGAAGAGTCAGTCAAAAGTAAAGAAGTCACTCACTTTATGGATAATATTTACAGGGAGTGAAAAGTGGGAGAAAAAACTTTCTGATAAATCATTATAATGTTGGCGTGAAAAGTAGTCAAAGAGGATTTGGGATTTCCATAAAGTAATATTTCTACAAGTGTGGTACGGCTACGTGGAGGAAGTAAGTGTAGCGGGAGTAATACTTTTGTAGAGTAGTATGTCTCGCAACATTAAAAAGGGAAAGGTAATATAACGACAAGAGATATTTTTTAAAGTGGAGCTCAGTCAGTGTTGAAAGAAGAAGGTGATACAAGTGATGTTGCTGTAGTTATCACCACTTACTTTCCTACTTGTTTTATTACATTGATTGGTACACATTGAAGTTATTTTGATGTAATGCATGCCAGCATGTGTATGAAATGGCTTATAAAAGTAAATACCACACGAAATGATTCTGCAAGGAGATGGAGAAAGGGGAGAAGATTCCAGGCAAAACATTTTTTTTGGGAGATGTTTATGTAAGTGAGAGGAAGACAAAGTGAAGAGTTGCCGATTACCCTTAATAAAGTGAGTGGTAAGTAGGTAGCGTTCTTAATAATGTCTGTCTGTTCAAGGAAAAGGTAAATAATACTGGCCGTGGCTGAATTGGAAGCTGCAAAGGAAAACAACCAATATATATCATTGTTTCCAATCCTTCCTCACTCAGACTGGGTTTTCAGCAGTGTGGAGTAGTTTGAAAATAGAAACTAGTAAAAATAATAAATTTGTAGGAAAAGACGACTCATTATTTCTATTCTCATCTCAAGCTGTTCTCACAATCTCCATTTTGTAGGAGCAGAAACAGGCATAGAGGCTCGACTTCTGAGAAACAAAGTGGAAAATGCAGAAGTAAAAACTGTCTTTTGGTGTTGAGTTGAAGTACTCTACTCTCGGTTTTAGGAGGAATTTAAGGGCTTTCAACAGGCCGAATATCGAAAGATTTAGTTTTTGGAAAAGAAGGGAAACACTTGTACCACTTTCTCCTTTTGTGACTACTTTAGCACACACACGGCCGGAAAACAAGAAAGCATAAAATAAGTAGTAGACTAGAATCACTATCAGGAAAAGCTATAGAGGACAACGGAGAAAGGCAGTATTAACAAAAACTTTTGAAAAACAAGTATCACACACAAGTGATATGGTTTATATTCGAGCTTTCTATAATAGTGAACCAAGTGGCATGACATACTATCTCCTTCTCGCTTACAACAACAACCACCACCACTACTTAACTGTTTTTCTTGCTACCACCACCATTCACCATCATCATCATCAACGCTACCACCATCAGCAGCGAGAGTAGAGCAGCCCATGCGATGCGTTTTCTGTGGTCAAAGTCGTTAATGGGTAGCTTCTTTTTAAAAGCATTTGACTATTTCGGAAACAATATCGACTTCTCTTTCCACATATTTCTTCGCAGAGCCACACACTTAAAGAAGGTTTTTTTGATGATGATGTGAATGATGCTTCTTCCTCGCGTTTGCTTTTTCCTTCTTGCACTGCTTTCCCAACAAAAAAATGTAGCAATGTATTATTTCTTTCGGAGAGTAAATACACTGTACTTATAAGTATATATAGATAGCATGATCACGCTACCAATTCAATACATTTTATTTCCTGTATAGCTAGCTCTTCGTTTTCTTCAATACAGACTTGACTCCATTTTGAAATTCCCTTTTATAGCATATTCCCGTTAAGTTGCATCGCCATAAATACTCGAGCTTCTACCCATTTTATTTCACTGCATGAAAGAATGGGTATTAAACTAAGATGGAATAATAGCACGCGGGGAGAATTAAGCCCATGAAAAAATGCATTAAGCCTTGCACCCACATTATGTATGAATGTAAGAGAAAATTAACGAACGTTGCAGTGAGCAAATTCATCGAATATATTTCCTTTTTCTTAAGAAAAGCAATATAACTTATTGCATACTGGTTCATGTAATTTTTCAATACAATTACCAAGCATTTTGCGACAATAGTTTTGAAAACGCAATCAAACCATGCCTAAAAACTATGAATTGCCAAACTCGTGTGTTGCTGCTTACCCTACATACAAATATCTATAGCATTCGGGTACAGTCAAGAATTATTAACTAGCCTTTAAATAAACTTGTATATTAAGTAATGTTAATAGTTTGAGGTAGAGAAACATAGGGGTATCAAAGAATATAAGAAAATTGTGGTGTTTCGGTACTAAACGGTGCAGCTAGCAGAGAGAATTTATTTCTTATAATCTAGACCGGTAGCTTTGGTAATTACTGTGGATGAAGATAAACAAATACGGATATGGCCACAGTGTGTAATTAGGATTTAATCGCAAATTACTATCCGCTCCCGTAACTTCCTATTTACTAACCCGCTCTGGTAAAAGCTCCAGTCCAAATACCTAATCTAATACCGGACTAGACTCCGCGCCCTCACCTTTTCATGTCGTCCTCGATAAACATTCATGAGCTTTTCATTTTTTTGTATACGTTCCTGCGCGGGTGAACATTGAATACGTGAATTCAAGCGTTAAATCGCTTTCCAGATCCGCAACCCCTGCTTTATAGGTTTTAGGAATTTGCTTCAGCGTTTTGTAGGAAAGTAATTAGATCGATAGTATTTTGCATGCAACAACATGCATACAGATGATTGAATGTGATACCTGAAATGAAACAGGATTTTCAAAACAAGTTCTCATTAAAAGCTCAAGTTTTCTTTCCAGCTACACTCCATGTGTCTACCAAGAAATCACGGGGAAACAAGGGAATGAGAAATCATTTGAATAGCTAATAACAGCTTGTGCTTCCTAAATAAAACAAAATCAAATCAATGCATTCAATGCACGACTACAAAAACATAAGATATGGAAATACACACATCGCCAAATCTAGTTTGCTTTGGCTACACTAAATAATTAAAAGGTAATCAGAAAGGCTTCCGGGAAAAACAAGAATTCGTGCAGAGTCATGCTTCATCATAGCGCTTTATTGCAGCATACATGAATAAATGATAGAATATTTTATGCTGCCAACAAGTGCACTATGCATTTGTGTAGTTAAAACCAGTCCAAACTGCCCTTTTACCCTGATAATGTATGTATGTTACTGCAGTGAAAGAGCAATTCAGCTGTTGAATACCATGTAAAGTGTAAGAACACAGTGTAAAGTACATGAGAGCTTTCCCTTTTGTTACTCATTTCATTTCCCCTTTCTTTAAATGATTGCGAAATGACTGAACACACAAAAATATATATCTTCGTCAAATAAGTATTTTGGGAGAATATGTATTTTTGTTTTTGTGAACCCTTCGTCAAAATCTTGATGAGAGAAGATTTTCATTGCATTGCATGCATTGCTCTTTAAAGTCAAAGGGAAAGTATCAAAATCCTGCTTCTTGCCATCAAAAGCTGACTAAACAGATGAACAAACAATTTTTGTCTTTAAATACATGCATCAGTCAGTCCCAACCATATAGTGTGTAGCGGCACATCGTCATCCCGAAAATGTACACCGTTTAGAGAGTTTTTGGAGATGTGATGCCTGATGTCCCTCTTAGAAAACGGTATGCTTTTAGTGTAAAAAGTTAAAGGAAAGGATTTCACTTCAAAAGGATAGTTTTTTCCTTTTCGAATTCCCACTTTTCCCTTTTATTTTCTTTCGATGAAATGATCCTCTGCCATTGCTTCTCCTGATAAAGCTGGATGTAGTTGCTGAGTCGTGTTATGTACACATGGAACGTGGATTTGCTTACGTATTAGTGTGCTATCATCACCATCATCAGGATCATAATCAGTTTGAAGAATCACAACAATTTCGAGCATCTAACAACTCATTCAACTCAATAAGGTTTTTTCTTAAGAATTTTAAGGAATGGAAGCATATTATTGTTTCGGATGCTTGCTTAGTTAAAAGTTAGTATTTATTTTACCGAGAAGTTTTTACTGGGGAAATGAGTTTGGAAGGAGATAAGACAATATGTCTCTGAGTCGGAGAAAAAAAGAACATCACTCGGAGCGGAGAGGAGAGCACTAAAAATAATTACAAAAACAAAAATTCCTCTCTCATTTCATTCCCTTTCTTCTTTTTCATTTGAGCTAAATCAAAGGAAATAAATTGTATAAAATTTGCTCTCTGTTTTCACTAGGCCTTTTCAGTTGTTTCTGCGAGAAATGAGATTTCTATTAATCTCTAACTCCTCACTTTCTCCCCGGTTTTTTGTCTCATTAAAAGATGAAGGTGATGATGATCGTGGGGAATTATCTTTGTCACACAAATTTACTCGGCAAATAAAGTGGATAACAAACATTAACGGATTCTTTTGTGCCTATTGAAAATTACGAACGAATATTTTATATATAATGCATATATATAAAGGTTGCTGTTTCAAACAAAGAATAATGTTCAGTTTAGTGAGCAGCCCATACGTTAATATATAAATTCATGAAGTTATTACAGTTTTCCATTCACTGCATTCTGTTTAATGTGTTTCCTGATAAGATAATATTATATTATATAATGACTGACATGTTACAAAATACACAAAAAATAGTGCACTTGTAATACATCAGGTATTTTTATAAAAAGAAGAAGATTACGTTAAGCTTAAGTTGGGGGAAAACACGTTCCACTGGCAATACGCCTCACGACATCTTGAAAGCACACCGAGAAGCTCCAATAAGCAACTGTGCTGATGATGAGAATGTGAATGGAATATTAGGACTAGGCGAACACTTATACTTTGTTGCTTGTGCTCCACTCATCTATTACGACTGCTGCTATTCAAGTTTAACGCAATGTAACATCTGCAAAATTATGGACAACCGAATTTGCAATTTAATACTAAATTACGACTGAATCTTGAAACACATAATCCATGCCAACCCGAAATTCAATGTATGACTTTACCACGTAAACCGAGGGAATGAATTGTTGGCAGGGAGGCGCAGTACAATAGCTTTTAGTCAAAAACGCTACTTTAAATATTTTCATTTTAAGGCATTCACGTATTGTGAATATTCCCAACAACAAAGGAAAATGAATATTAAAATAAAGTGCATTGGAATATACCTAGAAGCGTTTTTAAATGGGTTTTTAGGCGAGAAATCTGGAATTGGATTAAATGATTTCACTCGATGTTTAAGAACAAATACCAAAGTGATAAGTTGTGGTGTTTTGGAGACCGTTTGGAGCAAGAACCACATATTTGTGCATAACCCAATCAAAAACACGAATCAGGTGAACTAATCATTGATTCACAGTGATCGAACATGTTACATAAATAATGCATTGTATTATACCCACCAATAAATCTTTCTTCTTTTGATGTCAACCTTTTTGAGAGAGGCAGAATGCGGTTAACTTATTGCTTCAAACTACTTCACATGAGCAACTTATGCTAAACCGATCCACAAGATTAACACAAACTTCCCATACCAAGTAAAGAGTCACATTCAATCAAATCAAAATCAACTCGGGCAGTTCCTTCTTTCGATCATCATTTCAAGATTGTGTTTTGTTCAATCTGGATTTTGGTCGGCCGGCCGGCAGGTATCACTTACACAGAGAGTTATTGATGGAGCATAAAAACTTATCTGTATCTATGTAACCTTTAAACAAAATGCCGTAACTCAAGATTAAGATGCTCTAGAAGAAAAAAAGGTTTCAAAAGACACCCGACTAAAATTACTATGCACCTTTGGTTATGGCGTGAACTCTTTTGATTGTTTGATACGTAAACAGGTATCACCAAGCATAAACGAACCTATCATAATCAAATCGATAAAATGCACATGACAACTATTCCTCTCTGGTCAGAGATCAGTTTTCAATAAGGATATAAAATCATTTGGGTATTCTATTCGGTTTTTTGTATGCATGCTCATAAAAAAATTATTGCTGCTGCTGACACAGACCGCCATACCATTATCGTTTTGTTATTGACCGTCAACAAAGTCATCACAAGTACAGTCTCAAAGCATGCGAATTGGCAAAAAGCAACATACTCATGTTTTTCCTCGAAGAAAAAAATTCAGAATAAGAAATAATGATCGCATTGTTATGCAGATTGAAGCTGATTTTAAGAAAGGCACGATTTATGAGAATGGCTTTATCTTGTTTGCAATGGGAGTGATCCTCACATGTATGTACTGAGCTTGTGACTGTATTACAACTTTTTTATTTCCTATTCAATTCCCAACGTCTGTGTACCCCTATACGTTATAAGAGAAACGAAGGGTAATATAAGATTTCGATAAATTCCAGTACAAAAGTGACAAGTCGTTCACAAGATCTTTATTGCATCAAGTCGATAATAGTCCAACTTACGTATTTTAAAATGACGACTTTGCTACGGAATGTGAACAAAATATGTAAGAAAGGACAATCTTTTTCTCTTCACCTATATACTAAGCTGCATGCCTCAGAAAACAAGTCGAATGAAAGCCTGGAACTTTATTTATTGTCCTTTGCTTCTTCTCAATAAGAAAATGTATAAACTGTCTCTTTCCCATTCCCAAAGGAAGCAAACAAGTGCAAAGCAAGCAACTGTGTTGTACCCACACATCTCTCTTTTTTCTTATTACATAACGTTATCTCTGTAGCGAGTAGCAATGCTGATGATCATGTCCTATCTGATCTTGCTTTTGTGTGTACCCTCACATCAGTATCATATTACCCTGGAAAAAATTAGTCAAGTCAATACATAATTTTGTCATAACGTTAACAAGCCAGCATTATCGTACAGTCCTGTCACAAGCACATTACTAACAATCAAAGACTCTATAAGACAAAAAAAGAGACCCCAGAGGTAGAAACAGATTCCCCTTATTCTTCAGCTCAGCATCACCAAAACTCAACAAATCTATCGCTGTGACACAACTATTCCGTATGAAACTAATAGCGATGATAGCTACAGTGAAGGTAAAGGAGAAAAAAGGGAAATAGATATGATCCTCATCGTGATCACATTCGTAAACAGATGCCACTTTGATGGAATCAACCCTTATTAATAGAAGATCGCCAATGATTTGTTAAAAATGTTGTGGTTTACGATAACAGAACATTCTTGTATTTTTGCCTTATTACATGCCGAAAGGGTAATAAGGAGAGGCATTACTTGTGTTTTTCCTGAAAATAAACAAAGAACAAACCCACTTACATTTTGGGGAGATTTGAGCAAGAAAATATATACTGAAAAAAAAACTTGAGAATAATGTAACTTGAATGGAATGTGATAAACACCTGGTATCATGGTAAGTCGTAGGAGAAGTGTTTGAAGCGCTAGCACATAATATTTATCGTTCCATACATTCAACAGTGAATCACTTCATATTATCGTATCACATTATTCTATAAATATGGATTTCTGAGGGAATGACTTGAGCAAGCAAAACTCTGACATACCATATGAATCTCCATACGCGTGCATGTAATCTAGAGGATGAAGAATGAGGAATGGCACTGATTTTTATGTGCACATAAAATATTCTTCCCTCTCCACATTACATTATTTGTACTTCAAGTCAAAACACAAACATTGAAATTGAATATGAGGTTGAATTCTTTACGTACTTTTTCGGGGATGGGATAGAATTGGGATGGTCATTGAATAGTTTTGGTAGGTAAGTATGTGTAATACTTGAGTTGGGAGTACATTCCAGGCAATAAGATTCTTATGAATGTTTTCAATTCCCATATGCATAGATCATTCGCATGAATTAGCCCTTTTAACTACTGTCACATCTCGTACGGATCTTACTCCTTTCCTCTGTCTCTGCTTCTATATAAGTACCACAAAAAATATAGTGAAGTCCTTGTTTCTCGTCGTATCCGATTCCTTTTCCCATTATTTCGACATATTTATTTTGGTAACAAGTGGTCACAAACCTCCAAGCAGTCCGACATGGAGAGGACATTGGTACGAGTTATCATATCATATGGAAAATTACCCTGCTCAAAAATTTAGAGGAAGAATAAAGAAGGGTTGTATTTCTATGATCTCGTGATCATGATCACTACTGCGAGTTTGACTGCTATAATAAATTTTTAGGTTTCATCTTTTTTTAGAATTCTCCCCTGAAATATAAAATATATTATTGTAGTTGGAAAAGCTTATGTCACAAACAGAGAGAAAAGGCAAAATACTACGTGCTTAAGGACACAAAAAAAGTGTATTATTTATGTTGGTAAATCCAACCAGTGACATTTCCTCCATGGAGGATAAAAAAGGGGGTGACGTGATCTGATTGGTAATATTGATAAAAACATATAATTTTGGTGTTGCATTGGGAAACCTGCTCAATCGCTCTCTATTTGTACAAACTACACCAAAAAGCAATTGCTTTATTTAGGAAACGCCAAAGATTTTTGATGGACATTGACATCAAATCAATTGACCTGTGAAGGCAGCCTAATTCAGCTAATATTGAAGGCACATTTAGCGTGAACAATTTATCGACAACTGTAAATCAAGTTGAACAAACATGATGGCTCAGAAGATTGTGGTGAAGGGGTGCTCGCAGGGAGTGCATAAAACTGGAGATGAAAACCGACAAGCACGTTGTACTGGTTAGTAGCTAGCCTACGTCGTTGTTTCCTACTCTTGCTAGGAGGCCGAGAAGAATCACATACACAATGCAACATAGGATCTAGTGACGGGTAAAGGGAGATCGGGAAAAGGGCTGGATCAGAATGATAAAAGAAATGTTCAACTGGTCATCATAGTTTTGTATTATTGTCAGTGTGGTGGGGGTAAGCTCATTTATTTGATTTTGATCGGAGTAGACCACACGCGTATATTGTCAAATGAATTATTCATTGGTTGATGAAATATCTTGGAGATGATGTGAAATACAAATCGCCTTAGATGTGAGGCTGGCTCATTGGACGGATTGTGTGTCCAGTTTTATCCAGCAGGCTTGTTTGCGCTGATTCCTCACCTACAGGCCTTCTTTTCAAATAGGCATGTAACGTACGTAACTTGTCAGGTATGTTGTGAAGAGTATGTTTTTTTTTCGTTAAACGAACTGATAATCAAATCTGACAAACCTGTTATTTGCTATTGGAATTTTTCGACCAGTTTTGTCTTGCAAGAAGTAGGTATAATCTTAATGATTTATTGGATGTATTTTGTGATTGCGTCAAAAGACAGGAGGACAATGTCTGTAATTGATACAAAGACAAGAATTAATCGGACACAAGTATTCAAAAAATGTTCTAGATCTCATTGGTATTCAGTTTGTATTCCTCCATTAATCAATTGATTACTAAAAATACGTTAATGATACAAACGAAAAATTTCATATTGACAAATTTTTTTGATACGTAATGTACATTTCTAGTTTCCCAAAAATGTAGATACATTTTAAATTATGTAACTAAACCCAGAGGGAAATATGTCAAATTGTACAGCTTTTGAAAAACAGGGTAAAAACGACCTGCTAAGTCCACTATGCTATCTTTCTTGTGTCTCTCCACGGGACTTCTCAAATTGAAAAAGATCCGATGACTTGATACGATGGGTAATAAATAATCGTTCGTGAAATTATCTAGCGCTGGGATGCTTGTAAAATATTTGGTAATACATCATGACATGAAGTTTTCCTTACACGATAAACCTCATAAATCGTTGTTATAATACTGTATGGTTCTCGGTATCGGTTGCCTATACCCATTTCTTAAATACCGTATAAGGTGAAATGCTCTCTGAAATTTATGTCAGAAGGTACTAGGTTAGCTGTCAATCAAAGTTGAGAATCCAACCCCCGTGGGCTTTTTGTCTAATCAGCTGTCATGAATATTTGACAAGTCGACATCTCCTAGTAAGATATTGCAAGTATTGCTCTTATTTCCCATTCCATTCTTCTTAAAATTGTTTTTTAATAATATACATTCGTAAACATATCATGTTGTATCGACAAAGTTAATTCAAAAAATCGTGGTGGATAAAGGAAGCTCAATTTAATCAACGTACATTAAATTTTTAAACTCAATGTAAAAAAAACATCGTTACATACTCAACTCAAGCCGATGACAAAATCTCCAAATTGTAGCAACTGCGGACGTATAAATATGTATGTATGGGAGACCTACCTACTCCATCTACAGATTGTTTGATGAGATTGGTAGCCGTTCACCTCAACGTGGACAAAGAAATCTGGTTCACGCTGTATCAAAAAGCCAACTAACACTTCAAAATACTTGTTGTATCTTGAGTTGTATTGATGAAAGAAAAAATTCCTAACATTCTGCAGTTGGTCCAACTTCAATATTTGTTATTGGCGGTTTAAAGAGAATGAATACACAAGCAATTCTCAATTGGTATTCTTATTTATTTCCTGGCATCAACTTGACTAGTTCTTGTGTTCCAAATGTTTTCTGGGGTTAGATCTCTACCAGAACTGTTTGTTTTACACTTTTTTATTCTTGGTACAATGCCTCCGTTCATTCATCCATTCTACCAGGTTTCTCCCTTTCCCAAATAAAAAAAGGTTCCCCTTTTTGAATTTTTTATCCCTCTTCCTCCTTTCACTAGTAACATTATGTCAAGAATGTCAGCGAGAAAAAAGAAAGCGACTCTTTCGTTTTTATTTATATTGGAGAATAAAGTGTATTTGAGGTATGTAAAACTGGATTGGGAAATGAGAACAGGGACAATTATGAGGGTGTTTTACAACTTTTACTACAACATACTTATTCAGCATCACCACCGCCTCATCTAAAAAAAAGTAGTGGAGAAAGAAAACATGATCCAATGGTTGTTTGAGATGTCAATAAGCAATATTGTCAGTCAATGGGATGCTTTTAAAGATACGGTGATGTGTTACATTAGATTACATTCAAGCACTTGTCTATTCCTTTCTCCTCTTTTTTATGGAGATGTAATTTTCCCCTCTTGTTTCTTTCAACGAGATCTATTGCTCTATTTATACTCCTACAAATAAATGTCTAAAGCATGCGATTTTTACAATTTTATTTTTATTCTATTTATAAACTAGAGTACATGCGACATCCCTGCAACAATATGAATAGGAGATAAGGAGACATTTTGGTAAATAGAGTCGTAGTGAAAACAAGAATGGATACTTATTGTCAATATTACCCAAGGAGACCGAAGGGAGTTTATAGAGTTTCTTTCAAGTCAATTGTCTCTCCCAACCTTGGAGATAAGAATCAATTGAAATGCAAATAAGAGAGTGGAAAGCTCTTTCATGGTTCAAAGATTTACACATTGATTGCATATATCTTGTAAGTTTCTTAATGAACTTTTTTCTCCGACTCAATTTTTTATCTGAGAACATTCTATGAACCTATTACACGACAACAAGGGGTGGGATTGACACATAAATTTTTCCTAGAAAATGTGCATTTCTTATGAAAAGGAGAAATTTGGTAAGGGTACACCAAATGTATCAATCACATAACCCTTATTTTTTAGGAATGCTTCAAACATCAGGATCTATACAACTTTGTGCAGATTCATTTGTTTTTCAACTTACTTGAAGTTGGGAAATACCCTCATTTCTTTTTTCGAAATGTTTCCGGATAAATGTAAAAGTAAAAAAGAAAGCAGCATGATGCCGTTTATCACTAATAGATTCTATAGAATATCTTGGAAGAACGAGAAATGATGATGGCCTGGCTGACTGAGACTCAAAAATTGAGAAAACAACGGGTAGAAAAGGGGAAAGTTGAAGAAATACACAGGCCGACGGATATATCCTTCTCGTCTGCGTGTGTACATCTTCAATTTGAGAAGTGTAGGGCTAGTAGATGTGCATGTAAAACATGTTTATAGCTACCATAAGCAATCTGTCACGTGGGATAGTGAATGAAAGAACTCAGCACAATTTGAAATGTCCAAACGAAACTATCAATTGAATCTTCGAAGACAAATCATACATATTTTATATCGATAATTTTTCTATTTCAGAAACAAAAACGAATAAAAACTGGGGGGGAATGCCTTTAAAAGCAATCTAAGATTTACAAAGCTATATAGGAGAAAGTGTTGCTAGTTTTGTGTTATAAACTTTTACTATAGCGACTGCTTTTTATATCATTTGTGGAAAATCGGTTCAAAAGTCATTGAATTTTTCATAAAACATGCATATCTTCAATAATATCGTAAGATGCAATTGTACAACTGAATCACTAACACTAAAGAAAGCATGCATTTGTTATACGCAAACTGTCTTCCAAACAACCCCAATGCCAGCCCCTGTTCATTGGAATGCAACTTCCTTTCTTTTCTTATTCCGTTTCTTTTTCAGTTCCGTTCACTCACTCAAAAGCTCACGCACGCATCCATCCAAACAGCACACAGCATGCTCGTGAAGTGAGTGAGCAAACACATCTGCATTTTTCGTTGTTTCCTTCAACATGCCTTATTGTAAGTCAACCAATAGAGCCGGCCCGTAGCAAAACGAAGTGGTGTGTGTGAAGTGAAGATCAGTAGATTCGCGTGCGATGCCGATCCATTCCTTTTGATAGGGTGAAACGAGAGACAGACAAAAGAAAGAGCAAAGCAGATAAAAGATGAATGGAAAGTTATGGTTTCGGATTTATAGAAAGTCTTTTCCTTTTTTCCCCAACTTCCTCTTCTCTCCTCTTTTGGCATATGATTGTAGGATTTCGACAGATAGGTGCCTAATATGCATAACATTATCATAGGTATAAATATCTATAAAAAGTTGTATTGAGAAAATTCAAAGCAGCTTCCTATAAACGAAGTATGAACGAACCACTTATGCCAATAATAATAGTGAATTTGACAAGAATATTACTATTATTATTATTTTTGGGAAATATGAAAACGGAAAGAGAGGAAGATATTGCCAGTTTTGCTCTCTCACTCTTTTCTTTTTCAATGACATGCACCTCCAACTATCTTAAATATGCATGGATGCATGTGAGCATACATATTTAGATGTGTGCATACCCGCATTATATAAGGATTTTGAATATCTATTACTCGTTTCCTCTCTAGATTCTCCTCCTAAAAACAAACTTTATACAGATCATCACAACCAAACTGTTTGACATAATACGCCAAATCTGTCAAAAGTCAAAAAGGGAAACGGTTAGCGGGCTGAATGCACGGTTGAAGGGAGATATTTTGGGTGTGTCAGTCAAGGTTGAATGCTTCAGGATGATGAGGACACACACAGAGAGTGAATAGTCAAAATATGCATACGGTTGTAAAACATGAAGGTTGTTCCACTGCAGTACAGTGTGCAGAGCACTCAGAAAACAGGGGTTTCTTCAAACTTGCACCACCGGGACCGGGACACAAAAAAGGAGATGAAATAAAAGGAGAAAGTCGTTCATGAGTTGCATTCGTTACGTTGCACTGCATTGCATCCCGGCACATTTCACTTTTCCCCTCTTTTTCCACATCATGTGTACTTAAAGAAGTAAAATGTATTCCAACAATCATCATCGTTATGCATACTTATCATATCAAAAAAGGAAAAGGAAATTGAGAAAAGCCGCCAGTTCAACTGTCACCTTTGTGCGCTAAGCTACATCAGGGATGGCTGATTTGTTTTGTGAAAAATCAACTCCGTTTTTCACTCGCTCCTATTCAAATTCCTTTGCACATTAGTTTCACTTGACTTAGAAACCATGAGCTCATCCTCCACTTTTCTTTGTTGATTTTCATTCCAAGTTAAAATACAATTCATAAATAAACACCCATATGTCATTCTTTTTATTTCCATAGAACGGCCCAATCTAAACCAATAACATTGTATACAAGTTGGAAGAAAGTACCGCAAGTAAAAAGAATCTCTGAAGAAAGAATAATGTGCATTTTTTACTTTCTTAGTATTCATTGCCATTAAGATAACGCGCTGTACATAATATAAGACGGTTGACAGCAAGAAATGTGATTGCTCGTGAAATGAGGGTAAATTGAATTATATTTATCTTTTGCTAGTGAGATTGAAAAGAGGAGATAGGAAGCCGGTTCACAAGAACTATTATTTTTTTGTAAGGTTAGACGCGCCCATCTGCTTTCTTATTACATCTAACCAAATACGAATCAAGCCGTACATCATGAGAGGCTGAACATTATGCATAAATTCGTTTACTTAGACTTTCCATCGGGTTGGGGTAACGTGCACTCACATGGTTTCCACAACCATTTTTATTTCTCATTCTTATCTATAAAAAAGAGAATGAGTACTCTGTTGTAGCTTTCCACATGGAAATAAAAAACTACTGACATCCCCATAAAGAAGAAGTTACAAGGTCAGAAAAGGTCATTTTGATTTGTTAGATTAACTTGTAAAAAAGCTCTGTAACATTTCCACTTTCTAGGGACACAGGATATTCGCTAGCATCACGGTGGTAGACTGTATGCACTGATGCAAAAACGAAGAGTCGTCTTCTTGACTGATCCAATTCAGCTCAAGTAGTTTCCAGAAGTAAATGAAAAATCTGCGATAGAATTAAACCTCCCGGAAATGTTGATTTAATTATATGGGATGAGATCGTACCTCCAAATTTCAGATTTTTTGGAGGAAGCAAGGAAATGGCAAAAGGGACAAAGAAATCAAAGTCATATGAGAAAAAGGAGGAGAAGGAGAGGCTCACAAATTGTAACAGTAATCGCTTTAACGGGAGTAGTACTCTCTTGCTAGATTATTGTGCTTAAATTTTCATTTAAAAGGGAAGAGAACTCCTTATACATTTGAGACTGCTGTCGAGTGTATTAATTTCTCCCTTTTTCCCATTGTTTTTTCTTCATTTACTATTGTTTTCAGTAAAAGAATGGATGAATTAAATGTGGAGAGAAAGCATAGGAATTGTATTGCACTTTGCCATGTGATTTGATTGCCATACACACAATAGCCATGCTATGCATATGCATTACTTTTTTGTACTCTTTTGGCTCGTGGTGGCAGTGGTTATATTTTCCTAATTGAATTAGACAAAACAGAAAGAAAACGAAAGAGAGAGATCAGTGCAGATTAAAATGGGAGAAAAAAGTGATCAAAGCGGGTGGTGGTAGTAAAACAGAAAAAGAAATTAACGCAAATCCTGAGAGTAAATCAGTGTCTCTCTACACAAGTCTTCTCCGCCGAAGAATGAAAGACATAATATATAATGGAAAGAATGAATGAATAAGTATTGTATATATGTACATTTTGGAGAGGAAAAAACGAGGAGTCAAGGGAGCGAGAGCAAAAGGAGCAAACTAAAAAATGTGTACGGGTGAAAGTGAAAGAAGCTGTATACAATGATGATAGCTGCTACCTCCCTATTTCTTTCTACTACATATATTATTTTACTCTTTCTCTCTCACTCTATCTCTAAAAATCCAAGTTTACATCCATAGCCTCCAACTATTTTGCTTTTTTACTCGGGCTCGTTTCTATTTAAATACATAGTGGATCCGATGGCTGGAGAATGAATCTGAGGAATAAAAAAACAAAAGGCGTTCTTCCACATTTTTTAGTCAAAACAACAAGTAGAAAAACAAACCACCCTCTGGATATTACCACATCCATTTCAACTATACATAATATTTCAAGGAGAAAAGAGTAATATTTTATGGCAAATAAGAACTCACACAGAGTTTAAAATTTCTTCCTTTTCCTATTATCTTGTACGTTACTAGCACCAGACCTTTTCCCCTCATCCTCCTCCAAATGTTTAGCGAATATAAGTGTACAAGAACCACATTTTTTGTGGGGTGTCACTGTTTTAACATGCCTATTTGAACAGAAAGGCGTAACCTCCTACAATGATCTTTTTTGCGGTTCCCTCATCTACTTTTTTATTTGTTTGGATGAGAAGAGGACCACTGTGATGTCTTTCTTGAGAATAACTCTGCAATTTATCTCAAACACTTCCACTCCGTATTCCTGACCAATTGTGAAATATTGCTGAAAAGAAAATCCACATGGTAGACATTCAATATCCCAATCTAAGCAATTGTAAGTGTTTTGGAGCTCAGGAGCGAGCAGCTTTCATCAGATTTATTGTTAGCAGATATATTTACATGCGTCATCAAGAACTTGACAGATAATTGCGAGAGAAAAACAAGCATTTTCCAAATGAATATTTTTATTCGACAACAAGAGAGGGACAGGGAGACAAGTTTCATTCTCATTTTTAAATGTGTATCGTTCTCCGAACTGGAGAGAGCGAAAGAGAGACACCGTTATCCAATTCAGTATAACACAGTTGGATAGCTATTATTTACCTCTTCTTCCCTTATTTTTACTAACGAAAACTTCAGCCTTGTCCCTTTGTCCTCTCCATATATCTCTCTTTTTTAAATATGATTATGATGATGTTGTAGAGAGATGCATACAAGGGAAAAATAAAATGGGTTTTCCATGATTAATTTTCTTTAGGCGAACAATTTTTTCCCTTCTGGCCTCAACTCTAAAGCAAATTAACAGAATGCCAAGAGATGAGAAGATATACAGAGACACAAGTAGTAAAGAAAAGGAAAGAGAGACGAGAATGAGAGGAGATAAGATGAGAGAGGACTGAGGAGTGAAATCGCTTTTTAAAAAATCCATGTAAATCATGCCAGGTCATGGAAAATAATGTTGATAACTCGTTTTCTTGGACCCAAGCCTATATCCCTCGTACTATGTATATGCACCTCTCGTATATTGTGTCAGCATTTGCTTATTGTCATCATTGGGAGCAGTACAGGACTCCTATCATATCACTCGAAAAGAATATTATTATTTCACGATTATATTAGCAAAGAAAAGTCACAGTGTTATCGTCAGCAAAGGATAAAAGTATGTTTTCAAAGTTGCTCATTCACTCATTTGTTCATCCTGCTCAGTTGTGCATATTATGTAGACTTGGAGTGTGAGGACGAGGAAAAGTTTGATAAAGAAAGTGGCCAGCTCATGTAATTTGGCTTGGCCCTCATAACAATAATTTTTATTAAAATCGAAAAAATTACTTTCCGCTCGAATAACCCAGGCGAGAAATGGAAAGAGATTGAAAATGAGAAAAAATTCCACCAAAAAAAAGAAAACGAAAACTAGTCAAGATATCAAGGGGCGAGCATGAATAATAAAAAGAGGTGGTAGCACTCACATTTACATGCTGCTGCCTGAAAGTATTAAACTTTTTTTATCGCCTCCTTTCCATTTCACCCACTTTAAGTCCTTCTTTTTGTACTAAAGCCAAAATAGATAATTTCTGCCGCATACCTACCAGCTTGGGAGAAGGAGGATGTGTAACGTTGTAACATATCTTTTTCACAAATGAGAATCTCATTCATTTTGTAATTGTAAAATTAAGAAATGTACAATTGGACCTTTTTTTTTTATAATTATTAGCCTGCAAAATGGTGGAGAAAATGGGAGATAGAGATAGGAAAATGATACAATTTTTTCCCTTGTCCTTACGCTTAGTGAGTTGGCACCCTTATTAATATCCTTTTGAAAGACATTAATAATACAAAAATTATTCCCATTTTCTTTCAAATGACAGAAAAATAAAATTATAACGTTTTCATCTGCAGAAAAAAATAAAACTTTATTGTTCCTCCAGTCACCAGATTCCTTTTTCTATTTTCCATTCACACAGAAATTACACTTCCGCCCTTTCTTTCACACATCCCGTATGCTTTCTGCTCATCTTTAATGTTGTCAAATAACCAGTTAATCACTCTCATAAATAAGAAAACAGTCGGAGAATCTACACTTGGGATGTTATGAGCAACAAACCCATATATTTCGCCGTCTTCATGCCAATGTACTAACTAATATGATAATCTATACCTTGAGCACACTCTCCATCTCATGCCTCTCTGTGTAAGAAATCAGAGTAAAATAAAGTGTAGCGGAGCATGAAAATTAAAAGGAAAACAAACCAAGCCAGGCAAGACAAAGATAGGCGGCACCTAAGCCATGAAAAAATGGAGGGACAAATAGAAAAAGCGAGAGAGAAAAAATTGTCATTTGCTAAGTAATGCGATTCATCTTCTTTTCCCCAATTTTAATGGCAAGTTAGTAATTCCCTTTGAGACAAATTGATGCTGGATTCTGTAACAGAGTATAGCTATACGACCAAGCCAAGAGAAATAGAAAAATGGTAAGGAGTGAAAACAGTATTATATACCCATACATATTTTGACAATGCCGAGAGACAATAAACAATTTTTTCCCTTCTAATTTTCTCCTTGTGATATTCATTCTCTAAAAGTCTCGAATAAAAAGCAACTTGGATCTAATTCAATGATGACAAAAGTATCCTTGTATTGCAATGTGTAAATGCCTGTTATTGTTAATATTTTGAACTTGTTTCCTAAATCAGACAGCTACTACGAAGAATAGAGAAATGCAAATAAAATTTTTTATGGGTTTCTGGTTTCTCTTAAATACATTAAAAATGGCTAGTGTGTTTAACTATGCTTGAATCAAACTTGACTTTTTCTGTTACCTGAAAATAAAAATGAAAAAAGGAGAATAATTAAAATAGCTATGAAAAGAGTTTTTGTCAATGTAAAACAAAGTTGGAAAAACTGCAAATTTTTTAGGTGGAAGGGCAGATGTTTGGTTTTGATGACTTTAGCTCTTATCCCATCCAATTCACAATGAGAGTGTTCCATTCTTCCCTACTTTTTTAATATTCATAACTTCTTAACGCATTAACCTTTTTTATTGTTTGTACAGAATATACATATATATTTAATTATAATTGATATAGGCTAGGATTGGCGACTGCATAAATATACGTATATTGTTTGGTAGCTAACGGGAAGGAAATCTAAAACATTAGCGCTGCATATTATTACGGCCATTACGAGCATAAAAATTCATATTTTTTTACGTAAGTCTCCGGACATTTGTAACGCTACTTGCGTTCTCCCTGGTTAGTTAGGAAAATTAATAATGCTATGTGCACAACCAACCTTAGCATACCGTCAACTCTTTGGATGGATCGTCAGTGAATGGATATTTCGCAGTTAGTTTTTCTTCCTGGAGTGTATGTAGTTGACTCCTGAGTAATTTTCACACAAAAAACCTTTTTTTAATTGTCATTATTATTTCATCCTGCCTTTACAATTTAGTTTTTTTCCCTCAACTTTTCTCATATTTTCCTTGCTGTTTGCTTCAAACTGACTGTCCTACCAGAGTTGCTTCCCTGCCTATGTTTTTTCCCTTTTTACCATCTCTCTCAACAATTATCTGCAGCCGCGAGCCATAACTGATATCATAACCATTTCTCCCATCCATGACAAGGAAAAAAGGAAATCTTTTTTTCAGAGTGTCTGGATGAGAAAAAATTGAGTTTTCGTTCTCCATCCGGAAGCTATTTTATATCACTGAGTTTCATTTCGTTAAACTTTCGTTACTTTTTTAAAAGGAAATTTTAAATGTCTCTCGTAGTTTAGTTTCTGGCCCTGTGTCAATTTGTACAAATACACAATGTTACAATGGCAAGGTAAAAATCTTAATTTGTGGTAGCATAAGAGAGCGAATGAGCTTTCTCCATATTGAACCCGAATCTACTTTTAATTGTGTAATAGTAGAAAGTCCCCAGCCAAATACTCGCAAATGACATCACCGCATCAATTTATGACCTTGGGATCAATGTCATTTTCAGCAATAAATTCTAGCCGTCTTTGTACAATCGTGAATGTAATAGGATTCTTTGAACAAGTTTATGTTCATATATTTAAGATTGTTAATGGGTGTTGCAAGGAAGGTGTATTATTTATACTATGAAATAGGATCGTGAATGTATTCTTGAAAAGTCTCCCCAAACTGTAAGAATATTACACGGGGGAATGACTGCTCAAGTAGTACCACTGTTGACTGTTGAAGTTAATAAATGCAACGTGTTTTCTTACTACATCGTTAAACGACGATTTTACCTCAACGTCCCATTTCACCCGCCATAAAGTCAACCATGGCAACGCACGACCATATATCGAATGTCGGCGAAAAGATGACAAAGTTCAATTTACCAAAAGCCTTTTTGTGGAAAAGAGGGAAATAAAGTAAGAGAGGTAGCAGCAGCAATCCTTATGCAGTAGCAGAAAGTGGGAGAAATGAACGCATGGAAATGAGAAAAGTGAGTTGACAGTTGACTCCATGTAAACCGCAAATACCAGGGAAATCCAATCCCTTTAAAACTTTCAAAATCAGTGGTTTTTACTTCTTCAGTCGGTGTTAGAAGGAGAGAAGGGAAAGTTAAAAGGTAGGACAATGAAGAGAATCCTCCTTAATATCCTCGATCCAAAGAATAACGGTAGCTGGCGTAGGTAAGCCACTATTACGTGTACATTTAAAGTGGGAGTGTACAAAAAGTATTTTGCTGTGTTCTCCTGTCATATCAAAGGAAAAAGTTTGCCTTGTATCATTTTATCATTTCTTAAAAAAGTTTGTGTAAATGGTATGCCCCTTATAAACTAAGTGTTCTTTTTTGGATGATGATGATGATGATAATGGTTGGTGGTGGTGGTATGGCAGTGGTGGAGGGTTTTAAAAGTGAAATCTTTGGGGTTACAACAAAAACTCCCTTTGATTTGATCCCCTTATTATTATTATACTTTTTTCTCTTCGTATTCTTCTCTCCTTCTAACGGAGACAGAGAAGGAGAGTAGTTTCATTTCATTGTCTTGTTCATTTTATAAAACAGTATATTTTACAATGAAGGAAATGAAAGAGCTTAAACAAGAAAATCTCAAGAATTTTTGCAAAGGGAATTCCTAAGGGAGAGGAAAAAAGTTGGTTACTCAAATGTATCCCTAATATTTACCCAGATATAGTTTATATCCGCCACATCATATCATGCACGGTCGTCCCTTGTTGTTTCGTACTGAGCGAAACGTGTAGGTTTCCACATTTTTGAAGCTTTGAAACTATCTGCTTTGCAGAAGTGTGCGATCACATCACATTCCTTCGTTCTTGTGCAATGTATGCCTCTCACTGTGTTTAAGTAGTAGTGATGTAACGTTAGAACCCATAACTCCACTCTACTTAAACTCATTCTGTGTTTTGCCTGTACAATGTACATAAATTCATGCTTCCTATAGGAACGTGTTGTAGTTGTAGTAACTAAAAAACTAAAGTACACATTGTGCTACTTTATCGTCTTCATCTTCAAAAGTCAAAATATAAACAGATTCTGAGAAATTCACAAGATGAGCAACAGCAGGACCGCGAGATTAGTGATGGTATGGATGGTGGCACTAGGCCTAGAGTAGGAGTTTATCGTGAGGAGGAAGATGAAGGAAAAAAGATCAAGAATGAAGAAGAGAGAGCTAAAAAGTATATATTTGTGAGAAGAGAAAGAGAGGGGGAAGAGAAGACAGGAAGAGAAAAAGGGAGAAATGGACAAGCAAAGGAATGATATATATTTTTGCTTGAATTAACTAACTAACTTTTTTGAGATTGGGCAGGGTAGAGAGGGAAAAAAGAAGGACAGTTCAGTGTGCAGTTTAGTAACGGCAAAAGCAGTTAAATGGGAAGCATCATGATCTCATAACAATAATATCTCTTATACTTACTCAACCAAAGTAAATAGACATGCTTAAGTAGAGAGAGCCAGATCAGAGATAAAGTTTAAAACTGGAACTAAAACAGGCAAAACACTTGTGATGCATAAAAACGATGCCATGCCTTATAAAAGTACACATACACACTCAACTGCTAGTGAGAAAGCATAAGCTGTGAGCTAAGAGCACATATCAAGTCACCAAAAAAGTGGTGGCGCGTATAGAAGACATGAGAGAAAGAGTATTTTGGGCTCTTAAATTAATTAGAAAAAACTAGAGATAAGGGTGAAGGAAAGGGGTAGTCTTAATAGAAACACACACAGAGTATAATATGAGACAAGACAGGCTTTAGTAGTTAATGTGAACAATTTTATACCAGCAAACAAGCATCAAGAGTACAGGAATATACACGAATATATGTATATTTTAGTGAATGTGTGTGATCGGCCTATCTTTCTGTCTTTCCAGTTAATGATATACTATTTGCTAGTCACTAGAGTATGGAAAAACTACTCTTCTTTTTCTTTTGCTCCATTGCCTATCTCACCATCATACCACAGGAAAGACAGACTCTCGTCATGCATTTTCGCACAAAACTACCAATCTCACACACTTAAATAACTACGTTGAAGCATCTACGACGCTGGAGGGGAGGGAAGGGGAAAAGAGGAGATAGAGGCACACATAAAGAAACACTGGTCGAGTACATAATTGCATCGATTCCTCCTTAATTTTGGCCAGACTCGCGAAACTTTATACTATGCCGCTTTCACCGACTATGCTCTCATTATGCGAGTATGGTTTGCTGAGACAAGAGTTAGTACCTTCTATGCGTACATCGCCACACTTAAATTTTCCTGTACACTCGAGAGTTGGGTACTACCAGAACCACTGAGACTATTGTCGAACTCGAGCTAATAAAAAATTTAAATTTATGAGGAATCGTCGAAAGAGAAAACATATGCACTTATATAATAGTATCGGCGTATAGGTCACCATGAGAACGTAAAAATGACCTTGCATCTATCTAAAAGCATCAAATTCCAAGGAAATCTAGCCTATTCTTGTTGGACATGTAGTTATATGTCCCGCCAGTATGTTGTACTCACACATACCTTCAAGTGACTCAATTGTACACAAGATGATTGATGGCATAAAAAATTTATCAATACCTTCCAATACAATATCACTCGCGTCGAAAGATGAAGCCATATCATGTTGTGCCTTACCAGTATTTACATTCGACAAATCACCCAAACGTCAATATTGAAATAAACGTCTGCACAAAATCATCACCAAAGAATGCGGATATCAACATCAGTAGGATTATGATTGCCGTCCAGATTGCTACCTCCCACACTATATTAATTCCCTATTTTTCCTAAGGCTATAATTAGATGGGATGGGATTAGACAATCAGGTCAAATTTTGTCAAGGGAGAACGCGTCATAAATATGGAGCAGTAAATCGAGAAGACGTGAGAAACGGAGAGAGAAATACAAATATAGGGAACGAAGGCAGGAAATGGCAGTAGCCAAAATTGAACACAATGTCTCATTATGCTAATAATATGCATCTACATGACCCGCAATGAACTAAACTCAAAGGGTCTAAGTTAAACAAAGAGAGACGACTATGGTTTCAAAGGGTTGTCTCAAGATAAGATATGTTTCTTTCCATTTTAGCGTACACATGGCTTGTTTTTGTCGCCCCTCTTCCTCCTTTTAAAGTTCGAGAGTGGAAAAATGGAAGAACTTCAATATTATTAAGACCAAGCTAAGGCATGATGATGATCATCATTATTATCATCATCATGATCATCTTCATCATCAATGGTAAAAAGTCCGAGCGAACGTGGCATTACGTTGTATGTGTGTGTGTGTTTTTCCACTTTTTCGGGTACAGGATGACTACGGCGTGGCTGGTGATGGTGTCTTTTTTAAACCCCCCTTTGTAATTAGATAAGAAGGGACATAAAAATCGACTAATTATCAACCGGAGGGCCATCGAATATTAATGAAAAAGACTTGACGTCATACGCAGAGAGACAGAAAGTGCTCTTGGAGAAGAGATAAAATAGATAAAAACTCTCCACTAGTCAGCATCATGATGATGATGGTCTTTTATATCGTAACGCTAAATTTCTACTCTGTACTTTTTATTATTCTTCCCCCTTATTTTTAGCTATCAGAGACACAAAATCTCTTAGCATGTAGGTAATATTATGTATGTATATACTTAAGAGCAATGGGTACATGTATAACCCGCATACCACTTTTTTCTGAACTCCTTTCCCTTTTCCATCCAGCTAAGTAAGTACATACTAATCATTCCTTTTCTCTTTGTTCTTGTTTTCTTCCAAGCCCACACTCTTCTAACTTTCTACCTCTGCATAAAATATAGTACAGCACGAACATCATCATCATATCTTAGGAGAGAAGAGAATGCAAGAATTTACCTCAACTCACTTTTCTTCTTCTTTAATTCTCAGCTTTCATTATAGACTTGGCTTATCCTCATTTAACTTCATTTCCCCATCCTATTTTCTCATTTTGTGTTTAACTACAAATCTTAGTACAGTTATATCTATACTTCTCCCACTCCATATCATATACAAGGCAATACTCAATCTATATATATATGATAATGCATGTATAGTGCCGACCAAGAAATTGCACACCATTTTGGAAGTTAAACCACGGTGAGCCGCAATAGATGTTACCGTGGTAATACAATTTTGGAGGAGTTAAAACCCATGGAATGACAGGTTTTAAAAAACATACACAACATTTTATTTCTTAAACCTCCAAAACGGGCAGAATTGTATTAGACATTAGCAAAAAGTGTTTTCGTTTACTTTGCACATGGAATATGTAACTTTTTAACGTTATATGTATATATATATATTCATTCTTGTTTCTTGGAAGGGAAGCGCAGTTGTACTGTAATGAATGTGTTGGGGAACTAAACTTAAGATTAATCAGTAGCCTCCGCATTACTAACGAAAATATTACATTTATTTTTTGCTGATAGTTAGCTGTATCGTTGTGTATTATCTGTTTTCTTATAGCCCAACTTCACTTCCCAACAGTTCTTGACTTTCTAAAGTATTATGGTGTGGAGGAAGTTATGTCTGTACAGAGAGTATCGTCATCGTTGTTGATGAGGAAGAGAGGATTTTGAAAAGCTAAGCAAATTAGCAGATTCAGAAGAGAAGATCGGCTCTCTAGTTAACATTCAGAGTTTTCATTTTTCCCAGCCTTTTAAATATACATATAAATATGTATGTTTGTATTATAAGGGTAAAAACACATTCATAATATAGTCTGCAATTACAAACCGTCTTATCTTTTTTCCTCTCTTGTTTTCCCCATGTTTAAGTGTTATGGAAAAATCCAACCACCCAGCTCACTTTTTGGCTTGTTCCCCTTTCATTATCAAAAGTGAAGCGAAGAGAGATTTTTTGAATTTTTAATTGCAAGCAACTTTAGATCGCTCATTTTTCGTCTTCATTCATTCCTCTTGATCGTCCTCCAGCTCTCTCCTAGGCATCCCTTGAGTATTTGCTTGCATTGAAAGCGAGAGATGAGAAGAGGTCTGTGGAGGCGAAGAGGAAAAGGAAGCGAAAGAGAGAGAATAATGATATACCCAGCGGGGCTAATGATACTTATTCTATACTCGTGATGGGAAAGTGTTGCTCTGCTGCAAAGTTGCATATGCTATCATGAGAATACGAAACGATACAGATGCAGCCTTTAATTTTGTATAGCCAAAGGATGCCGCTTATAAGGATAGAGTGTCTGCACTGAAATAAACGATGCTAGTTTAAAAAGCAGCATATCCATCCAATCGATGCATTTATGATTTTCTCATTTTTAGCGTTCTCCAGAGCATTACAACATCTTTCTTTTCTCCTCAAGGAAGTCTTTCTTGCAGTGAAAACGACCAAACCAAACGGAAGATAGATGTAGATAGATAGAAAAGAACATTATGCAAATGGCTAAGAGAAAGGAAAAGGATAGATGTTGGTTTTCATAAATATCCCAACTACCCTAAAATTGATCTTTGAATAATATTCCAGTTGCTAATCTGATGTCATAGCTTTTCTTCCTTGAGGAGACGGAGAACAATGCACCCGCTTCCTTATACATGATATTTTGTGGAAATGGGAAACAAAGGTGAGTTTTGATAACTCTGCTTGTGTTGTCAAGAGAATAAAACGGATATTTTGACCTGCTGCAATAATAATGACTACACGAGATACTTTTAGTGCATGGGATGCCATAGTGTCTACGCCTTTTCCTATACATTTTATATTGCCGCATCTGATTAGAGAAAGAGGAAAGTTGAGAAAGGAATTAATAACCTAAGGATTATATGCATAAACTTCTCATCTCACTAGCTACCGCTTTCTCTCTTGTATGGGTGTTATATTACAGAACTTATCCACTTGCTCAGGCTGTTGATCTCCTCCTTTATCAGCTGATTGCCTTGTAGACTATCAAAAAACAAACGAGAGTTTGTCTATTCACTTTCACTAGCTTCTACTTTTCCCACCATTTCAAATCCACTATCATCCATATCCTTTCTCGCTCGATTCTCATCTTCCTTTCCCTTTTCACTCATCGCAACAAGGAACAATGATGCAGTATTAATGATAACTTTATGCATCCCTCTATCATGAATGTTGAAACACTATGAATCTTATGTATTTCCAACGAATCTCGTAAAAATTTGAATGCAGTAAAAACACGCAATATTACATCGTTCGCCTTTTGCATAATGAAGCTCCTACAGCTTCACCAAGTGCTCTTTGCAACGGGAAAATTTCAAACAAGAAAAGTTTTCGCAAAGTAAATAAAAAGAATCAGCTAGCAAAAGTGGTTTCTGTTTACTGCCGAAAATTTGAAAACAGCTTACCGAAAATCATTTCTGGTTCAGTACATTTTTACTTTTCTTGCAAACTCCAATATTTGGACGTACGTATGCATTATCAAAGTTCACTTTACATGCATGTACCAGCGTATAAGATGAAATGTAATCAAACCAGCAAAGAGGAAAGCAGTCACGTAAACAGTGAAAGTACTTACAAGTTGAAGTATATCCTGTATATATAAGAGAGGCGCTGTTGTAAGAAAATTGAATTGACCGTGATCATACACACAACAACTTTAAGATTCTGTTAATGTTGGCACAACTACTTTCAACTTCCTAATCATATAGAACAGGCATGCATACTTGCTCCATGTTAAGTGAAAGCTAGCAGCATCTGGAGCGCTTGGTGGTTAAATAACATGTCACGGTTTAAAGCGGAAGTAAATTGCTGACTAGTTTTATGGCTATTAAAATTGTCTATTGATAAAGAATGTACATACTCACAAAGGCCTAGTTTAGTCCATTGAACCTTTTCCTACTAGCACCTATGAAGGTATGTATTCCATTTTATTACAGTTCATGTTTTTCATACTCATAGTCGCAGAACAACAGTGTGTGTGGAAATTTTATGTATTTTTATTTTATTCTTTACGGACTTGGAGGAGCGATGAAAAGAGCTCAAGCTCGACTTTTCTTTCCTGCTCATTATTTCATTCCGTTAAGCCAAAGAGGATGTGATGGGATAGATCCCTTGTAAATTATTCATCTTACCGTTCTACTGTTTCCATAATATTCTTTGTTATAACTTTTGGATACAATATATTAGTAAGTTGCTGTTACCTATGTAACATTTTTCTAGTGTGTAAGTTTTCTGTCTATTGTTTGCTGTATATATTACGTTAGTGCTCCTGACTCTAACTTGACTGAATTTTCTAATAAACGACATACAAAATGAATAAAAATATATTCAAGTACATATTATATTATGGTAATGAATGACAGTTGATGCCATGTCTGGGGAAATGGAGCTGAGGGATTCAGAAAACCGGAAGTACAGCTTAAGTACGCTTTACAACTTTCAAAACTTGTCCAGATTTAAACTTTTAGGCTGCTTGCTATCCAGTTTTTATCCAAAATAAGTAGTAAAGTCCTATAATGATTGCTAATATAAAATGGGAATAACGAGCTTATGGCCTGAGCTGCTTTTTCATGTAACTAAAAATGACTAGGACAAATTCTCAAAATTCGAATGGTTCTTTTCCCTTTTCATACTAAATCAAAGTAAATTTGATGGAGATCTGTCGTTTTATAAAGCAAACATTTGCTGTTACAATTACCAAATGCATTCTTCTAAAACATTTCATTGTTGGCCAGATTCCATTATCATTTCAATATCATATTCTAACAAATCGTCATTGTTATTCACAAGCTACCAAACTGATGACGACAGTGTAGTGGTGATGATCATCTTTGAAATCATTTATTGTTCTTTTGAAGCTTCATTTCGAAAGCTATCTTGCAAAAGAGAAGCTCTGCTCCACATTATTCATAGCGTGGACAAGCCCTATTTGGATGGATAGAACACATATCCCCAGGAGCCATTACCATTACAGATGCGACGATACATAAATAATACTTGTACTTTTGGTACCTTACCAAGCTCATCATCAGCATCCCATATAGCACACCCAAAACGAACAACAAGCAAAACGGAAAAAGAACAATGAAAAGCAGCCCCACAGAGTTTGAATAATCGATTAAAATTAACCGCATTGAATTAATCTCCAGTCGGGAATTTTGATTGTCCATTGGATCATTGCATTACATATATATGCATTGCTATATAAATTCGGTTCACTGATTTCCTCTGTGCTTTCCTCTCGCCTACCGCCACCACTACCACTGTACCACTTATGGTTACTCGCCTGCTTTGCTAAGTAATTCAGCAACACCATCGCAGCGCATCGCCATTCTAGACTCTATACTAGCAGTAATTTATATATTGCCATAAAACTTGTATTTTAACTTCTAAAACTGTAGATTATGATTGCGAAACTTTGAGAGTTTTGTTGAGCTTACTGTACTTATGCATTATTATTATCAGGCATGGCAGAGCATAATATTATAATATATAACACTCCTGAATCACATCCACCGTCATCAGAAAACTCACTTATTGTACAAGTTTTAGTGCAGCAAACAAACGGGATCATAATATGAGGAAGATCACATCACTCTCATTACTATTGTATAATGTGCTGAGTACATAAGTATTTAGTAGATTTTTGATTGTCTTGTGCGTTTTGTATGAGGAAGGATTGAAATGAATGCAGATTTTCATTATATACCGGTGGCAGCTTTTATAATGAGACAAAAATAATTACCGATACTATTTTCAACTCGTGGTATTTTGAATGCTTTTCACTCTTTACGAGCAAGTACGAAAACCTTTCCCCTCGTATGATTTACTTCGACATCAACACTGCCGCCACCACTTGGATTAGAAAGTATACTCTATTCTATTTAGGCACTATAAAGTATGCAGAATCATACTGTGTGATAGTGATTTAAGAATTAAATAACTTCAAAACCATCTTAAAATCACTTGAAAGGGGAAATCTGTAAGTCGTAAGTGCTAAGTAGATCTGAGTCATAAATAATTATGACAGTTCCTATTTTAAATTCTACATTTAAGAGTCCGAAGAATGTGGCTATGCTGAATTTGAGTATCGACAACAACAACACCTGCCTATGCTAAACAGGAGAATGGCTAAAATCGGTGTCAACATGTCACCACTGTTACTATTGAGTTATTGTATGTCGACCATCGCATAGCTACTACATAAAAACTGCATCGAGGTTCGAGTTTAAATGATTTGAATTATTATGTATTTGGCACGTGCTACCAAAAGCAAGTTATCATATCATTAAAAAAATGTCATACACTGGTTTTTCATATTCATTCTGTCAAACATGAAAAGAACTAAGATGTCATGCATGTTGCTTCGCAGTGTTTATATACACTGAGAAAACTGATGATAATATTAACACACATAAGCTTCTTATGGTGCCAGAGGTAAAAGTATTAATTTCCGGTAGCAGTGAATCATTATCAGGTTTCTGTTTTTGCTCTTAGTTTTGATATTTAGTCATCTTGCAATAATTTCCCACTTAAAATATTTACTAGAAATACTAACGTTGAACGTGTATAATAATGTACATATTACATTAATCAATTGGAGATTTGAAAGTGGTAATAATCGGATGCTTTAGTGTGAATCTTAAAATATTAGCACCTTGTAGTCATATTTAAATGACTTCTCAACACCAAATTCAGTAACTTTATACAAAAGGATTACGACAGAAAAGGTGTTTTAGTGCAACGAAAGAGCGAGGAGAAAACAGTAGCAGAAAGCATGAAAGTAAAAGTATGAATGGGATCTTGCTGGCAAGCAAAGCACAACGCATAGTTGATAGTACGCTAGCGAATGTGTGTGCTGTAAGGTATTTCCTTCGCATTGGGATTGGAAAGAGACAAAGACAGTCATCATCAGGAGCAACACCGCGACAGCATCACGTACAAAATCAACAGCCTACTATTTCTCTGTCTAGCGGCACAAGCCTGCTTTCACTTGCACTCATTAATAGCTGTACACAGACACAGGTTTTTCAATCATCAACGCAACCCCTGCCTAAAGAATTAGCATTAATACAATCTTTCCGCCACAGAGGGAGTGCACTGATACAATGATAAATTATTAGTTATTCCTTCTCAAATATTGCTGATCATCTTCTTCATTACAACGACAGATGTTTGAAATCTATTGCGTTACAACTCGACGTATTAAAACTTACTTTGCAAGTTGCACATGATGTAGAATAGACGACAGAGAACAGTAAAAGGTGAGTATTTCATTAGAACTCAAGTATTTTAAAGGAATGATAAACAAGTATCCAATTAGTAATAATCAGTAAATTATTAAACTAAAGTAAATTGTCTTCAAAGAGTAGATGGATTTTAAACAAATCATTCAACTTAATAATAATTGCATGAACATTTCTGCATAATTTATCACCATTTAGATCGCCAGATAGTTTTCTACAAAAACGCTACCAACAAGCACAAGCCATGACCTTTTCAGCATGGTGTGACCAAGAACATATGTGTAAGCAAATGTAAGTATGAATACATCTATCAGTGAAGGAAAAAAACATGCTAAAATGATTTTTTGTGGCAGTGCTTACATGTGCTTTTCGGTTTTCCTATATTATATTTTGTGTAAACATCCATTCTCCTTTAGTGCATCAAGTAGTTTGTTGGTATGCGTTCAAGTGCAATATGTATTACAACAAGCAACGCATTCACAACACATCACCTCACTATATTCAACATTTTCCACTTTTATGTACACACACATGCACAAGTTATGCATTACACTGTGGCTACGTTTAGTTAGCGAGGAGCCCCTCTCCATTTCAAGGAACTTTTGCTCTCAAAATACTCTCACACCAACGAAACCGTCTGCACTGCACAACCATTATAACCTTATAAACCCGTAACAAAAATAGTTGCACACACACACATACAGTGAGAGGGAGAGAAACGGAGGAAAGAGTAAGACGCACATGGAGAAAGGACTTTCAGTTCACTTTCGTCTGCTGGCTGGTCAACGTTCACCATGTGTAGTAGGCACACTTTTTTTCCTATAAGATAACTGTATTCTTCTCCCCATCAGTTGCCTTTTTTCACAGAAAAATACGTACCGGAAAAAATTCTTTTCAAGGTAGTAGCATCTGAGACATTGCACACTGTTGCAGTGGAAAGAGAGAACTCTCTCTCTGCTTTGCTAGCTTCCTTTTCTGCTTTCCCTTATACACATATATACAAACATATAAGATGATGTAGACGGAACGAAATCACCATATCAGCAGCAGGTGGCTGTTTTTTTTCTTTTTCTCGCTCAGACCGCTTCAGGTACTTGTTTCCCTCACCTCGTTTGGACTGACTGTTGAAAACTTGAGGAGATGTACGTACATACTTTTATGAATGACTGGATATTGGGTTCAGATAAAAGTAGAAGAGATTTAATAATCGGAACTGCATGTGGCATGGGATTTAAACCGATAAGAACCTAGTTGACTATGATGTGTGGTTTGGAGTAAAAGGAAATGACTTTCCTTAGAAGGAAACTCAATAACTGAAAAATTTACAAAATTTGCAGAGTACCAACTTAAAAACTGGCACAAAATTTTGTAGAACGTTTAGCTAAAACACGATGATTCTGATGACAAGAGGGTTAAGCACTTGATGTTTTCTTAGAGATCGTACGTTTTTGTGGGCTACATGTGGCAATCATGTGGCTACTGTGTGAGGATGTGAAATGTTATGATAATGGTATTATGATGGCTAGCAAAAAATCTCAAGTAACAGTTTATGAGCTAATATGGACTCAAGTGAGAAGAACGGAGGAAAAAATGGGATAACTAATTATGGTTATGATGTGGTCTAAGGAAAACAGATTTGAGCTATTGTGTGTGCCTAACTAGAAATAAGTTATGGTAACGTGTACGTTGCTTGCCTGCTGCTTACCTCTTCCAAGTTTTCACTCTCTTTTTGAGTCTTTTGGAGGCTTGAGTGGATGTGTGTGAAAATGTGTGTGAACGGAAGAGAGAAAGAGCGAACGAGAGTGTGAGTGCGAGAGTTAGACTTGCAACGGGTCCAGAGCAGGAAGGCAAGTGAAAGAGAGTTGTAAAATAAGGGACTGTGCGAATCTGACGCAGTATGCTCTGCTGTCTCTGATAACTCTCTCCTCATCTCAAACTAATCAATAATACGCTGAATACTATTGATTGCCGATACCAATCAATCGCGCAAGTCTGTGGCTCAACTATAGCATAACACTAGAGAAAGAAGAGAGAGAAGCAAGGGAAAAAGCAAAGCAACCAACAACCTATAAAGTCCTTTTTACTCTTCAAACTCACTCTCTCTCCTTTCCATTTGAGACATATTATACATAAAGTTGGCAGGAGTCGTTGAAGAGTTGCTGTTGCTCATTCAATGCTACTTTTCTACTCCTATGTACTACTCTCCCATTACGACTAGTTTTGTAATACTTCTTTCTCCCCACTAGCTTTGGATTGCTTCAGCTCTTGATGCCACTGATTTTGATTCTGCTACCATTTGCTATAACTACTTTCCCCTTTCTCTATTATTAGGTACCAACGCGATGCCTCTTCCAATACTAATATTTTTGCTCTCTCTCTCTCTCACTCTTCCGTTGCAGCTTCCACACAGTCATCCTATCTATCCATCTATCCTTCCAATCCATCCATCTTCCTATCCATAATAGCACACAACTTATAGATACCTATCGATAAGGGACTTAAACGCCTGGTTCTGCCAGAGAAACTCGAAAATCGAATATCCCTAATAAATACACTTTTAACTTCTTGGTGATGCTGCAGTGGCATCCCATTTTATACCAGAATGGCTGGAATAGCTTATAGATTACACAGCCCAACACGAAGTTGGCATACGTCAGATGACTCCCGTTACGTTCAGTCATCTAGCATTATAGTCATGCAAAACCCTACTTATGATCATGTAGTGTTGCTTGGTTCTCAATCCAATGCTAAACCTGCTGTCGGATTGCCACTGAATTTTGTCGAAGAAGCTGTTGCTGCTTTCTCTTTCTTTACGACGGTCCTTCTTCAGTTTACCAAGATATTGCTATGTCTGTTTACAGTAACTTCAAACTACATTGTTACATATTTTATCTGTAAATGTGGGAAACCAAATAGAGTAAAAACAACAGATTGTTATGAAAAGAGGTAGTTAATGCTCAACTTCTCCTTTACTTTTTATAACTTGATCCTTAAGCATATGTACCTAAGATATGCATAAATTATGAGGGTGAGTCGTTATACGACGTACTTTGCATTAGCAATTTGGAAAGGTAATACATCAAATTTGATTTGTTTTATCAGTTCCAATCGTTCACAAAAATGTGACCGTCTGTATACATATATTTAACCCACATCGTCAAAAATTAGAATGATACATTGCCCTGAAAAAGGTTTGCTAAAAATAAATTCCAACTGGCATGGCTTTTTGTTAAACAAACCTTCGACTCCCCCGACTTACGAACGTAGGAGGGGATTTACAACTTTCTCCATTACTTTCACTTTATTTTTTTACAAGGGAAAGGAGTGTATATGCGTCTTCATTTCTTTTCAATTATTTTATATACTTTTAAACGACTACGCAGTTAGCATGTTTTTTTAGGTTACACAAGTAAAATGAGTAGATTATGTAGGCGGAGATTACAGATACAATAATTTTAAAAACCTATTCTTCAGTAGCATGCCCCAAGGCCAAACTGAATGTACTCATTTTTCTTTATTTATACATTTTATACTCAAAAAATTTAAGACGATCTTTACTTCGTTTGTAAAAAATCTTTGGAAAAACTATGCAAGACAATCGGATTTGTATTGAGCTGTTGCTTGTTTCTTATACCAAATATGCAAAGCAGAAACATACAATTTGCAGGGAAGTTTGCAATATATTCGCTCTTTGTCTCTAGATAAAACTGCAAATGTCCGTTTTTTGGTTTAGATATTCGTTCCTCTCAAAGAAAACCAGCAACGTTTGTAATTTCAATTCATTTATTGTCGGCAGTACGTATCAATTTCCCTTTCTTTCTTTCTCTCTACTGAGAAAGTATTAAGATGTTTTTTTCTGAAAGGTCTTGGAATAAACGGTCTAGCAGTGAACATAAAGGGAGTTAACTCCTCGTTCCCACGTTCTCAACATGTCGGACATGACAGGGAATCAAATATTAAACAGAGACATCAGCAGTTGGTACAAAAAAAACCTTAGTGCATTGCGTCCTTGTGTGTGTGCACTGCTTTATTTTTTAGTTATTCCAAGAAAAAAACAACACTGCACCAATGTTACTCCCGCATCCTTTTATGCCCCCATATATGCTACCTAAATAAATATGTGTTTTAGTTAAATTGCACTCATACATAAATACAATGTTTGTATCTTATATGTGCTCAGAAATATAATTCTTTTGTCCTTCCATTGTTTTCTTTTGCTAAATCTCTTAAGCCCCTGATAACATTTCTTGTTCCATATACATACTATATGCTTTCTCTTCTTTTTTAACATTATTACTCGCCTCTTCTGTGATCTTGGATCAATTTTAAATTTCAATTAGTTCCTTCGCCTTGCTACTGGATTATGTGCTTCAAATTACTCCGTATTCGTTTCAAAATGTTGTCGGGTACATACAGCTTAAGAATGGTGAGGACATTGCAGGCAATATGGAGTGTCAAGTTCTCTTTGGAAGGAGTCAGGGATTCCAGGGATTACTCTAATCGTACCATATCATACCCTACTTACGCTAACTTTGACGTTCAAGACGATCCGATGGTCGTGATGAGATATCGTATGTCAGTGAAAAGTAGGTAAACGTTACAGACAAAAAGCTAGACTAGACTCTCTCTGTGGCAACATGAAAGGAATTTGTAATAATAAGTATGTAGTTCATGTTATACACTTATGTACATACAGAATCCACAGTTTGTTTTCTGTTTGCAGCTAGGTAAACCATCGTTGATCCCAAAAAAGTGAGTTGCAATGCAATGTGCTTTTCTTTTCATGATCACCAAACACCATAAGCGGACCAGCAACAGCTTCAAGAAGCAGGCGAGAGAGAAAAAAGGGTTTATCCGGAAAGCGTGCATGACTTTCCACCTATATAACCGTATCCGCATGCATGCCAGCACATCCACAAAGGTAAATGCCTATATTGTATCTACACCCTGTTGGTGGACTGCATTATATGTGTGTCATGAACAGGAAGAAAGGAAAAAAGGATAGCAAAATGACGAGGCATGCAATCACAAAGGAGTAGGCTAACGATTTATACCCTGCACATACAATGTGTGGCTGAGGTAAACACATACTTTTGTGTGTAGATGTTTATATCACAAGATGAATCAACCAAAGGGCATCAGATGACATAGCAAAGTATAAATCCTGTCACAAATAGAATAATACCCGATCGATCTCTTTCTTCCTCTCTCTTTCTCTGCCCATTTCCATATGTCTGTCTATTATGATGAAAGATGAGTGCCTACTGATACCCATTCGTAGATACATAACATACGGTGTCTGCTCACTCACAACATTTTGGAGAGCAGCGGTGCCCCCCAAGACATTTTAAAATCAGATGCGAAGTAAACGGTTTGAAAATGAAATGGGGACCCAAAATTTTGAACGTAATCATTTGTGAAGAAGCGTATTGATACACTTGTAGACTTCCTATTGCAAGTACAAGTATACTCTTTGTTCCCCACGTGCCTTCGTATCCTCATCAATAAATATTGGTATATGTAAATATAGCAAGTTACGTTCAGCCTCAAGATTGTCAAAGGATGAGAAAAATTGTAAAAATAAAGTAACTACACCAAAAATCTTCTTAAAGGAGTATTACAGGTCGCAGGTATCTACCTAACCTGTATTTTCTACTGAAGCACGAAATTCGTTCAGACAATGTTGTCGATTTATAACCATATGTGAAGAAAACGAGTTGAAAAGGAATATGAAAGTGTAAGTATAAATAGATGCACGCGGCATCCCTATTTATACAGTCATGTTGCTGTTTATATCAGATAAGATGATTTGTACGCCGTTTTGAATAAATAGCAAACAGTAAGCACTAAACAACACTATCAGTTTTGTGTGAATTGGAACAGTTATGAAAAGAACAGTGTATAAGGAAAACTAACCGTTCTATATAATTAACACCGTTAATACCATATTATGCCATATTATGACGAGAAGAGATGCGAGTATGCTTTGAAGCTTTTAATTTGACTTGGTTTACGATTAAAACATACATAATATGGGTATAGTATCATTAGCTGCTTCTTTTAAATATTCAATTTTACCATACATACACACAAACTCGTGCAAACAATTAAAAGACTTCAGATCTATTTATTAGCTGATATCACTAGGTGAACATACATTTACAAATTTAAAGCCAGCTTCTGCTCATTACATCTCTCTTGCCTTCATCATAAAATTATTAGGTGTAACGATGAATGTATGAGGGATGGATGAAATATTAATGGAATGTTTTTTCTCTTTTACCCGAAAAGGGCAACATCAAAAGGTATTGGCGATATCGGAGATGGAAGCAATATATCGATCCACATTATAATTACGAGTGACAATTGGTGATAAAGAGGGGAAAGATTGAGGGGCGCAAGTGAGAGCGTGTGTGTCTGTGAAAGAGTGAAAGAGAGAGAAACGAGAAAGAAGGATTGGCTCAAACAAAACAGGATTAAAAGGGTGGCTGCTGCCATTTCTATTTGGTATGCCATGATTCTTATGACCAGTTCACTAGTTAATATTATTGTCTCACTCTCTTCCTCTCTCGCTGTCGTCACTACTACTCCTGTGTAATACTACACAAACTTTCAACCTCCACTGGCATACTTGTATTGACTGAAACTAAGTTTGGTATTTATTTAGGTACAATATATTAAATATATCAATGTGTATCTGACACTCATGATCAGAGGCATTGCTGCAGTAGTATCACCATCACCACGGCTTGTCACAGTGGTAGGTAGTTGTAGTGTGTGGCATGGTAGTAGTTAGTCAGTCAGGAAAAAGAAGAGTGAAGCAAGCTGAAGGCGAACAGGAAAGCAAACTCAATGTGTTTATGTGTGTGAGAGAGAGAAAATGTGTGTGCTTGTTATACACGAGATTCTCATTTCACGAGAAAGAAACACACCACCACATCACCATGCAATGTTTCAACTATTTCAGCTTTTCATTGAATTGATAGGGAGTTTGAGACTGACTGAGAATTTATTGATAGATATCTATGCATTATAATGAAAGAAATCAACGGAAAGGATACAAACATAGTCATGAGGATACACACAGCTCAAGTCAGTCAATTCAGT
This sequence comes from Orchesella cincta, assembly GCA_001718145.1. Classification (NCBI taxonomy): domain Eukaryota; kingdom Metazoa; phylum Arthropoda; class Collembola; order Entomobryomorpha; family Orchesellidae; genus Orchesella; species Orchesella cincta. Next base: position 55,858 of record LJIJ01000084.1, on the reverse strand, counting down.
TTGAAAGCAAGAAATAATCAATAAACTGTAAGCAGAGATGAGTCCTCCAAAACTTTTCTTGCTTTTTCCTTCACTTTTACACTATAACCCGTCCTCCTCCTTCCTCCTCACAATCAGAGAAGAAACGAGGAGAGAGAGAGAGAAAATATCTTTATTGAGCATTTCCGAAGAGAGAAAATAAAAACTAAAATAAATTAAACGGACGAACGAGCGAGACCAAGGATTTCACACACTACTAGCGTCTTACTTCTCAAGAAGAGGATGCATGGCACAACATGCTCAACAATTATATGCGTAGCAGCAGCCATCAGTACAATCCAGCATATACCAATTAATTACTCAATTAAAAAAATAAGTATATGTGGATCTTGTGTCCGTGTACTAAAAGGAAATGTATACGTACGAAAAGCGAATATAAAAAATTGGAACTCGTGATTAAAGGCCAAAAAGTTATATACATGCATAGAAACTTATAACTGTATAACTCACTCACCTACACATCCATATGTGTTTTTATTGAATACAGTTGATAAATTAGTTCTTGCCGCGCATGGCGTTTCCCTATAAAAGAGGGAGTGCGAGAGAGTCTCGAGTCGTTCGCAATTAGCAAAGAAATGATCGATTGAAAATCATTTGAGGACTTTCCCTGTTGTGGATCCTCTACTTCCATCATCATACAATGAGAGAGAGAGAGAGCGTCTCTCCTCCGACAAGTGTAAAGAAGTACATTGGAGTACATGAGTGAAAATCAAGATATGAATATTATGCTCCTATGTTTACTCACCGACTATACAGCGGCTTTACATTTCAGAAGCATACACATATTCTATTTTCCATCCGAGTTGACGTGAATCTATAAACCTACCTAGCTATTTGGATTGGTTTGGAGTTTTCCTCCAGCTCCAGGAGCCGATGCCAAGCCCTCAAGGAAAAGAAAGAGAAGACAAAATGATTTAACAGATTTTACATTACGCATGCAAGCAAGCGGCAATACTAGGAAAGCAATAGGATAAAACGCCTTCACTTCACAATCACATCATTTTATAAATATCGATTTTATGCCCTCACTTATCAATACATTTTGGGGAAATTTATGCATTCATCATTCATAGCAATACAGGACGATGATGATAGAGAAGAGAGGAGAGAGAGAGTGAAAGAAAGGGAATATCATTAATATTACCTCGCAGACGAACCAAATGAATGTAGTATTCGTTTGTATGCAGATTTATACTTATGGATATTGCGTAGGATGAATGGTTGTCGGGTGCTTTTCTCTCTGCTTTGGATGGTGTATGCAATGTATGCAAGCGAAAGCTTTTCATTTCATCTTTTTCCTTCATTGCTTTTGCTTAGTACGTCTTTTGCTCAGGTTCTTTCATGTGATGTGTGTACGTTTGCTAATCCATCCATTTCTGCCACTACGTACATCCTTACGCATCTGTTTGCTGATAGTAGGAAGCCACCACTAATACTTGGCATGCATTATGCTTTCCTTTCGTCTTCGTCGACTTCTTTAGTTTTTGTTGGAAACTAGTTAGTTTATGTGCCAGACCACACAGTGGTCCCAATTGAATACGTCTATCCATCTTTCATCCAACTTTCTAACAAACCAATCAACCTCACTTCGATCATGCTAATCCTTAGCGTTATAAAATATCCCTGTTTGCATCTGAATACGTGTGTGTGTGGGAGGAGGAAATCGATGTTGGCATAAGTTGCCCTCCATTCAATGGGACATCCAAGAGAGATTTCTCCATTTAAAAATAAATTAAAATTAATTTCCGAGACCTACTTTCAAATATTATGTACAACTGGATGCATGGAATACTGAAATATTATTCCCAGCTCACATTGGAAGGTTATTTGGAAACACACGAAGATGTCTGTTAGCGTTACTCTGATTCACATTGAAATGGAAAAATGTTACCATGCGAAAAGATTACCATGACCACCGTTATGAAAACCTAATGCTATACAGTTGAGAGATCTAATAAAAATAAATGATTCATTGTATGAACAACTTCACTATGGTAAGGTTGTCATCATACTTCGACAAATTCAATGGAACGACTATGACGCAAATTGTCAATGACAAGCAGTATGCACGTATAAATTACGGAGGAGCGTAGCATATGTCGTTGGACACCGCTAAGGTGAATGGCAAAGGAATACTTTCTCAAAGTGCGAAAAAAACCTTTTGGAGCTTTCTTCATTTCCTTTAATGACATTGACGGGAAGTCCACCTAGCTGAAACGGGTTTGTGCCCACATAAAATAATCCGAATCAACGTGATGAAAATTTCGAAGAAGGAGAGGCAGAGCAACGAATACGAAAACAGTTGTCAAAAACGTAACATGATTGGTATACCAGGTAAATGAGTACAATATATTAACCATCATGTATGTTCAATTCATCGTAAAAACCCAAAGAAATTAGGATTTTTTTTCTGTGAAATAATACCCAAAACATTTCCACCAACAACAGTCACAATTCTTCAACATGAAGTACAAACCGTCAATTCTAGTCGATTACGTAATGTCTGGAATACGTTGCTGAAAAAAGGAAGCAGGAGCTCGGGCGATGACAAGAAGACAACCAAACCACACATCCAGCATATCCAACAGTCATCATCATCACCAGAAGGAGCAGCATCAAGCCGTCTTTCTTGGAATCGAAGAATATCAAACCAATCCACATAAATTCGGTTCAACTCACTCACCCAGCAATATCTAGGAACGGAACGCACAGCGTAAATAAAGGGAGTGAGGGAGATGTAAGTTGGAGAAAGTTGTGGAATGGAATGAATCAAAGGAAAAAGTAGAGGTATAAAAATAGTGGAGAAAATAAACCTGCTGCTTTCCCTCTTTCTCATCCTCCTCAAACCCATGATTGACAAGGTATTGATTTATTGATTAGGTACAGTCAATACCTGCCTATCACATCAAGTCAGAAGGGAATTATAGTCCATGGTTTTGCTCTCGTTGAGAGATTTTTATGACGGAATCCATCCTCTTGGGCGATATCTATAATACATAGCTTTTCGCCCATCCACACCTTACTTGCTTACATAAAACAAGATGATGCTCACACACTCTCGGATTTCATTACGTGCTACACATATTTCTTCTGCCAAGAACAACGTTTGCGGGAACCTTTTCCTATTTATATGTATTAGGTTCATTCCTTTCCCCTCTCGGTGCTTTCTCTCACTTACAGCAACCATGATATCAATTGACATGTTCATATGCTCATGTCTCATCATTATACTGTCTTTACTCGATGTACAGAGGACATACACAACTAGCAGAAAAAGTGATGTATTCCAGCTCCCACACATTGTATTAAGGAAGCAATAGCGATTGGAAAAAATCCTTCTCAAGCTAGTATCATTAAAGCCTCTATACTGATCGTGATTATCATCATGTACGTATCCATATATGCATTCCTTCAGACGTTTCTGCTAATGCTGTACTAAAAGAATCCTCTCTATAGCTGCAAACTGACCAAGTGGTATAACTGCCCGTGATCCCACAATTGATCACGCTGACTCATATGCAATTGCTCATTATAGGGAATTTTCCGCTAAAAGCACAAATACATTATAGGACTCAGTTTGACAGAAGTCTCGTTCATATTCCCATGAAAACTAACCAAGTTTTTAAAGAGTATTTTATAAAAATAGCTAGAGAAGAAACACTGTATTTTTATCCACTCTCAGCGAATGTTTTGTGTTGTGAGGAGTAATCATATCTAGTTATTTTGTTGGAGGAACTCATTTATTATAAGACGATGTGTCTAAAATCTAAAAATGCAATATTAAATGGAGTCCCTCTGCTCTTCCTCATATAGGAGGAACAAAGCACAGTGCAACATTATAAATGATCATACATGTAATCTCATGCCTTACAGACAGAAGAAGCAGTATGAAATTACCTTCAATATATTATCTGCCAACAGAAAGGCTCGGAGAGTAGGACACGCCAGAATACTAAAAGTTCAAGCTTTTTGACGGAAACTACATGCTTTCGTGCTTTGTTTCTCCGTCGTTTGTATGGGAGTAAAAGTAAAATCACTAAATGCTCCCCCAGTAAGTATAACACCGAATAATATGAGCATCCTGACCAAGCCACCTTTCAAAACTGTATCATGCTTTTGTCATCTATCTTCATACATATTTACACTGTTGATAATAAATGGTGTACTAGGTCCCGTACCATATAAAATATCTGACATAATAACAACGGATGCACACTAATACACATCCTTCGATACATGTCATTCCATTCCATCCCAACAGAGTCCCTTCTGACATATCATGATCCTGATCATCGGATGCTTTACAGCTCTACCTGACTTTTGTTTTAGATGTTATTAGCGGCGTATGAGTATATTCAAACTAATTTGTGTAGAATATGTGCTGTCATAAAAACAAAAGGCTGGTGGTCCACAAAGCATTGTTATGAAACGAACTAAGTAGCCTTACATAGTAGAAATAATGTGTATGCATGTATCCACACACATGTACGATTGGGTAAAGCAACGTGAATGGTAAAATATGGTATAGGGGAAAAGGGAGAAAAAACAATGACACATGATTAATACAACAATATTTAGGGCCTTTGGAACTCCCAATAAGCGTCTGTCTCAGCAAAGACGAAATTGTGCAGTGAGAGGAGCGTAAAACATCGGTGCATTTGAGCACATTATACTAATTTGAAGTATGAGAGAGTACATGACTCCAACATGTCTCTAGTATAGGGTATTATGATAACATTTATAACTAAATCGATGTGAAATCAATAGGCTATAAGATAAAGCCAAACTGGGCTGGGCATCACAGTCTCTGATTTGATTTGAGGAATGAAATGAGTTTCGGAATGAGGAAGTTGAACTGTTGAAAACCATCCATGCACAGTGTGACTGCAAACCTTATCCTGTTTTTGTGAAATAACAAACCTTATTGGCCAAATGAACAGGTTTTTTTGTGTAAATGAATAAGATTTGGTTTCAAATATGTATTATGGTTGGGTATAATGCTTGTGAAGAATAATTTTTGGTTATTCCCAATGAAACACTATGCCGTTGGCAGTAATCACACCAAAAATGGGAAACGTAGTTTATATATAGGAGCAAGTTAGAGGAAATGAAAAAGAAGCTTAAACTGAACGAGTTGTAACGGTGAAAGGAGAGCGAGAGAGCTTGCAAGACCAGAAGCACACACTAGTTTAATGTTTGTATTGGTAGTAACAGCATGGCAAAGAGCAATTAAGCTAATACAGTTGAGAATATTTGCATATTTTCCAGTCGTCATGTCTCACCGTGATGGAGTGTATTGAAGCAAAACGGAAAATTTATATTATGAAACAAAATAGTACGTTAAATGGCTCATGGACATATTTAGTCAGTTGACTAGAATTTCAATGATATGGTATAGCTATACACAAGTCAAATGTATATACTTATTAACGAATTCATTTACCATATAAATATTGCCATTTACCATTATGCATCGGCACTAATCAAGATATCTATACGGCGTTGTTCCATTTCCAAGGGAAATACATGGGGAAAAGAAATAAATTTTTCGATACACATATATTTAGCTCGAAAATTAAAATATATTCGATTCATACGTTTCCATATACATGTGTACATGCATTTGCTCGTGTAGTTTATGTGTTGGACATGAAATAGTCATTTGTTTTTTGTTTTCACTCATGTATGTACACAGGTATATTGGTATCAAATTGACAGAGAGAGAGGGAGAACGAGAAAATAACATAAAACACACAATTTATTTATATGTGTATGGTATACATTCAGATGTGTGTATGTATTTATTATGACTGCACATACTTTGGAATATTTTCTCCGTCAGTAATTTACAAATGTCCGGAGTCGACAGGAAGGAGAGAAATGGGGAAATTATTCCTCAGCAATAGTTTGATCCGATAACGATTTTCTGGTAATCTGCAAGCATAATCATAATATGACAGACATGCATGTAAGTAAACTTGGCTGGTGGGCACACTAATCCCAATACGAACGGTTGGAAAGTCAAGCATTTTATGTATATTATATGAAGTTATGGTACATAATATTCTTTTTGTGAAAGCAATGTACTTTTGCATAAAATAAAACTGATTGCTCGTCAGCCCAGCTTGGCTTGGGTGGCAGTTAGTTATTATGTAGTTTTTAGCATGTAAACTAATAAATGTATATATATTGCTTATGCAGTACATGATTAGCTAGCAAAATGATAATGCATGCTACATCACTAAAGATATGTTTATTTCGCATAGGCGCAGAGCTAATATATTATAATGAATCTAAGGTACATTGCTGATGTATTGGAATTTGTCAAATCGGATTGGAATTATTTCCTTTGTATCCTATAAATTAAACCGAAACGGAACCCAAATTTTTGTGTTTTACTGACCTTTAGTGCATGTGCAAGAAAGAGTAAACTAAATTGCATGTTATAGTTGACAGTAACAGGGTCAACCGAGGCGCATGACCAGGATAGTTACAAAATGGCACGTTATTACAGTTACTACTTCCAGCTTTGTTTAGCTATTTAAAATTCAGCCTCCCACAACTGCAAAAGTTGGCAGTAATATGTGAGTAATACAGAAGCTAATTATGTGTATGCACGACTGTTTCATAAATGTGAGTTCCAATAAAATATAAATGGAACGTCAATCAAGTCTAAATTAGCTCTCGTTACAGCAGCATAACTTTACCAAACAGCGAAAAATCCTAGCCTCCCGCTGGCTTTATTCGACATCACCAGCAAGTCTGAAAAGTTACAAAGAACTCCCAGGTTTCAAACGAAACTGTATTCATAGACTTCATAAATCAAACTATTTTAATGAATTTTTATCACATCTCTTTCAACCTATTAGCAGTGGACCAATCGTGAGTATTTTGAGTAACTTAGCGAATCGAATCGACGTTTTTTACTCACATAAAAGTTCAGAGGCGAGCAAAAATTTGCTAGCTATCGTTTACTACAAATATATCAAGCTTCCAGCTACGTTTTAATTGCTTATTGAGGGACTTAAGCTTTGTCAATAAAAAAGGTGAGGTCCATTAGTATTAAAAAGTGATACAATAAATAAAAGGAAACCGTTTCATAGTACGAACGAGTAGCTTTCTTACTTTCAATAGAACATAAAAGTTGGATATTTATTACTTATGAAATGAATGTAGTCGATTTCTTGTAACAATACCTCATGACGGTGTAGCCATAGAAGTGAAATTACATTATCACATTAAATACTTCTCTCCAGTCGATTAGAAAGTACACAAAGGCACATACGTATAATGTTCGTCCATGTAAAAGTTTTCTAGTTTGGTCAAAACGCCTCAATTTACAAGCCTATACATGCAAACAGTTGAACACTGAGAGCGTTTTTCAATTTTCTATTCCCACCTATTGCACTATAACACTCATGACCGGTTGCATATTAAATCTGGAAAAGAGGACGAATAAACACGAACTTTGATGCTATCAGGTTAAATCAAATCCAGTTGGGTGGAACCAAATGAGAGGAACAAACCTAATGGGGCACGTTTGCAGTGCCCCTTCAAAATAAGAGTTTTCACACATTTAAAAAACCATGAAAGTTTGCATAAAAATTTAGAAAAATAATTAAAAGTGGGAGGTTACTCCACAGATTCGTAGTTAAGGTGTTTCATTTACTATGACGGTGATGGCCTTGTCGTTCTCAAACAAAACCACAGCAGCGGCTATTCTTGTAAACCGGGTTGTGTGTTATGAAGTGTTGTCATTTACGTGCAATTCAGACATTTTATTCGAAAATATGGATGCATACTGAATTTCACGTTGTTTGTAGGCCATAGCATTGGTCATGCATTTCCTTGATGAAAGCTTCGACAACCACCGTTCTCTTGACATAAACAGTTGACAAACATACACATAGGTTTTAGCTATACCAAAAAACGAAACTAACACAACGATTTGTTTCACTTACTCGTCTCGTCTCTTATGAGCACAAGAATCCAGAGGCAATGTGAAAGGGTTTCTTTACCATTTGCTTAGCTCCCTTGCCCAAAACAACGGTGACAGCATCACACATACACGATTGACAAGAATTAACCTTAATGTTGATTTCGCGTGTCTTCCCCCTCCTGCAATGTAATTAAATAGTTTGGCGCTGTGGTGTCGTCGCAATCGAAAGATATTAAATGGACCGTGAGTGTTTGGTCATCAGTCATGATCCTCAGACGATTTGGATAATACTAACGTTCACAAGCTAGGCTAAGGCTGACAAAAGAACGCCACATGCACAGATATCGGGAGAGCAGTTGATGCATTACTTTGATATTACCTGTCCCAAATGGACAGAAACTAGGGTTGTGCTATATTATAAATGTGATTGTATTGATTTCAATTCCTTTTTTGCATTATTTTAGAAAACTTTGCAGCTCAGAGATGGTAGTGACAGTCGGGTGTGTGCAACAGCACTCAAAATATTTATTTAAAATAATAAGAAAACTTTCACAAAGGGAACCTGATCCTTTTCACTTTCACAAGTAGCACAACCACGCTTCCGCCGAGGAGGATGCTGATTGCAAACGATTGATACGTAATAACGTGTGTGGCAGCATGATCACCGGTGACAAGATGGATATTCCCATGAATAATGGAAGTAACACGTTCCACATGTGATCCTAATCAGATACTGAATGTCTAGAATCTGTAAGAGTGCGGAGGCTCTCCTCTTTTTGATGTCAGCAGTACGGTAAAATCGTTAATCAAGACAATGAGCGCTTCTCAATACTGAAAAATAAAATTGGAAGTTGGAAGGAAAATGAATCCTTGCGAATTTTATCTCCCGTTATCATTATCATATTATGCATGCATGTGCCGCCACGCCATATAACTCTAGATGTGTATGGATGGGTGTATGTATGTATGGATTACATGCGTGAGAATGAGCATTTCCTCTCTTGTACTTCACCCATTTTTATCCTCCACTTCCTTTCTTTCTTCTTCCTCCTCTCTGGAGTCGCATCACAGGAACAGTCAAGGATGCCGAACTAGAGATTTGGTTCCATTAACGTTTTCCTTGTACTCCACAAGTAAAGTGATCTCAGATTATTGGAACCGCATAGATATACCATCCTCGTTGATCTTTTATGCGATTCAATAAAAAATAATTGGAGGCGAATAACATATTTTGGCAGCTAGCCCGATTCAATATATATCGTCATGTATTGGCTTAGATTGGCTTTATGCAATGGTTCTCTTTAAGTGCTTGCATATTTCAACAGGATGGCTGTATCGAATTGGGTATTTCCTCGTTGTTCAGCCATCACCATTATCAACGTGTGGAAGCGTAGCGGCTTCAAAATTATTCTCAGAGTCGGCTTGTGCTACATATGTAAATGGAAAATCATCATCCAACTAGTTTCAGCAGTAACACTAAACCCCACACCATTCATCCGCCACCGGCTTCTTGTCAGTGTCTGTGTAAACTTTAAGTCTTAACTCATTCCTTTGCTACATTTATTACCGCTCTAGAATCATCTTCCTGATTGTAGTTCAATATTATGAAATTGCTTCTTGATAAATGTCTACATTTCCCTGTTTATCCCATTTCGTGTTTCAACACACGTTACAAAGCAGGACCAAAGTGACACGGGGATTGCCTTCGCTGAATGAAGATTGAAGCCACTTGGCTTGCTTGATCCAATGTCGGGAGTTGTGACTACCCAAGTACCATAACATAATATAATGTGTCTACCGTTAAATAATTAAAAGTTAAGTCACTTTTTTTTGTTTACTTCCAATGGTTCGGTCGTGGATTATTGTTGACAGGTTTAGAATAAAGTTTATCGGAGCTGCATTTTATGTGACTTTTATGCTTATCAGAACTTAAGTGGATTTGGGAATGTGACAGGAAGAGTGAAAGAAGGAAAACCTGTAGTTGTGTATGCATGCAGCTCCCTCGTAAATGTGTTAAGAGCACTCTGACCCTTGCTGACATTTTGCACAATAAACAACTTTTATTGGCATTCCGTCTGTCTCCAAATTGTACGTAAATTCTAGTGGTAAGATCATAAACCATAATTTTACTTTACTCAAAATAAGAAGGTGGGAATTTTTATCCCCCTGGTTTTCGGCGTGGAAAGCGCAGATATATATGCGCCATTTACTATTTAAGCCCTTTCAATCCAATCCACTCTTTCTCCAAGTGTTCTTGCCAGGCTTTTAGCAGGATTTTATAAACAAAGTGAGTAAACACAACATAATTGATGTAATAAAGGTTTGAAATGGTTGGTTACTAACAAGCTCAAATCCAGCCTAGAACCACACTCCCTATACGATTTATATTATTGAAAACGTCCGAAGTATTCGTTACGGATGGGATGATTTCAAGCAGCACTCTCGCACATTTAAAGTGAAATATGGGACACTCATATTCCTCTATATTGTCTACTCGCCGCCAACATAAAGGGAACGGGAAATGGTACATTTTCTGGGCTAGAAGAAAATTGGTGTAAGCATGAAACTAACATTAAAAGTCAGCCGCCAAATATGATACGAAATTTAGGAATGATAGAAAGCAATACGTTATACACTTTATGCTGAAAGAAGATGAAGATGGGCAACTCACTACTTTTGCGTAAACTCCCCATAGATTTAGGGATATTGCAGTTGTCTTGAAGTTGGGATAAAAAATACGCTAAGAAAAAAAACATTCAGGAAAAAATTCAACAGTTGACATTTATCACAACCTATTACTTTTTAAAGACATGTCAATACATTTACAAACACTTTAAACACACATTTTCGGGACAGTCTCAAGTCAAACGTTGCGTGTTTACAGTAAATCTGAATTTGGATCTCATACTTCTGCTACGTAAATACTCATGTTTTTCCTCATCCATCCATTTGCCATGCATTGACATCCACTTCTCTAACCGATATGTTTTGGTGGACTTGGAGAGAGAGCTACAAAAATGTGACATTATGAGATCCACATTGTTACTTCCCTATAAAAGACGGAGTCTATATTGTATTGGTATAGTGTTGTGATGAGTTGAAATTGTTATTACTTTTCCAATCATTATGCCTAGCTAGAAGCGGAAAGTAGCAATCTCCTACGTAAAAATTCTCCGAATGAAATAAAAGACGGTTGATTTTTAGTGATTTCCCGTCCAAGTATTAAACGTTGAGTTTAAAAGCACACTGCGTATAAACCTTCTTAATAACTTTAGAAATGTGTCATTTACTTATACGGTTGATTGTGTTTATACGTACATGCGTCAGCAATTGTGCTTGTATCTGTATTTAAGCCTGTTCCAATCCAAATCATTAAGCTGTCCACGTGTTGAAAATGTTCGCTTTGATGTTATCATCAGGCCAAACCAAATTGTGAATTGTGAATTTAAAAACTGAATGACTAAGGATCATTAAACTGTCGGATTGTTGCGGTGAAGTTTCATTATCAAATTTTCATTTTAGTAAAAAATGTTTATAGAACACGATATCCATTAACTTATGTGGAAATATTTTGAAATAATGTTAGTATGTATAAGTGGAACATAAATCCACAACATGGTCCGATCCTACCGAGTCCATCAGGGTTGGAACTGAAACCTCAACTCAGGCCTACATGTAGCTGGAAAGTAAAGAGAGGCCCATATTTCTGTAGGACAACTTGCAACTTGCGAACTTACATCTGAAAGAAACCGTGTTTGTTTGAATGTGCGTGCACACAAAGTTGTAAAAACGTTTAATGAGGTGAAACAAACGGCAGTAGCTTTGGCTTAGTCATCTCTAATACCTTTACCTTACTTATCTTAATCCACTCGAATTTTAATACAAATGATATTTTCAATACAACTTTTCCCAAAAGAAGTTGTTAGTCAAATGTCTATTTCCGTCGCGAAAAAATGAGAAAAAATCTCATCTACAGAATGGGAATAATTTATTTTGATGATGTAGAATGCATTATATATGTTGCTATTTCCTCCTCATCTTTTTATATTCTACGTCCTCTGCAAATAGTGCATAATGTAGCAGTAATTGAAGTGGTGGATAATGAACACATTATTCAGCAGGCTGTATCATCGGTAGGCTTTCGTTAAAATCGCACAGTGTGCATAGTATTGCATACACTGATCATGAATTATGATCATTGCGAAACTTGCTATCTAGAAGGTTTCTTTTTTCCTTTGATGCCACTCCACTACTTTCTCTTTTTTGCATCAGCTACGTTTTACAATATATGTATGCTACGCATTCAACTTGCATAAGCATGGCGGCGTAAACATAAGATGCAGAAGTATTGAATTAAAATGTGGTTCATATATTGGACTAGTTTTTAGATTTATCTAAAATGCTTTCTGCACGCAAGTAGTGTGTGCACTTTGTCGTTTAAACTGCAAACAACGTGCTAATTGGCATTTTTGAATTGAACAGTTAATCGTAAGTTTAACTTTTTAAATAAAAAAGATGAATTTTGATGGAATTAAATTAGTAAATTGTAGTGGTAATGCACCTATTATGTTTTATTTTCAAACTTCTTCCTTGACGAAAATAAGTCTATTCTATTTTTGCTTTTGTATATGCAGATAAGTAAATGTAAGAGTGTTTTTATGAGTCCACATTAAGTGTAATCTATGTGAAATTATATGTACCCATGTATATCGAAAGGAGTTTATTTGAAGTATGATCTGCAGGATATAAAAAGACAAGGTCGGCGCGTGACACATGTGTACAATGCGGTTATCCCAGTTTACCTCAAAGTAAACAAGATTGAATCCGCTTTTCATGCCTTCACATGCCACGTATGGACATTTCATGGTGAAATGGGCAACTGGGCAGGCTTTTTTTGCTACTGCCGGAAATATCTCAACGTGCCATGTTTACACATTGGAAAACCGTATATAATCATCACCATGTAAGCTGTGATTGCTCAATGCTTGTGTGACTTTAATTTGCAAATACTCACATAATTTTTTGCCTTAAGTACATGCTGACCTTCCCCTAAATGACTTTTCGATTCAAACACATGTTTGCTAACAGGGCTTACCACAACATTTAAACTGATACTGACACATAAACGTGGTTTTTACTTCGCTACAAAACATAACACACTACTCATTTAAAACGCTCCACAAACCACAAAAAGTAACTTATTCAAAGTTGCATGTACGTATTTATGTACGGCTGCATGACCAAATGGAGTCATGCATACTCCCTTTCTTTATTTCCTGATTTCCCATCATGGGAAATGCGTATCATGCATTTATGTATGGATGATTCCTCAGTTTTTACGCTATTCGTTTTATCAATAACTTGCTGACGCTTTGCACGGAGCAGGAGTAACAAGCACCTTGTCCCAAATGAGCTGGCACAACTGGGGGACTGGTTGAGATTTACTGAGCTCGCATCAGATTGTCAGTGTGGCACATTTTTACTATGGCATTGCCAGGAATGCATTATAAGTCAATAAAAGAATCGTTATTTTGATATTGGCATTGGCAAGCCATTAGAACGTAGGCATGCATGCAGAGTCCCATGTCTTCTTAAAATAATGGATTATGCATTACAGATCACTGACGAATGAATGTGAATGCAAGGCATATATGAGTCGGAAACATATTGCAGACGCGTATAAAACTTTAAATCGGAAGCAAAACCTCCTATTGATTTATTGTAGTGTACATGAGACGGAATAAACCCCGTTTATTATCCGCTCAAGAAATGTTTACTTCCAGGTCAGACTCAGACTTACGTTGAAATTGCATCACTACCACAGCAGAGCCAATTAAATTCCCCAAATTAATCATGAACTCTTTCTAGTCCGTGATTTTATATGGGATTGGAGGATTTGGAAAAAATGTAGATTTTCAATCTATACATGCTTGTCTTGGACAAATTGGTTTGTGATTTGTGACTTGTCATTTGTTGACGCAAATGCGCCATCAGCTAAAGGTTGAGTTTGAGTCTACGTACAATATTATGTACTCTGTGTAGATGGATTGTGTAGTCAGTATGTCAACGAAATTTAAGATTTACACCCGAAGAATGATATAGGGCCATTTCATTCGAGTTTCAACTTTTCCCAAAGGAATCGAATGGCAGTTTGCCTGATTATCATTTCAACTGAAAACATTTACACTTTTATTAGCTGCTGAGCACGTCCTCACAAACAAACAAGAGTCTGTAAACACTCATTTGTTTTAAATTTTGCTTATACTTTACGCATCACATACCAAATAAATATCCGTGTCCTTTGACAAGTTTTTAAAAGTTTTATAAACAAGCTTGTTAGCATTATCTTAATTTGATAGACTTTTTGTTTCCTTGTCGTTTCTAATCTTTTGTAGTGTCATTTGTTTATAGACTACAACAAAAAAGGATCAACTAGCACAATGAATGGACCATCGTAACAGTAATTATTGCAAAAATAGATGCTCAGGATTGGAATTTTGTCGTGTTTGCTAATTGGCATTTCAGCTAAAACTATTTATGGGGAAGCCAAGTTTTAATGAGTAGTTGTAGCATGGAAGAGAAAAACAATAAATTGGTTATTGCTTGGTCGAAGTCGAAGCCAAAGCTGATTTTTTCGGTTGTGAAATCAATGGCACGAAATAAATTTTCAACATGTTATCTCAGGATAAATGACAGGATTGGAAGCGGATTGCTGCAAGTATGTATACATACTACTCCTGCTGCTTAATTCGCGATTAGAATGACTGCCGAGATTGTAGCTGTAGCTCAACCTCCAACTAGCTACGTTACAACAATGGACTGCAAACGTTTTGATACTATGCGAAATTTGGCTCTCGTGATGTATATCATGACAATGTGATTGCGTTAGCAATAATTCGTCTTTTATGAAGAAACACTGCTACCTGTGATTTCCCAGTCATGTTTTTTATCCAGGAATTATTGTATTAGTGCACACATGGCAGTGAAAATCCTAATCTTTCCATTCATTCATTCTCTCATTTATCCCAATAAAGTACTCAACTCCAGTCACAAACCATTCTCAGCTGGATATTAACAGGAAAACAATGGAATTGAGTTGATAGGCATAATGGATGGATTTTGGATTGAATTTGATTTCAGTCAACGATATGAGGTTTCACATGAACCCACTTCATGAATCCAAAATACATTTTTATTCCTATTTACTTCCACAAACAAACCTGGCCCATGAACTCTACATATTATTTTCCTGGAATTTTATACAGCAAAACAATCTTATAGCCAAAGTAATAAACTAAAAAACTTGTACGCATTTATTTCATTCCATATCATATCACATCACCTTTAAAGGTAACTAATATTGGCTGGAGGTTCGTAAGTAGTTCTAAACAAAACCTTTGATTATTATTATACATTACCAAGATATGTTTTTTTCTGCCAATCTCTCCCTCAACCAAATTCCAATTGTGTTGTGCTGTGCTCTTTGAAAAGTTATTATTGCTTATACTAAAACTGATTTCATTTACTGCTTTCTCCAACTCAATTTAAACACACAAGTGAAAATGGAGCAGGAGCTACCTACACATATATACTACGACTTCTCCACTCGTTACAAAATAAAACGCAAATCAATTTCCAGTTCTAGTGAGATATTACATCTGATAAGTTAAATACTGAGTGCCTCACCCATATGCCCAGTTGAGGGAGAGAGCCAAACTAAAAGTCTTTTCCTATAAGTAACTGCCAGCTTGGATTTGAACATGTGTACATGAGTAATTAAGAAAGGTTTTTCTCCCTTCCAGCTAAATTTCCACCTTGCTACTCCCAAACACGCTCCTCTTTCAACTCTTAATGTAGCTATATCATATGAAATTACCAAAAGTCAAACGCATTTTCCTCTTTCCCGATTATATGAGTAAATTGGATTTTTTATACCGACAGCATTATGTATGGCATTTCATTGCGTTGCATTGCCATAACATTATATTATACGTCTAGCCGATAAATATTATGTATTGGACACCGATTATGACAAACTGAGCTTTTTTATTTGCAGTATATCCCAGTGTTTTGCAGTCATTGAGTAATACTTATTATATGAATTTTTTTGGGTTTGATACACTCATGAAATTACCCTTTTTATGGACTCATGCATTTCAGTTTATACAGCATTCCATGCCACTGCAATAAAATACCATAAAAAAGTGTACACCAGTCAAAACTTTTGGTTTTCTTTTTATATTCAGTTGCCCGTTATGTGTGGCGATTTGGTGATGTGGTCGACCTTCATAAACTCTTGAAGGATTGTGATGTATTGGCGAAGCTTACTTATAAAGCATCAAGTTTTTGAAGTCGTCTCTTCCCAAACAAAGGTGCATGCATATATAATAGGAAGTTTCGGTGGTGGTGATGATAATGACGATGATTTTTTCCGATGGAAAAGTCATAAATATAATAATATGAACTGGTGTGGAAGTATATAAGAAACATGAAACAAGGGAAAATGGTACGAACAAAATATTACTGGTTTGCTGGCTAATAAATACAACTTGAACCTCTGGTGTCTCTCTGCTCCCGTTTTACGTACGGTTGCTGTTGCTATTGCCGGAAAAGTGGGAACGTAAACCAAACTGAAATGAAAAGCAACTGCCTTGTTTTTTGTTAATATGTGTGTATATATGTATGTTCATAAGGTTAATATGAAATTTGACACAAAAATCGATCGATTAATGCTTAACATGCACGAAACAAATTTATCGATTTGGAGAGTCGGGATCAAAAACTTATCACACACCCAGAAAAGCAACTCATAAACGACCTGCTGACGACTGCTGGGCAGGCAACAACTACGTTAGAGTAGTTAGAGCCTTAAAAACAAGAAACATTTCATCATAATCTTGATTCATTAATATTTTCTACCGTCTCCCTATCCATTCTCTACTTCATTTGACTCCAACTAAACACACAACTGTAAATGAGGCTGATTGTAGGAGAGCAAGAGCAAACGCTGCTTCTTTAAAGTAGGACTTGAGCCAGCCCGTCCCCGTCTTACGTACAACACAGTAAAACCAAAGCTACTCCCAAGAACAAAATATTTTAATGCATTGGTACATTAATGCGCAGTAAGAGTCTTGCAGAATTTATGTTCATTTCCACTTTACAGAGCGAGAAGTCTGATAATAATGTGAACAATATTATAAAGCAGTAATCGAGCGGCTGTAAAATTCTAATCTTGGGGAGCAACGTACATGAATTTTTCGTAAGCTGTTAAATAAAACAGGATTTCCTTGAGTCACCAGTTCTTCCAAGGAGACATTGGTCGTGTCACCTTGTCATAGGAAAAGGTTCCAAATTTTTCGAGCCATTCCCAAGAATCCATATTATTAACACTAGCCGTGTGGTTCTATGCAGTTAGTTTGTAGGCATACGAGCAACCGGAGTGGTGAAAGATTTTAAATCTGAGCATTGGTAAGTAAAACTACCAGTTGATGAAAATGGGACGTAACATATGTCCAGACCAAAAATATACATAAAGCCAATCCATTCCCCGTGTTTAACGGCATTACTTACACATTGCTTCTATAGTACTACTGCTGCTGCTGACAGCGTACAATTCTTGTCGGTGGGAATGCTTAAGTAGCCATATCGTAATCGAAGACATTTCCCAAGTAGACACTAACACAAGCAATTTTCCTTAACTTCATACTTAACATATTGCATTGCATATTATATTGCTTTCTCTCTACTGCCTAACTTTGTTTTCCCTGATGGATTCGGCTACCACACCATACCACGCCACACCAAATTCCAAATACGAGAACTGAGAGAGCCGGGAAACTCTCTGAGGAAATTGTTCTGACCTGAAGCTATACCCACTTTCCTATACATTCATTATAGTTTTCCCTTCTCCTTTGTAAAAACAAAGACGTTGCGTTGTAAAGGGGATGGCCGCTGAGTTCATTCTTTGACTTTGGTTTTTCGGAGTTCGATACTTATTCAACGACTTTTTATAAGATTTCTGGTCTTCCTCCTTGCAAATAATTTATCATGCACCTTGACGCTGATGAAACGGGAAATGGTATAGTGGACGCAGGGAAAGTAGGCTGTATTACGTGTGTGTATTCACAAAAGTCACTGTCTCCTATCTCACATGTCAAAGTCAGCATTAAAACAAGATCATCGTAGTTCTCGTACTGTTTTCCTGTTAACCCTTGAGGTAAAGTTAGGGATCTTTGAGTTTAAATCAAGTAATGTTTGTAATGTCAATGAAATCATCTGTATTCTGCTCAATGCTGGTTTTCATCGCATTTTCAGCCCAGCCCTCGTATGTTGTTTACGTACACTTCGTATACATTGTACAACAGAATAATATCCTAGCGGAAATCAACTACATTCTATCTGTAACTGTAGTATAATAATCAATTAATGAGGTAGAGCCACCAACGAAAGTATGTTTTATTGACGTATTGTATGGAGTATTACATCAGATCTTTCATTGGTAAAGCTTGCTAAGTAGTAACAGTGTATATTTGAGCAGTATATGTACACTACTAATGTGAATGAGTAAAATATAAAATATTAACTGTCAAACTTTATCAGAAATTCTGAGGAATCGAACTCATGAAAACAAGATGGTGACATCCGAAAACATGCTTATCACTGTTAATAAAACTTTTAAAGGCAGAAATAATGCAAATAATTTAGAGCACACAATAAACACAACTCAATTTGAAACATTAAATTTATATTGTAACATAAATATTTCTAAACCAGTTCCATGGTTGGGAAAACCGAACGTGTAATTATATGCAATATGCTTGACTTACAAAAGTAAGTTTTTAATGAAACATTTAATTGGCAGGTATCGTTACCATTGCCACCATATATATTCCATGTTTCATTGTGTTATCTTTGTGAAGAGCTTCACCAACACATACAACAGTAACTTGATTCAAAATGATTGTTATGGAAACACAATGGCTTTAGTAGCTCATTTTTGTATAAGGCACGATCCGACTTCCATGGTTAAACTGGTATTAACAGTGGTACTACCACGTTATTATGTTGCATGTGTGTGCATTCATAATAAATTGGAAGTGGGGAGGAAAACCAAGTAGAAAGTATGAAAGGGCTGAAAAATGTATGCTATTTTTATTACAACTCCTATGGGAAGGTATCCGATTAAAGTTTGCATAGAAACAAGATAGGAAATTAAAGGCTCAGTTTCTGGCCTTCCATCAAGAAACGATAGCTCTTCAGGGATTTCGAAGCCTTTTCCAATTTATGAGCGATGAAGATGGAACAATGAAAGAGCATGATCTTGATATTATTACTACTTCCCAACATTCAAAATTATTATACATGCAAACTTACCATATAATGGGGTGCTCATGAACAAAAGCGAAGAAGGAAGCTTTTTTTTAACAAACGTGGTCGCATTGAATAACAACAGAGAACTTAAGGAAGTAGAGTTCTTGCTCACTCTTCTACTTGCGGTTTTTAAACTCATATTTCACAAACAAGCATTGAGATGTACGCACTAGTAGCTCATTCATTTAACCCTTGTTATTCCAAGCTCGGTTTTTTCTAGGTTCATCTGACAAATACCACAGAGAAGCTCATAAAATTGCATATTATACACTAACACTACCTCTTGGTGGCATGGTAGTGCGGTGTGGTGCTACACATCACCACAAAAAAGGAATAGGTAGGTTCTAGTTCTAGTAGGTTACTCAATTTCTCTGAGAGAATGAACGATTCTGTGTATTTGTATCATGCTTGGGAATGTAATTGAGTATACGTAACAATTGCCTCGATCATACCATTAGCCATTATCATTATACCAATAACGATCGTCATTGAATCGGTTCTAAATTCCACTTTTTTACATATACTCTCTTTATAACCACGTTCATATATGCATACAATAGCATGTTATCCTATGTCGTTTGCGCCGTTCATCTGTTTTATGATTCTTGTTAGATTAAAGATAAAAATAAGGAAAATCCTGGAGCATTATCGGTTATGTGTGCAAGGATAACCAAATGGGTAATCTGTGTATAGTGTCGCGGTTCAAATATGGTTTACTTGCTACTATAAGCTATGAAACTCCAGTACAGACAAAGCAAGAGCAAACCCTACGAAATTAGCTATATGTATGTATGAACCATTTTAAAAAAAATTCTGGATGAATTTGACATTAAAATCAGGAGCTTTCAACCACACATTAAACAAGTAAAGGGATTCAAACAAACAGATTATCGTCCATGCGTACGCCAATTACAATGCCAACGAAAGTTTGGCAAGGCCACAAGTATAAAAGATAAAAATGCCGATAATATTTACCGTTTAGGTCTATCGTCTATACAAATCTATTACAATTTCTAAATTTGGCAAACTCCTATTCTAATAAACTAACTGTTCTGAGTACTATGATCATGAAGTCGGTATTTTAATTAGCGGAATTAAAAATACTAGGTATCGGAAGTCAAATGAAAGAATCTTGAGGTTTTGCTTTGATACACTGTATAATTTTTCCTATGTATCATTGATCTTGGACGATAACCCTGTTTATTCGTACCGAAATGCAAAACAGTAAGGCCAATTTGCATTAAGTTTCTTCTTTTTTTGTGCATTCGTTGCGACACTATTAGACCAATACTCGCTTTTCGTTTTTTGCATCTTTTTTCCAATTATACGTCAAGTTTAATATGAAACTTTTGCTTTCATTACTAAAGCAAACTGAAACCAGGGAGAATCATCCACCCAGATAGTAAATACGATATCTGCCTGAGCGAGCAAGGAGCAATTTTTCTTTTGAGTCATCAGCATATTGATAGCACACTTACATTAGATTTAGGACTTGACTAGATAAAACACATTAAAGTTGGATGGATTCATTTGTGCTCAAATGTTTTACGATGATGATGAAGGGAAAAAGATATTGCTTGGCTCCGCAGTCGCTTATTCCACTACATTTTTTATACATGATATTATTATATTGAAGCCGAAGTCATGGCTCACCGACTACTTTAAACCATTCGACTCCTTTTTCTTGGACGCCTCGATCCAATGTATCTACCCGGTGTAGACTGTAATTCTAGATGAGGAGTACATTGAAATTCCTGGGACGGGAAAGAAGTGCATGCATTGAACTCCCAGTAGAGCCATTCCCGTTCCTTGCAGTGTTACTAATTGATGTCCCTCTGCTAATTAGCATCAGGCTGTAATATTCATTAAGATTTCTTTTCTTCATACTTTTTTACTGCTTGATGCCGCGATGGCAGTGGTATGGATGATGATGGTGGTGTGTGGCAATCGCAACCGGCTTCCATTCTATCCCTTCCGCATCCCCTTTACCTTATTTCACTGACAAGCATCAGCCTGAAAGGAAAATTTTCTCTTTTTTCCGAATTGGAGTAACGAGATATAAATCCAGATGACCTACTCCTTTTCCCTTTTCACTTCAATTCACCAACAATATTAGCTTTATCTTGAGTGAATGAAGGGAGAAAAAGGGAAAAGAAGGCTCAGCTCAATTGCATCAACCATTTGAAATAAAATATAATTGGTTTTAATACCTTGCTCGTCTTTCCCAAAGAAGATACAAAATTATCATTGTTGGGCTTCTTTCTCTCTCTTTCATAATTTTTTCACTCACGTTAGTTCATAAAGAAGAAAAATGAAGTCTTTTTGGCTAATTAGAGATACACCGGGAAATTGTTGCAGGAGAAAGGCTTCCTCATTTATTTAATGAAGACCGTAAAAATATGCCAGCCTAATAATTCTTCTTTTTCCTTCATTTTCATTTCTTTCTCTAGTACTGACTGCATCACAGGATACTGAATTACTCCCTTTCTTCTCATTCTGTTACAAATGGGTCGGGTCGATCCCCTAAACCTTAAAGCCCAAAATTTGAAGCAATGGTCATGTGAAATTTCTTCATGTAGTAGCTCTGCAGAATAAAAAAAAAGAATAAATTCCAAGCAATCAAGCATGCATCCAGGTTTTAAATCTAAAAAAGTACTTGTCCACTGGTGATAAGCTTTAGTATACGAACGCTTAGATATTAATACAGAAGCAGTAGCAATTCGGCTCAAAGACAAAGGACGAAGAAATAAGTACAATTCAGAAAGAATTTGATAAATATTTTGACATCTCCGCAACAATTTTAGCATTTGCGTCACGTAACAACCATACAGAAAACTCGGAAGGAACACATTACGTAAATCCAGTGATTAATAGCTTTCCATGAATCATGATTCTGTACATCTCTGATACGAACATACACAAAATACATGTACACATTTTCTCAAAGTAGAAAATGGATGTTGTACTTATAAAGCTTTCTTTAAGGTATCGATAAGATTTGTATTGTAATAGCCTCTACGTCATGTTATAGCCACAAGGAATGTATTAGAGAGCTGACGACTACATCGACTGACAGGATACACCGAAAAGGCTCAGTTACAAGACCCAGAAAATCTTTTCCAGATCCCTTCCTCTTCCTTCTTTACTTATAACTTAACTACTGTGATATGTGGTTGAGTATGCAAGTTGCATTTTGAAAGAAAACCCCAAAGACCAGGGCAATACCAAGTACAAACTCGCAAAAAGTATATATATCTCTCACTCTCTTCACAAGCCTTATATAGACGACATGTTGTATGGAGTAGTTAGAATGTAATGGAGGGTAAGTACACACCATCATTATACATATCTAGAGAAGATCAGGGGGAAAGTTACACTGCTGCAGTTGCAGTAACCTAAAATAACAACGTCATTCTCAAAATCATAGGGAATATTTTCAGATGCAGGTGTAGATATTGATACAACAAACGGCAGACGAAAGCGAATGAAGCTGTAGTCTTTATTAGATCCGGCCCGGTATAGACTGGAAAAGATTGAGAGAGCAAAAGAAAAAAAGAATGGGAGAACAAGAAAGCCACTTGAAAAAGGAACTGGTTGCTTCTGCAAAAATATATGCATTGCTCACTATGTCTACTTATACTTGTAAAGCATGATTTTTATACTTATGTGATGATATGCTTGCATCCAGTGAAAGTTGTTTTCTCGATGAGGTAATGGTTGTACCATGTGTATGCTTATTGCGTTGCATAAGGCGTGAGAGCTCTTGCGAGAAGCTATGGTAATATACCTATTACTTACCCCGTGTTGTCGTGTCGTTTCTCTCTTGGATTCTATGTTTCTTTCAAAAAGCACGTTTTTTTGTTATTCACTTGTAGCTCGTTTTATATACATAAGTAGGTATCTTATACTCTTATGTGTAGATACTTATGCAACGGCGTGCTGGTTTTTGTGGGTCACAAACAGTGGGAGAAACATGCGAGATGTCTCACATTCATGAAAACAAGACTGTTTCGCAAGATTCAGATTCAGTTTTGCCAGAGTGCAGGCATATACATATATGTGCCGGTTATCCGGGTTTTGAGTACTTTTATTTACCTTAACACTTTTTCTGTTTGAACTATTTCATTTACACTTTCACATAATAAAATTAGTAAGTTTTTAATTACGAATTGCAAACAAATCTGCGAAATGTTTTGCAAAAAACATGGAACAACACAAAAAGCTCATGCAGAAACGTACATCTTTTATGTTATTTTGCCTATTTCGTTCTACTTCCGAGAATAAAATTGGATATAAAAAATCGATGCCAAAGCAAACATGTTTTTTATTTATCTGTGCATTTCCTTTCTTCCAGAGGGATAAAATCTCATGAGAAATTTCCTCTCTTTGTATCCTATATTAATAAAGTTGTATGAGCATTGACATTTGCAGTTGGTTCTAAAAAGTACCTAGTAGTTGAAAATTATTGGCGGTTACACGTTCAAAGAGTTTCATTCCCTTTTCTTCTTGTGAATGGGAGTCTCCTGGGTGTGGGTAAGAAGTAAAATTAAGGAGAATATTATTGTCGAGTAACTTTTGTCGCAAATGAGTGACACATTTGGGGACAAGGGCTTATTTCGTGTCAGCACTTTGTATTTTCATCCAAAAACAGTGGTTCATGCTTCATATAAAAGTGTTCTTCTTCTTTCCTCTTATTCATATTGCACTGTAAACACTTATTAGCTGTAGTGGGACCATAGCCCAAGTAAGATGTTGAATGTGAAACGCCACCACACATTTTCAACAAGTAAGTACAACATTATGTGAATGTCCTTTCACACATAAAAAGCATGCCTTCCAAACACGAAGCACGATACATTGTTTACCATCTCGGAGTCGTCAGTCAGTTTCATATTGTATGCTCAGCCAAGTGCAACAAGAGACAGTTTGACCTTCCCTCTTGCCACTTTACAGGTTGTGTTATGGTTATCATTGCTTTTCTATTTAGACTCCAGTTTTGAAATGTTACATGGCGGAACAATATGCATTATTGAACACTGTGGAGCATGTGAACTCCAGTTTTCTTCACTTTCACTCTTCTTAATAAATATATAATAGCCTTTCAACTCTCCATTTATTAACTATTTTCTCTCCACATTTGTGCACTTCTTGTTTTCCTTCATTACAGTCTGCTTGTTTTAGATTTTGAAAACCCAGCATAAAACCTAATTCTTAAAAACATCACCATAAACATTAATGTATTTGTTTGTTTTCAACTCTAATTGACTGCTTTCTCAAGATAGTCGCTGAATGGGGAAATGAGGGAAACTTATTTACTTTCTCCATCATCTCACATTTTCTTTTGCTTGTAGTAAATTATGTAATGACGGAAGAATTATTTAATGTTATTTTGGAAGAAATACCTAGTAAACAAAATCAGTTGAGTATATAACCTATGGAGTATCAACACGGCACCAACAACTTGCCGAAGACTAGCTTAGTAGACTAGTCCTATTTGGAAGGTAATCATCAAGTAAGAAATTTACGAGTTCAATGGAAGTCATAACAATCTCCTTTTTTGTTTGCATGATATAAAATGGCAAGACATCACAGAAATAATAGTGTTATTAGGGATAATCTGTGGTTGTCTCACTTCTTTTGGTCCCCATCCATTCACCAACTCAAGACTTTCACTACACGTTTTACTTATTGTACCTACACATTCCGAAGAAAAGTAACAAAGCAAAAGTCACAACTTTTCGGAGTAGTCCTAGTAGCAGTTTCTCTAGGGATAAAGTGAGGAAACGGAAGATTGAGACAAAAATGTGCGGAAAAGAAAGGAGCGAAACGCGTGTGTATATTTATTCATATGTGTTTGAGGAAGAGGAATCAAATGGAGTAAAGTCAGCAGTTGACTGGTCACTGGTGCACCTTGTCACTCCTCGCTTTCATATATCATATGAATTCCAGACACTCCATTTGGGAGTCATGATATGCATAA
Source organism: Orchesella cincta (assembly GCA_001718145.1). Classification (NCBI taxonomy): domain Eukaryota; kingdom Metazoa; phylum Arthropoda; class Collembola; order Entomobryomorpha; family Orchesellidae; genus Orchesella; species Orchesella cincta. The sequence goes on along the minus strand of LJIJ01000084.1, from coordinate 30,530 downwards.
TATGTGTACCCTGTGTACAAGCCATTCTCTCAATCTTTCTGCCCTTTTCAATAACAAGAGAGAGGGAAAAGAGAAAGAGAGGAGGGCAATATGTAAAAACAAGTAGTAAAAACAGAACCAGGCATGCTGAGAGTGAAAACAAGGTAAGCAAAGCAAAAGAACGCAAGCAATAATAATAATATCAGAAAGTGATTGCATTTACTGTGACTACTACTGCCAGCCCACTACTGCTATAATGCTGGGCCTGCTCCGACTCTATGTAGCCGTTCAATCTAATATCAACTTAAAAGGTTTAACAGCGCGCGGTGGTGATGAACGAAGAGATTGGGATTGCTACTTCGACACTATATGTTCCCTTAGCTGGGTAACGACTACTAAACATGTTTTGGAAGTCATAATAATATTATAGCTAAGTAAAAGAGAGTGGGCTCGTTGATATACATACAAACAGGAAAAACCAAACGCTTCACCAGTACCAATACTCACCGCGATCACGACCATCAAGCAATGTTTCACATGATAAAATGGATATGGATGCATATGTGCTGTTATTACTATCCATAACATGGAGTAGAAGCCAAGCTCTCACTCTTTCCCGTCAAGTTGTGTGTGTGTGTGTTGATTTCCTTGGCGTATTAGTGGGAGTAAGAATGTATTTATTATCTTAGCACGTTATTTTATGCATCGTTATCATTGACTCGGACAGTTAATATAGAAATCCTTCCTGTCAAATGGCATTTTCTCAGGCACAAAAGGAGGAAACGCTCTGAAAATCCAAGAAAACCTCTTCCGACCAACAGGAATGCAACCTGTGTACCACACACCATAACATACAATATCCATCTCCAATGAAACTTATTAATCATTTTCATTAAACTACCGATCAGTCAACTACACGAACGCTTAGCTGACTGCAAAATGGGAGAAGGGAAAGTTTATCAGTAAACTGAGCCTACCTGCCCTTTAAACAATCACCCGAGCTCGTAATCATAATCGTAACTCTCAAGGAGTAAGAACACCGTGAGGAACTCAATACGAGCGTTTTATGCAAATGTAACAGGTAATTCTGGAAACATTAGCGAAAGCATAGAGACATACACACGACTGGCTATATAAAGGCACACATCATCATCGTCAGGTACCATTTTTCCCAGAACGCCAGTCCAAAATCCATAATATTTGTATAGCTTGGGAAATCGTTGTCATATAATTATTTATATTGAAATGTAAATATTTTTCTTCTCATTTGCATACTAAGAGGGGAGAAAAAGAACGTGTATATTCAAGGCTTAAATTTTTATGTACAAGCGAGTAAATGTAGTTACAAAGTTGTTGTTTCACATGAAGGAATTAATAAAAAGCTTTACATGGCCAACAACAAACTGGTGTGGTATGACTCAAGTCGAAAAGTCAACGAAGGTCTTTATTTTTCCCCTCTCTCTCTCTGTTCGTCTGTGTGCCTAACCAAACCACCTTTCACTTGTATTTATTATCGATATTATATGACCACTGCATTGCTGTAAGGGAGACGAAACACGATCCCGTGACAGCTTGTAGATGGCATAGTTTGACTTGTATATCACACAATGCCTATTATTCCTTTCCTTTTTAGTGCAAGAAAAGACTACACACATGTATTTACTTGCTTCAATATTTTACCCATTTATATGTAACTATCACTCATTCATTCAGTTGTTTGCAGACATTTAGTGGCTTAAAAATATATATGTACATAAACTTGTTATATTTAGTCACCATTTTCCCTGTGTCAGATCCAATCCATTTTTGTAGGTGTACAGAAATTGATGTTGGACATGGCGTTTCCTGCATTAAATATGTTTGCTATGTAAAAATATGAGAAGGAGAAAATGTGATATTTTGCTTATATAACAATCGTTGTGTTCTTTTTTTCTGTTCAATATAATTGATATGGTTCAATAAAGCACGATTTAACAATTTTTGTAGCAGACCCGAATAGTAGTTTATCGGTTTTCCCACAATCCGCATTCCTTCTTATCGGTCAAACGAATTGATTGACCGGTTGAAAGCGAGTGTGATAGGGAGAACACAATACCATATAATACAACTTTATTGGTTTCATTGCTTGTCACCCCGTCCCATGCACAATTGTGAAAGTGATTGCATGCATTACAAATTCATTTAAATGTGGGCAAGTAACATGCCCACTATTTACATATTATGACTTACTGAAAACCTTTAGATTTTCTGGGAAAGGTATGCGTCAAGTCAATGGGATGTACCGATTCCTCACCGATTTCATTTCATTCTCTCCATTGGAGAAAACATGGAGTTTGCCAACAACGCCTGTAAGCTGGTGAATGGTTGCTAATAAATATTATTTCATTCCGAACGAAACTTCACAACCTAACTTTCGTACATGAAATCTAACCATTGATGTCTGCACCCCTCCACCCATACTCTTTCTTGTAATGAATGCGTTGGATGATGCATACATCATTTGCTTGCGTGAATGTCCATTCAACCCCTCTTGAATTGTTTCAAATGGAGGAGGTGAATATTTGTTCATCAGTGGGGTTTAACAGATGCTCCGAATTTGGAGTTTCCCATACTGATGATCGCTTGGTTTTTTGATTTTCGATCGACTGAGAAAAGTGATCAATAAGTAAGATTGGGATCTACTAGTTAGTCATCCATATTCAGTACAACTCATAATTTCAGAAGAAGGTTGGAGTTAAAATTGAATGGGCAGCGAAATAAATGCTACAGTTGGCTATGTTAGGCTGATATTACAGTGTAGAAGGGAGTACTTCATACTTTTATTATGAATAATGCAATTTCATTCTACTTTCTCTTTTGTGCATCATTACAAGTTGCGATAATTTTTCCAGCTCAGTTTCTCAATTGGAATACGTCTCCCGTCAGATCGGCTATTGAAATACGTTATTATTATTATTATTCGAAAATGCACAGATTATGCTAACGAAGTAAAACCGTGTAGTAAATTGTGTACGGTGTGGAGCATCCAGATCCTCTTGTGTGTGCAACACACATTGTTTTAATATTTTGTAAATGCAATATTTGGAGTTGGCTCTCTAATTCAAGAGCAAACATTTCACAACCATTAGCATCTCTCTCTCAAGTTTTATGAAATTCATCATTGAAGTCGTCTGCCTCCATCATTCTCAAAGAGAGTAAATGAAAACTATCGATTATCAGAAATCGGCTGATGGTGCGTGCAAAAGCTCATTTCACCACACGACTGCTTGCCAAAGCATTAAAAGCTTTACAACACATTATCATTATCGTTCTGTTTCTTCCTTTCTCTGTTTATTTCAGCTCATCGACTTCAAATGTACAACAATGAGACTGAAGATGATATACCTACGTGATATATCCAGAAGCCTATATAAAAGTGGGCTAGAGCACTGACATTTTCTGTATAATCGGACAGAAAATGATGTAAACGAATGCAAAGTAGTGGATTCAGAGCATCATCAGAAAAATGATGGAACGAAAGGCATTAGGTACACATGCATTTGCATGATTTTGAAGGAAACCTTTTGGAAACAAAGATCTGTAAGTGGCAGGAACAATAATCGACATTGAGACAAGAGAACTGGAGAAAGAGAGAGGAAAGCGTGGCTACCAACTGTAAAATGTCATTGAGTACAAAAGCACGAGAGTGAAAAGAGACGGAGAAAAAAGAGTGTGTTGCAATGCACTTCACTGCAATACACGATATCGCTTTACATGGGAAAAATAGTTTTTCGGAGAAAATCTATGTAAAACTTGTGTTATTTATGGTACATATCACATTAACGAGAGACAGAGACAGAAGAGTTACATTTCGATGTTCAGTTGTAGTCTATGTCGTTCTTTTCTATTATTGCTTGTACTTGTGCTTTATAGAGCAGGCCCAAAATAAGATATTGTACATCTCTACCACCATCAGAGAGAGTAGTTTCTATTATTATTACACCCATCCTTATACAAAGATAGTGGAGATCACAGCACACAAAAAAGTATTGTAGCAACGGGATGACGATGTTGATGGTGGTGGTGGTGATGCAACAGCAGCTTCTCATAAGTAAATGAAGCTCAATAACCACATATTTCGCGTATCTCCTCCAACACAACACAATACCCTTTTTTCTCCGATTTCGTGATTCCTGCTCAGTTTTCCGTTGTTGTTGAAAAGGAAAAGATTAAAAGATCGATCAATTTTTGAGAGTTGAAAACGTTAATGGCTCGTACAAAACATTACGACATAACGACTCTCTTACTTACTTACTCTCTCCTCGCTCTTGATGTTTAGTTGCCGTCGATATCATAGAAAAAGGGTGAATGATGCTGTGTGTGATGTAGCCATGTGTGTAATGGAGTATGAGAGTACAACTGTGCATAATACAGCCACTTAAGCTGTGATACATGTGAGCAACAATAAATATCCTGTATAAAAAATACGTCGTCGTTCCAATGTGTAGTGATATTTTCAGCTATTCGCCTGCAATTTGAATTCTCTGCACTAGTTAGTTATTGCCAAAAATATCGGTCTCAATTTTAGTTTTTAAATTCAACGCTGATAGCTATCCCACACCAGGGAGACCAGTAAACAATTTTAAAATAGGCACGTAGCTAAATTCTGAATTACTAATTAAATAAAACAATTTGTACTATTGACACCAGTCGGACTCAAAAACATCTTGCATGATTGATAAATGTGCAAAATTAATTTTTACTTTTTATGCTGTAAACAGGCAGGTACAGATTTGTCCATTTTTATTTATCATACTACCCCACAAAAGGGGTTCTATTCGTTACAATAAATGATAAAGTAAATACTAGTAGACTATCAATTTTATAAATACCTACTAGACACAATATGATACTTTATTGGAATACATCGGTTATAATTACTCTCAGTTCGAAATGGGTCTTCCATTAGCACGGGTCGTAAATTATCAAGCGGAAGTAGGAAATGGTTGTGTGTACCAAACACGGGATGTGAAGATGGACTTCCAATGACGTAAATCCAGAGTCGGACCTCCTATCATTTTTATATGTACGACAAGACATTTACGGACAATAGGTTGATGCAATCTGATGTTCTTAACATACACGAACGTTTCGAATATTGTTAACTTAGAATGCTACTTGGTGAGATTCTATCATTTTGACTTTAATGGGGCACAGTGATACTACGACACTTTCCGTATGCTTGGCTTTCTATAAAACGACAGAATAGGCTTTCTTTTGCTTTCAGCCTTGGTTGTAAAGCGAGACAACATGGTGAAACGAGTCAGACAGCCAAGGAGCAAGAAAGCACCCGGTGCAGCCCCCTTTTATCCGAAAATGGTACGATTGAAAAAGAATCTATTTCTTCTGTGCAGCTCTTCATGGTATTCGGTACAAATAATATTCCGTTTGACTTTGATCATTATTTCCAGATTCCTATTGTAAATCGTTGTATAAGTGCTATCCCAGGATTCTTTATGAGTTTTATCAGGAATTCATGCCACTCGTCTTTCTCAATAATCTGCATAATGTATTTGATTGAACTTTGCTGTACCTTATTTGCAAATTTGAATTTATTCTACATATCGTAAGCGTAGTAGTAGCAATATTGAACATTGTATGTATGCAAAGTCGTAAGTAAATTTACAAAAGTTGAAAGTAGCTAGCTTTCCACTACATTCATTCAATTTTAAGGCCTATCTATAGAAGTTTTGTTCGTATTTATTTCCTTTCATAGGTAAAGAATGGATGAAATGAGAATTGGAAAAAGAATTGAGAGACGGGGCTCTTTTATGTGAAGAGCAGAGCTTGAGAAAGAAGAAAGAAAAAAGAGAAAAGGAAAATTTAATTCAATTTTTTTCGTGAAAGGAAGTCTGATTATGCGGTCATATTATTATAGCCTTCAGCTATTGTTTCCTCTCTGTTGCACTTTTTTCTCTTCATTTATAATTATTACGATACGTCAAATACACATGCATACGGGCATGTATTATTATGCGAGGGGAGAAAGTCGGGCTCAGAATTTAAAAAAAGGATTGAAATAGAAATTGCGATGCATGCTAAAGATGAAGTAGACTTTTGCCGACATTTTTCTTCGTTTCCCCTCTTCCAAAAAAGCTATTTGTCCAGCCACCCAGCCATATACATATTCACTTGAGCCAGTCTCCGTATTATTAAAGGCTTTCCATCTTATAGTTAAATTAATTTACGCTAAGCAGAGAGAATTTTGTACCTGGAAAATGAGAATAAAAAAGAGAAAAGAAAGACGTTAAAGCATTATTGTCAAAGATTGTCAAGCGGAGCAAAGGCTGAGGAGGATAGACAAGACAATGACTCTAGGTTATGATTCTTGTATGCCACGCTAGTCACATTATTTGATGATGACGATATAATGACACTGCTGAAAGTTTGAAAGTATCAACGTAATAAGTTTGACGAATGGCAAGAAGAATAAAAAGGAGTTATGCTTGAGTGATGACATTATGATGCAGAAGTGCAATAAGCTTTGCTTGCCAACTGGGTTGGGCTGCGTAGATGGGGAGACTCAAGTTCGGGTAATAATGATGACATCTGCCTTCCGGCCATTTTTGGTCGTATTTTATCACTTTTTTATAACTTCTATCAGAGACACAGCCATAGTCATTTTTTTCGTTTCATGTGGGGATAATAAAGGAAATACATTTCACTCCGGTTTTGTGCTACGGATGGATTGAAACAATTATCCTGAAAAGGGAACAGAATGTATGCACATGTAGCTTGACTGAGCTGATGATGTTTTGTGTGCAAAATCAAACTTCTATTATGTACACTTGTTGAGAAATCAACGACCTATAACATCTTTTCATGACATTTCCAGCACGACAAAAGCAATTTTTAAGAGGTAAGTCATTTAATGAGCAGACTACGTTTTTTGTAGAAGATATATTGACATCAAATTGACTCAACTGGAAATATGAATACGTTATGTGAGGTAATTAATTCCGTTAAATACAACCTGTAAATTTTAGCGGATTAGTAAGCTGGTGAAATACCAACATATCATATCAATTAGTAATAAAAGGTCAGTTAAATGTGAGGTTTTATTATCTTACAATTTATCAAAGGATGTTAGCGTTTACAGAAATGAGTCAATGCATTTTCATTAAAACCATTTTGTGTGTCAATCAACAGCGATGAATGTCAGTGAAAGCAACACTATTATAATATACTCATATCATAAAATGCGGCTGCTTTTCTATAAAGAAAAGATCACGTCCAATAAACTTGCAATAGCAAAGCCGAACCTTTTTACGGTAATATTGTAATAACATCATGAAATATTTGTTTTTGAAAGGAGGATCAGTGGGGAAAGCCATTTGTGTTGTTGTTTTGTTTGTCCTTGGAGAAATACCAATGTAGGAAGTATTAGATGACGGCAGAAAAACTATTTCTGTTAAAAAGTTGAAATGTAGGGAGAACAATTCGCATTGAATAAAAATGGAAGATTTTATTATGTTCGTATACAAACATTTACAGTTATGCATATAAACAACTGTGTGTACACACTGTTGCATCGCTTTTTCAGACATGTATGTTTGTGTTCGGCTTTTTTATTACGCTCTTTCCTACAAGTTCTTTACCTATCACGTTGACTCTCTACGTATTTTATTCTCGTTTTCCTTTATAATTTTCAAAGTCAGTGAAAAATCGTCAATTTGGGAGACAAACAATATGCATTACATGCAAGAAAATAAAATGTAATATGTGTAGTTGAGAAAGCAAGAAAAGTGCAGTGGCATTATATGGTATATCGTACAGCAACAACAACATGAGGCATTGTGACTGACTAACTGAATAAGTGAATGATACTGTCGTTGTGTAATGTAATGCAATGTTGTACTCACGTAAGTTCACACAGGAAATAAGTAAAAAGAGAAAGAATCGAGTCAACTTGCTACCAGGGAGCATCCAGTTGAGTAATATGTGGGGCTGGAAACACAGTGGACGTTTCATTGTCTCCACTGTCTCGCTCGATCTGTCTTAAGTGCATCTCTTTTATATGGTTGAAAAATGTGAAAGGAGTTGTTTGAAGACACTTGGTTCATAAACCTAAACTTTTTATCTCCTTTTCTCCTTCTCTCTCTCTGTTTTCGCTCCAGCTTCGTTTTGTGATGGCAATTGTACAATAGTAAAGAAGTTTCTTTTTCCTTCTGGGAAAAGAAAAGTATTTTTTGACGGAGTGAAAAATATCGGATTCCTTTTGGGGTGTTATGCGTACATTTTTATCCATAACTGTAAACATGATTTTGTTTCTTTAGTCTTCAAAACATGTACAAAAGTCATTACGGGAATATACCTTGAGATTGCTCTACTTTCCTTTCCCTCATCCAAATCACCACACTGCACCACTAGGGTCGTTACAATAGTCAATGCCATTTTCAAAATACCTTCTGAATTCAACTTGTTCTTCAAAAAGTCTACGGAAACATTTTTTTTCCTGTAAGTTTTCCAGATCTCAATCTTCTCTCATCTGTGATTATTGTCCAAGTTTGATACTTTCTTACATATCATATATAATACACATGAGTTGTGTTCTCGGTGCCCACATTTCATGTGATAATATCACGATTTTGTACTTTTCATCATCATAAAAAATGAAGTGAGAATATGTCAACTTCTATGTTATCCTTTTAAAAAATCCACCGTCATCTCAAACTCAAATTTATAATATGGTTTTGCATTCATGCTCCGAACAAAACTCATTCATCTTTGCTAATACTGCAGTAAAAAGTTAAAGCCGTAGTAGCATGGTGGTGTATGACTCGCCCACAGTTGAAACGACGTATCTGATTACATAAAATGTCATATAGCGTGACTGTCATACGCCAAGACCTTCAGTTTAAAAGTGTAACAAACATTTCCAATGTTTCTTTCGCTGATGCCTTCAAACTTTGTAATATTCTCTTTAAATTTTTGTCAAACAATCATATTCCTGTAAATACAATTTGGCAAGTTTAAATACTGTTATTTATTTTTTTAAACATGATACAATGAATGGCTTTAATAAATCATGTAAATTCCCAAATGAAAGACGAAGGGCTGACGCTTACGTTATGCTAAAATGGCAGTTGGGTTGGTGTATTTGTTGTTGGCAAGAGAGTCAGCATGGAGCGGTCTATCTGATGTACACAAAGAAATTGAGACTTCCTCAGAGACCAAAAATGAATGCGTGTCTTGAAGGAAAAATGCGAACGGAGAAAGAGATAATGTGATACAATTCATGTAGGTTGTAGCTACCATTGCATTATGTAGGTACATTTGTGTTTTACAACGTTCACTGACGCTTGACTGCTCCGAAGAATCCCTTGTACATAAATATATTATTATTGTAGAAGCGGGGTGTGTGGTGGTGGCTGATGGTGGATCCGCATTAGGTCCACTTTGTCATGACTCAAATAAAGAAAGCGAAAAGCTCATAATGATATTCTCCTTCTTCTTTCTATACCATATAGATCCATAAATGCACAGGGTTCACTATTCCTATTTTCTGAATCTTCAGCTCACCCATACCTACATTGTATGGGAGCCAAGCTTGAGCGATATGTTGTCTTGAAGCTTGTCTATATTATATAGCTTTCTTGCGTGTTTTGAACTGTTTGGTGAATGCTTTTTTGCATCAGCCTTTCGCTATGGATTGATAAAATGAATATTTAGATGTGGAAGTAGGGACTGGTTTGATGGCACCCCGGGACAATGTGAAGTCTCCTCTCACTTTCCTTTTCTCTCTTCTCCTTCTTACACGCTCCTTTTTACTTTTTCCAATGCCGCCGTCGCTCTGTGTATATGGAATTTTGTTGTTTTGGATCTGATCCGAATATTTCGAACGGAATAATGTGTATACAGCTCACCAAAAAGTGATCTGATCCTCCATTTCTACCCCCTGATGAGCTCTGAATGTATATCTGCCAAAGTTCTTAATTAAGGCTTTCCAATTCAAACGCAAAACCTTTGTGCAATAAACCCATGTTTGTGTAATGAGCACCAGAAGAAACTGGAGGAACAACTTGAAAACTCATCTCATTCGTTTTCGATGAATGAATCAAAAAAGGCCATTGTGTAATCCGCAGAGCTGGAGTCTTGTCATGTAATGCTGCTCATGGTATAATGTATGTATGTGTCTAGTGGATTTGGACAAAGGAAGATGCTAATGGACAAAGCGAACGATAAAATGGAATCATCGCCCAATGCCAGTATAAATCAAGTTGATTGTGTGTTTGAATTTTCATCCTGCTGCTAGCTCGCTTTCTGTTTTTCTTTCCTCGTTTGCATTCTCAATCTCGTTAAAATTTGTCCTGTAAGTTAAAACATATATAATAACAAAGCAATTGTAATTGAAGTTTCAAAAATATTTCCAGAAATTGTAACTAATCACGAATTAAAGTTTCAAATAATTTTAAAAGGTCATTTCTGATAAAACCATAATCTATACTATTTATGTATTTCGTTAAAACTCTAAGGAAGAAAGTATCAAGTTTGGGGAAATATACGTAAAATGAAAGTAGAGGAGAAAGGTCTTTTGAAACTCCCAGCGTCATCTTTTGCCAAGACAATGTACTGTGTTTTCTGAAAAAAAAACTATCCATTCTCTCTTTTACTATAAGCAGTGGAAAATCGAACAATATCAGGTAGATATTTCGAATTATGACATATATACAATTGATTTAGTGTTCATATTATTCCAGTAAATTAATTTCACATGTACTACCAATTGTCTGGGTTGTGTATTATCATGCAATTCTTTGATTTGTTGTTTGTCCAGTTTCTCACGTACAAAATTCAATTTAAAAAAACAGTTCCACAATAGCTGAAATAAATAGTAACAGAATAAAAATTTGATTCCGCAATGTTACGACACAGGTGCCGATTTGTCCAAACGTCCTGAGTTGAAATGGATAACGACACGCAATGGTTCGTTGTCATTGTTGAAAGAATCTCAAGCGTTGACCTCCTGTGGTGACAAAATGAATAAAAGTGCATCAACATTCATAACTATTGTTGAGTGCTTGAACAAATATGAATGAAATGATATCATACAAAAATGTTTTATACCATATTACTGTCTGATTGAAGTTGATCACGATATCAAATATTTACTAGTTAACACACCGCATCAGTTGTGACAGCCAGTTATACTACTACGACAGGCAACGAATTATATTGAGTTTCGTTCTGTCCAATTCTGGCTAGCATTTGATGAAAATTACATGAATTCAGGTTGTATTGAAAGAAGTCTCGCAACACCCCAAGATACAACTCTAGGCTCACAATTATCAATGTCTGTTTGATTTTGTTAACAACTTTGTTTTCTGTTTTTCTTGTCTCAGCTAAGAAAACTCAAATACTAATTTAAATTGTCGAATGTGGGGTATAGTAATGTTCTGCATAACATGGTGTTTTATTTATAGTACAATATATTACAAGGTCATTATCCATCTAGTCATCAACTTTTATTTACACCCTGTAGATTACTCCACGATTCAGTACTTCCTATTTCAACAGACTCCAAAGAATGACTCAAAAATCCACACTGTTCCTTTTCATCATTTCATAGTTTAGCATCATTAATGGGACATTCCAAAGTTTAAGTACTGCTGGTTCTTCTTATATTGGTAGCTCAAAGATAATACTCCCCCTTTGCGTATTCCACTCGGACTATATTATTATGGCTTTACGGTACTGTTTGAATGTACTTACTGAGGCTTTAGAAATGAATTCAGTCAGCACCAGTTCAGTTCATGCTCTTTCAATGATACACGCACACATTTTCTTGATACTCGTCTTTGCTCTCCGGGTCTCTTTTACCCTCACATTTTCACCGCTATTTCAAGTAAGAAGAAACAGTAAATGTCAAAAGAGAGTTTCAAAATTTGTCCATATATTTCAACACAAATTAACTCCCATGGTTCCGAACTCTTGTGGCCATTGAATAATGTTCATTTATGTTGACATAAATTTTCTCTTATTAGCAAATTGCAAATGCCTTTTCATTATGTGTAAATAGAGGTTGAATTGTATCCAACGAAAAGTCAACGATGCTCTCACTGAAAATGAATATGTATGCATGTATTCCATACCCTGTAACTAATAACAAGTTAGGTTGGTGCTACGATGTTGAGAAGCACATTGAGCATTGAGGTATGCACGTGTATGCTATTTTCTATTTATATTTAGAAAGTGACATAATGAGCATAAAAGAGCCGGTACATGGTCTCCTCTCTCCTTTTCTAGAGTTGGAGTAGTGGAATACAATACGCCAGTTGGAAACTTTGGGAAACTTGGAATTTTCGTTGGTGACATGACCATACTGCCATTTACTATATGTAATATGCTTCCAGGGAAAATATGCTTGAACAGGAAATAGTCAAGTGAAGGTACTTGAGCGAATATGGCACCACCACCACCATACTACAAGTGTAATGGAACCAGAGACCAAATGGCAATCGAGATCACACCAAATGACTCCGATAGGTTATACTCACCACGTTTCTGATAAAATTATAGCAAGATATATGGGCTAGCGTGCACAAGGAAGGAAAAGGAAGTTTGTGTGTAACATGCTCAGAATTGCCTTAAGAACAAAATATCATGTTAATTTTCAGCTTCCCGTTTTCACCGTGAAGAAAGAAAAAGCATTTATTAAGTGATTTTAGTTTTGCTACCATGTTATGCTGCAAGTGAGAAGCCGAAAAGGAACTGAGGGAGTGAGAGTAAGGTGAAACCCTATCGTCTTTCATTAAATACCTAGTTTCCCTATCCTCTGTTTTCTCTCTCTCCAACATGTTTTGAGGGCATAAATATGTCTCAACTTTACCAATAACTCCCATTTACTGCAACCTTGCTTAGAAGTACGACGTCTCTTGACAAACCCATTCATGATTTACATTCCCACTAGACCAAACACCGCCAGAGGTTACAATTCCCGTCTTCTTGCATTAACTACGAAGAAAAGGGTAAAAACTGTATGAGATGAGGGGGTTTCCACGTTTCGTACTTTGATAATTTATACTCCAGTTATAATGAAGAAATAACACTATTTGGAAAACAACGTGGCTTTGGTCGACATACTTGGAAACAAACGTTTAATCAATCGGATGAATTTTAAACACGAAGAAAGTTTTTTGCGGAAACGAAACTTTATTGGCTTAATAATAGTTGATCATTTTATTGCACATTTCTGAATACAATTCAAGTTGAGCTATTATTTGAATTATTCAATAGTTTCCATTGTTCCGGCGTTGTTTTTTGTTGCAGCAGCAGCAGTCTATAAAAAGTTTTTAAATTACAATTTATTAGAGAAAGGAGCGCCATTTAAAGTTGCAGCCATTGTCCATTGTCAATTGTGATTATTACATGTTTAATAGCGATTACCTTTCCACTATCAACTCATTCTTCATATTGGTTTCTTCATTATTAACCACTTGCAAGTGTGATTCTGAAACTCCAGGTGAGTTTATTAGAGGATTGCTCTGGGCTCTTTGGCAAATCAGCATCCGAAGGCGATTGAAACTTTCAAGACATTTCCATGAGGAGGGATGTTGTGTTGTAAGGACACTACACCTTCCTGGTGTCCGAAATCTGGCATCGAATCTTCCAAAGAGACCTGAGAATGCACCTGATTTGAAGGCGGAGGTCTTCTCGACGCGCTCCAACGCAATTGTTTAAGAAATATTCCTCAACTTCTCCGTCCTTCACAAGCTTTAGATTCTGTAAATGATACGAAATCATAGTATTTTGGTACATTATTTTTTCGTTCGTACCTGGGTTTAACCACATCGTACCACCTCAAGCTTATTCCATTGCCTGTTGTTATGATCCATTTTTCTTCCACTTTGTGGTCTAGATTATCAATATTGAAACGCAACACTCAGGAACAATGGGTTATATTGCTACGGATTTGGAAATGACGTGGGCCTACAGCCCCTTTATAAAACCAAACTTCTATATACACAAGTGCTGTTTAGTTCTGAATACTGATTTTAAAAAAAGGAGATTATTTCGAACCCTACAAAGCTTCTTCAAACCTACCCTTGAAAATAACAAAAAGTTTACTTTCAATGATTCTCCGGGTGTTAAAAACAAAATATTTGCGAATTAACAGAAAGATTGCAGTTTGAAGTCCTTCAAATATTATATGAAAAGGCAAAGTGTCGAGAATGGGATCTATGATATGAAGTACGAGCAGTGACTTTTCCGTCATTGGTCGTTTGACCTCTTGCTTCCTAAAACTAATGTTGAGTTGACCAGTTTCGAGAACGCATTTGTTGTCGATTAATGGGAATTGTGTCAAATAGATTTTTACTGCAGACCATCATGTAAACTAAACTACACGCTTTGCATAATATATTATATACATACATACATTATGTATATACATGGAATTATATAAGTATGTTGTGTATATTTATGAATACTAAATCATTTTTATTACAACAGAGTAGCCAATACATTTGCAACGTAACATAAACTTGCATCAGTAGTTCTCACGTATATGTTTAATGAAAGAGTTGAAGATCATTGATGGTGACTTGAGAATTACAAATGGCATTTCCGAGAAATTAGGTTCAACGGTTCAGTAAACTACGCTAGGTATACATTACTGTAACTTTTTATATGGTAAAACGAGGATGCTTAAATCTTGAAAAAGTAACTTAAAACATGCATAATTAAGTATAGATGATTTTTTAAAGCGTTTAGAGACAGTTTTTTTCCGTTAAAGCATAGTTGCCCAGTCATTCACGATGAATTCTCCGTAGTACAAAACCATATATGCGCATGTACTCATGAGTTCCTGATAAAATGATTAATTACAGTGTTCAGATGCAATTTATTGACATTTATTTTTATAGTTATATACAGTTATAGTGTATAGTTTTATAATACAAGAAACTACACACCTGAAAGTATTATGAGTTTCCATGTTAATATCAGTTAATTATTATGTTGGAAGTATTTATACTTACAGTATTTTTCACAATGAAAACTTATGATAAGCTGCAAGATATAATATTGCTTTGAAGTTATACTAAACTATGATATCAGTTTTTATTGCCATTTAAAGGTTTTATTTAAAAGAGCTGCTGAATTCCAATAAATCTTGACTTCCAAGGTCCAATCCTGAGAAACGAAATTTGCTAGCAAGTATAAGTATTTCACAATTTGGTCTTGACCCATAGTTCAAAGTTAAGGGAGATGGGAGTATGTTGTAAAAATGACGGGTTCTGATTCTAGTGTCAATATAAAGATCATTGATGACGTTGATATAAGGTGATTTGATGCTATCTTTGTGATGCAGCTGCATCAAGTATGCGTAGGTGTTATTGAGACCAAGCATCATTTTCCAAAATATTTCTTCAGTCACATGTTGGAGTGGATTCAAGCTATCAGCCAGGAACATTACAACAGATCTGGAAATTAAAACGAACCACAAAACAAACTTAGTTATTGTTGCTTAAAACGGTGAACTACTTAATGGGTTGTTGCTTTGCCACTAGTCTGAATTAAAAGGGAATAATAAGGAATAGTAAGGTGGACTGACCTGGTGGAGTTTCAGTCATGTAGGAAACGTTGCGAGACGCCTGAAAATATTCACTATTCACTACACACTCTTCTTACAGAGCTTGAGCAATCAGAATCCGAATCATCAAATCGTAACAGAATTGGCATGTCCTCGTCACTTTCTCCAACTTGCCTTGTTCTTCCAACTTCCGGAGTAAGTGTAGGAGGGAACGAAGTCAAACTCATGTTTATGAATACGGAAGTTGATGACATTAAACAAGCAAACAGTTCAGACAATAATAATTAGATTTTGTTACAGAACTAACTGGTAAATAAAAACTATGATGCAGAAAGACGCCGGGTTACATAAATAATAGGTTTTAAAAAATTACTTCACAATTAGATCTGCAAATCCTCATCTCCTCGTGTATAACACTCTCCACCCAGAGTATATTTCCAACAAAAATCGTGACAGTCTAGTTCTTTACCCACGTTCGCAATATTTTGTTCTAAGCCTTCTTAACTTAAAAACCTCAGAAGTACTTAAGTTGATTAGATTTAAAAGATGTAAAAATGTACATGTCTGGAATCGATTTGTGCAGTATGTCCTTGAAGTTTGTACTCATTCACAAACTTTCATTTTCATGTTCCTGACATTTGCCATCGTTATGCGAATAACAATTCTCAAATCAAATATTTTCTCGGTCCTCCCATGGAAAGATCATGTTTATGACTTGTGTATGCAGTACCGAAAAGTCCAGCGGTAACTCTTCCTTTGCTCCACTATATGGCCAAATCGCTTTGTAACGTTTTGTTAGCATGAAATGAATTGCTTATGCTTGCTTACCCTTACCCAACTTGGCACAATAGGAAAAAGTATGCCCCATGCCTTGGTTTCTTATAGCCGGGAACATGTCTATTATCCATCTAATCATCGTTCTGTCACATGCACGGGTGTGAGATGCATTTTGCAATGTAAACATTTCAGTTTTATATGCTGGAAGGGTGTTTTGCAACTCTTTAATGTCATGTCACATGTCTTGCTGTAAACTTAGTCTGTTTTAGCCAAACTAACCATTTAATACAGTTGAAGCAAAAATAAGTGTCAAAGATCAAAATGAAGTCGATTTTCCGCTCCTGTCATCCGGCTACATTCATCCGTACCTGCTCTTTGTTGAACCAAGAACGTGCCCTGGGAAATAGTGTCATGTGAGCTAACTACAGAAATATAACATGGAAGATTTGTTTGTTTGTTTATACAAACAAGGGAGATGTTTTTCATATGCCTTTCGTTTGTTACAAGAGATAATTGCGTGATTTTAAACAGGAAACACATCCCATCACACACAACAAGAACAATAGCGACAACTCATTTAAAATCTATGAAGATTTATACAAAAACTGGAGACAAAGGAACAACAGCTTTGTTTACAGGTGAACGCCGACCAAAGAACGATCCCATCTTTGAAGCACTTGGTGCTACAGATGAGCTTTCATCACATATAGCATTGGCTCGTGAATTTGCTCAGGATAATGGTCATTCGTATGATGAAAAACTTCGGAGAATCCAATGCATCCTACAGGTAACGTGCTTACTATAAACTATAACGCGGTACTAAAACGATTTTACAGACAGTGTCATTTCAGTAGGTTTAAATTGACACCTTTCATTGCTAATTTTAGGATGTAGCATCAATGATTGCTACCCCCAAGTCTTCTGCTAGAGAATCTCATCTGAAACGAGTGGGGATTTCTAACCGGCACGTACAAGAGCTTGAAGAATGGATTGATGAGTACACCGCAGAATTACCACCACTGGAAAACTTTATTTTACCTGTGAGCAATGAAGTTGTATAAATCTGACACTTAGTATAATAGCTCTGAAAATCATTTGATCTGCTGTATTTTTAATAGGGTGGAGGTAAAGCAAGTTCTTCCCTTCATATCGCAAGAACGGTTTGTAGACGAGCAGAGCGAGCAATTACTCCACTGGTTAGAGAAAACGATGTGGATCCACAAGCACTGATTTACGTGAATAGGTAAATCATTAATTTCGATGTAGTATTATCAATGGATACCCAAGATAAAAATAAAGTGTACTCATTTTGTTCAATTTATAGATTATCAGACTTCCTGTTCACTGTGGCAAGGTATGCGGCGAAATTGGATAATCGTGAGGAAACCATCTACATCCGGGAAGACCCGACTAAGTAAAGCACTATAATATTGTCAATTTTCTATGCGTGATTGCGTATCTTATACACATTTCGCAACTATTGTTAAATTAAGTACGTGTTAATTAAAGCTGTTAAAGGTTTTTCTGGTGATAAATTTTATAAAGGACAAATTATTACTTTGAAATTTTATTAATAGATAATATCATTTTTCATTGCCATTAAAGAGGTATTATCACTCAATTTGCTCTTCACTGTCGGCTACATCTTTCAAGGAAAGAACCTCCAAGACTCCCTTTCCTTTGCTTTCAGCTCGAACAACTTCATCCAGTTCTCGATAAAATCCAGGATCCAAAAGAATAATCTGAAATAAAATTAGTAGTACAGTATCTTCATTAGTTACCTTCATTAGTTCAAAATGGATTACGTCCAGCGTTAAATTATCTGTTTACCATGGTCAAACTATTCCCTGTGAATTCCTTGGTTTCCACCTGACCCATCTTTTCAGCTTTCTCAGCCAGATTTTTGCAAAAGTTTCCAGACACCGTTATTCGAATCCTCATCTGAGCTCGTTCGATTTTCATCACTTCTTTGAGCTGAGGAATTACCTCCAGAGCTTGCTGTTTCGGAGTACGATTGAGCTTGACTGAGAAGTGAATGTCTTTGAGTCCTTTCTCAACGATTGAGGTTGGATAAGGTCGTTTTGTATCCGGATTAATGCAGAGACCTTAAGTGATACATGGAGCAAACGCATAAAATCATCGCACTTGGTTTAGTGTTAAAAAATTTCTCTAATCACGATTTAAACAACTTTTGCTCATACTTGCAATGGTATTGGCAACATCTTTAATTTGGTCATCCAACTGCGTTTGTCTCTCTCGGCCGGACACCTGAAGTTCTCCTTTATCCAATATCTCCAAACAAATGGCACTAGCATCTTCTTTACCGAATGCTGCCACAAGATCTTCCTTCTTGGCAACCTGACCTTTGGACACATTAATAAACACAGTGTGTGTCTGCAGTACTTCGTCAATGTCCTTCTCCCTGTTGATCAAAATCACAAATTATTCGTTGGGTTTTACAAGACTACTCAACTTAAACCATAGAAGTTGTGCACTGAAATGTTTGGTGGGTTTACTTACACTTTGCTCCTCCATGATAAAACCTTATTTTTGTAACAAGCAATTTCAAATCGCTTTCCTCCCTTCTTCATTCGGACGATTGCCACATTGGTCAACCTAATTTGGTTTGTTGGTGTAAATATCTTGGACATCTTGTTGGTTTAGACTTAATTCCGCTGAATAATTCTTTTATAGGTAGAATGAAAAACTTTGAGTCCGATAAACTTATTTGCTTGTTTTGTAAATCAGTGCGGTCCCAAAGTACGAGTGGGGTTAACGTGTTTTGTCTTGTTTTGAGTAAGTGGAAGGTTGAGTTGACTGGATTTTAGACGTGTGAAGAAGGAGCGTATCAGCCTGGTTATTATTGGTTTGAACTGGCTTAGGAGGTGCCGGATAACAACAAGTTACACGTAAGTTTCACAGCACTTTATTTGATATAAACTTTGTTTAACTAACCACACACAGAATCTTTACCAAATGTTAAGGTTTCAATGTTATTTAAATCTCTACAACTAAGGATAGTTGATTTATCTGCATCTAGCAAACTTTCCCTTAATACATCCGTTACAGATATCGACGAACTCACCATTAATTGATTAGTACCTCAAGTAAAAAGTGCGGATTTAGTCAATTTGATCAAGAAATATATTTGTTTTGTCTGAGTTAATGATTTTCATGGAGCTAGTGACAATTCCACAAATGGATAGTAAAAGTGATTGCTAAAAATCAATTACAAACGAGTCTAAGATTTTTTAAACAAATAAGTGTGAGATTACGGTAGACACAAAGTGAGTTAAGGTAGGACGGAGTTGCAGCTTGCAGTCGTAGTTTTGGAAGAGCACATGACAAGGGATTTAGGATGTTTATTCATATTGAGCGCAATGTAAAAGTGGTAATACCTCTGTGAGAGCTGTCCTAGAGATATGCTGGAACTTTGTTCGTACTTCATGCAAAAACTTCATGGAAGCATTCTAGTGAATGCCGTACTTATGTCATGTAATAGATATTTAACTTTTACTCAGCATATTACTTTTAATATAAAAAGTTATCTCACAATCAATCAGTTTTAATAAATAAATTATGTCACGTTAAAGATTCGATAAATACATTAATATTATGAGGCACAAAGACTAATATCGTATACAATCGTTACATTAAAGTTTTAAAACAAACTGGTGAACATTATATGAGGGGTTAATTTTAATTTCAAAAAGTAAAAAACTTAATAAGTAGTATAAAATCATTGGCTAAGAGTAGTTGTCAAAATATTGCAACAAAACGTATTTTTGTATGAAAAGAGTAATCAAATCACTATTCATCCTGTGTCATGGTGAAGAGTGTTCTCGTTTTAACTGAAGTTGATCAATATATTGCTCTGTCGAGTTGTCAAAGAAAAGCTCATCTCCATAGTCATCGTTGAGCGTTGAGGCAATATCTCCACGTTCCAAATTCTCTTCGAGAACGCGGAAGGTGCTCTCTGTCTTTACGGAATGGCGATGAGACGTTGTTGATGGAAATGTGGAGGCGTGAGTGTTACTGGAGACGGGAACTCCAACCGTTGGACCATCCTTGTTATCTCTTCCACTGGCACTGCTATAGTCATATGCAATGTTATTTGACAAAGTCAAGTCATCAACTTGCGTATTGAGTCTCGATAGCTCATTCTCAAGAAGTCGTATTCGGTTTTCCATTTCGCTAGAACATAATATTTAGTCAGAGAATTAGATTCAGGAATGAAGGAGTTTCCACAAGTTGTCATCAGTGTTCTCAGCACATTATGTATATTGCATTACCGAAACTCATCCAAAATTGTTTGAACTCTCAAGCTGAGCGTTGCATATGCCAAGGAAATGTCTGAATTCAGTTCTTTGGCAGGGGCTGAATAAATGCTGTTTTGATTCATGAAGTCTCGATGAAAGCGATCTAATCTGTCGTTAGTCTTGGGAAATGACTTTTCCATTCGAGATAACCTTCTCTCAGCGGCTGCTACTCTTTCATCCATTTTCTTGTATGTGGTACAGTTGAAACATTCTGTGTGGTAGACAATCGTATTACTTTGTGCATATAATTGTCGGAACTCATTATGAATAAATTGTATAGCCTGTTGTATAATAGCATATGCATGAAATTGGAATTACCGTTTTCACATTCAGGGCCGTCTAGTCCCGGACAACATTTGTACTTTGTTTCCATGACCTTCTTGTATGTCGTGGCGTATTTTGGACGATAAAGTATCTTCTTTGTGCATGAATATGAACCATTATCATTCCTCCAACAAATGTTTGGTCCATAATAGGGCTCGGATCCGTTTCTTACCCGACATGGCACTACTTTCTCTGTTTGATATGGGCACCACGATCTGAAAACGATGGAATGGAATCAGTTCATTAACTGCTTTACTGAGAAAAAGTTTCTTAATAAAGAAACATCGGATTTGGCTATTTATATATACAGGGATTTGGCGTTCTTTACCCAGAATATAAGGTCCACGAGATGGTGAAACACGTGGACAAAACGTAGAACGTGAAAATAACTAGCTTCACAGGCACCAACGACTTCATTCGAAATTTTTTCGAAATTTTTTTCGAAATTTTCATGCAAAACTGATAATGCAGTTGAATTTGTGCATTGAGGAAGAACGTTGACGTTGAAAATCTCACACTGAAGCACTTTGCACAGAATGCCACATTCAACTTACTATTTAGTGTTGGAGCTTCATAGCACACTGTTTTGTACTTGTACAATCATTAAACCAAGGAATTCACGAGTTTCAACACCTGTGGCTATAATGTGCAATAAAGTATGGAAAATAGAGTTGGTGAAACGATTAGAAAAAAACTGCTTGTTTGTATTCTAAAAGCGCTACCAAAGGGAGAAGCTGGCCTTTGTGTACTTTTATTGTGTACACCAAATTGTTTTTTATAAGAACCGGACGGACCTGCATGAAAACAACCTTTTCATTGTAGTGGTGAATGACTGGAGTTTTTGTCCAATAAAAATAATGACTTGCGGTATCAGTCACTTTAATCAACTTTTAGCGACTTATTATGACTAAGAAGACACCTAGGTGGTTGTGATGATGTTGTTCCTTCCTATAGAAATCTTCATTGGATTTCATACCTCACTCTACCTTAACGGTTAGGGATTTTTTATATTGCTTGGCGATAATGTGCCTTGTATTGTGTGTGATGATGTTGATAATGCGTGAATCTTGTGTGAAATGATGGCTTTCCTATCTACCGTAAAAACTGCATGAACTCAGAGGAATGACGGCGTACAATCAACTTTTTATCTCGATGCAAAGATGCTCACTGAGAAAGGCTGCAGAGGAAAAGGTCTTCTTCGTCGTCTTCCACGCTTCGAAACATACGCATCCTCCTTGCACAAGGATACGAGTCACAATTGAAAAACGAGTGAAAAGAAAGATTTCTTTTCATTCTTCATCATCATGTTCTCTCTCTTGTTTCGTACCCCTGTAAACTAATCTTCCATCAAAGATCTCTAACTATCTGACAAAAATGCCACATTGGCTTGGCTTTGACTTCAGTTTCACCAACCCAAGCCGGTCGTTTCTCTGTTCTCCCCAACAAACACAAAAACTGCATTTAATATCGCTATTCTAAAATGTGCTTACTGTTCTGCCTACTCTTAACTAATAATTTCCCACATTGTAGCAGTGATCGTCATGTGGAGATATGCCAGCTCGTCAACCGCTTGCTCACACATAATATAAAAGATAAGCCTTTTTCGTACTTGGTTATTTATTCCATTCCTGGGTTGGAGCTGGGGCTTCACTCTTCACTAAACTTTGTCTCATTAGAATAACAGAAGGAAAAGTTCTTTTAGGAATTTCTTGTGGGATATTATGCATTACTGTGGAGATCACAGACAGCATCACAATTATAATCTGAAACTGAAAGGACTAGCTTAGCACATGTTTGTATACACATAGGATTTTGTTGGACATGCATGTCAAGTCAAAGTGCATATTATGTGATCACATTATATTATTACAGTTTACAAGGAAACAAATTGTATTAGAATGCAGCACATATCGTAACTTGAGTTACAAGCAATAAACATACATTTCATTCTTTTATTGTGTATAGTTAGGTTTAATTATACCGAGTGAGCATCACCATATTCATCGAGTTAATAGGGCTCTTGTACACCACGCACGACATCATGCCGCACTATATGAAGGATGAAGAGTTTTTCACGGTTCAATAGTTCAAAATGCATTTTACATGCATATGGTTTCGATTTGTTTGTTGCATGGTACCGAGTAGGGGAGAGTGATAGGAAGTTGCTCACATTTGAAAACAACGACAACGGCATAATTTTTTTATCAATAATTTGTCTGACTTGGATAAGACACTTGGATGAATAGGAAGACAACGTGATGTTTGTGATATTTGATCTGTTGGTGAAGTTTTTTAAAGCGCATGAAAAACTCTTGTATGTCGATTGCCTCTTAGCTAAACCTCAGCCCTCAGCTCAATCCATCCATCAACCCAACATATTTGTTACATTACTTTTCGAATGCCCTCACAACCCTTAACAATGCCTGTTTACCACATGCGTGCACGAAAGTTGCACAAAGGGCTACTCTTTAGGGGCTCCTACTATCGTCAAATAAATCCTATAGATTGCTTTGTGATTTTCCCTCATTAAAATATCTCAGTTGTTTTTGCTAGTTTGGCCTTGTTCGTGTTGTTAGTTGCTACAAAAACATTTTACGTACAGACAATAGAATAGTTGTCCAGAATCAAATTAGTTGTTGTTGATCGAAAATGAAACAAGATCCGTGTTTCCTAATGAGGCAGTGTAATGTAGCTCGTCGGTAGTCTCATCTCGAATTTGGGATTAAGATCGTACTTTTAGTAAAGCTGGTACAATGTATGCAAGTATTGCAGCTTATGCGTATAATCCACTCCTTTTCATTGCTTACACAATTTGACAGTGGTCAGCAGCATTAGCTCAAACATTTGCATTAAATTATCATTAACGATGAATATAGCTGGAAACCTGCTGTTTGACTGTGAAGCTTTGAAAAAGACAAGTGTCATGCTGTTACTGAGGTTTGACAATGTGGCACTGACTTTGACTGAGCTTATATAATACTAATATCCTTAAAATGCATTCATTTAGCAATGCTGGAGATTACAAGCCAACTCGACACAAGCAACGTAAACGCAAATATTTAGCTTTGTCTGATGCAATACAACAAAAACGTTGTTTACACTATGTGGGGTTTTTATTTGCCAGTTTAGAGATTTAACATGAGTAATTAATTCAATTTGTTTGGTTATCAGCGTCATAGCAAATACAACTTACGAGTGAATAGCAGAATTGCCTTTCTTGTATATCAACTTGAGAGACCAAAGTTGCTCAAAGATTTTGGAGTAATACATATTCGTAAGTGTGAGGAGTGCAAAACTGTCAAATCTTGAATAATTTTATTCATGTCGATTAATCTTACTGCCGCCATTTCCAATTAAGGCTAAGCCAGTGACCCTTTGACCGGTTTCTTTATAAATTAAAACGGACATTTTAAGCCAAGTCCTACAAGTTAGGTGGTCGGTTGAAAATTTTGCACTGTGTACAATATATGTTTCCAATAAATGCATGAGACAAAGTTACAAGCATTTGATTTGATGCATAATAGAATAGAAAGTGTCAGATTATCAGAGAATGTCAACAAGTAGAATTCACTCCGCAAATGATAATGAGAGACTGGTCAATTTTTTTATTTACATAAACAGACATTTTCTCATTCGTAATGAAGGAAAATTTGTGACTCATTGTACAAAGAACTATCTACATTACTCACAAAACGATACTTCATGGCTGGTATATATCTACCTTATAAAATCGGTGATTTCACCTTACAATGATGATACATAATATTGAACAAAGACCTCTTCTTCGTCTGTCTAGCAGTTAGGTACTGACTGACTGAGATGAATAGTAACTTTATGATTTTCAGGAATAGACAAATGCAGCCAAATGTCTCAAAAAAGACATGCATCACATTCACATATCCTATCATTATCATCATGACGAAAAACGTTATAAACTGACTACTGCTGCAATATGCAATTCAGACAGGACACGATCGGATCATGGTAAAATACCAAACAAAACCTAGTCATAAAATGAAACGGAAGCATACAGCAGCTTTAAGCTGCACATAAAACGCAGCACATCATCATATTATAATAAGATGACGAGACTCTTCAATCTGTCTGACTCAAAATCTCAGAACTCAAGGTAAAACGCATCCTCCCTGTTTCACAAATTCAATATAATACAGGTTACTTGCTACGCTGCGCTGATTCACTCTGTTATTTTCTCTCGTCGTACAAAATGTTTATCTGGTCTTGACAGTCAGGGTTTACACTACAGTTTTGGGACAAGTTCTATACCAACAACATAGCTACAAAAAGACAAGATGATACGCAGTAATGAAATTACTTTGCTTGTAATTATCGCTTAGCTCTATTCATGTATGAGGAGTAAACATTGGTCGTTAGTAACTTTGGGTAATTAAGATTTTTTTAAATTTGATAACTGAGCGATAAAATCAAATATATTGAACATTAGAGATAGTTAAATGGTAGATGTTTTCATTGTCTAGTTTGCAATTTTGTTAATGATTTCTATTTTACATTTGGGCCCTGAGTTCTGACTGATCCCAGATATTTTCGTTCTTCCTTCTGCTTTCTGCTAATACTGTTTTAGGTATATCCTCTCGCCTCTCTCTCTCATCTCTCCGTTATGTACTCTATCCATGCAACCAAAGTACAAAAATACGTCCATGTCCGTAGTAGTAGTAGTCCCGTTAAAGAGTAGTCGACGATGATATGAAATACGTGCGTGGAATAAGTGCATTTACATTTTTCTTCTTTTTATTTCTTCTTCTCCTCTTTAAAAGAAAAAAGGTATGTTTGTGTGTGTGAGGACGAGTGCAAGGATTTTTGCTTATTGGATATAAAAAAGAATGGATATTTTTACCACTAATTGGCTTCGTTTGTTGAGTTGACTGACTGTGAGCTGGATCGGGTGTATTATTACATTTAAGAAGAAAGGGCGAGAATATGTGTCTTCAGAAGAATCTACTGGAGAAATCTGTACGATCAGTACCAGTCTCCAGGGTGCATCATCGTCACCATCCTCAAAGTTCAGTTTGTTGCCGTAGGAAAAGTACTTGATAAAAATAATTGTTCAAAAAAGGACTTTATCCACTGCTGGCGTCAAAATATTTATTAACTTACCACTTGGAATGTTGTTGTTGCTATTGTTACTCCCTTAAAAGTGCATTACTACTAGTAACTACACAAGTTTTTACTTTCATTTGTTGAAATGAAATTGTTATATAGTTAGCAACACAATTATCAAGAAAACGCCTCTATTGTTCACTCACGTTTGCGTTTTTAGTAATATTTAGAAATAATATAGTCATCGCCTTGCAAATATTTAATAGCTGTTATGTAATTTTTGTAGCACACCAAACTCAACAAAATACATCGTAAAATGTATGTGCAATTTATTCAAAGTAGCCTTTTTAAGTTGTTGAGGTTTCCATAGTGGTTTAGTCTCAACGTCACAGCAAATAATTATTGGTGATATAATTTAATTAGTGTAAACATACCATTTCTGTCTTGAAAGACATCAAAGAGAAAGGAAACCATCAATCAACTGCCTGGAATCTAGATTCCTAATATCTTAACAGTAATAGTAGCATATCTATCTTCGTCATCATATTTGAAACATCAACAACAAATCAACATTTAATTAAGGAGACCGTCCATCATCATAAACACATTTTTGAAAAAGTCAATAGTTGGAAGTTTGTCGTAGTGAATTATTTACAAGCAGATATTCCTGATAATTCACACAAGATTTCTTCAATATTTAACAATCATTCGTCAGTACATCCGCAATTATCTCTGGAAACATCATACGTTTGAAATAGACACCAGTATTACGGTTGTTTTACCAAAAGTTTTCAAGTTTAACAGATCTGTGCCTCCTTCAAGCCCTTCAGTCAACTATCAACAATCAATCTGCATAGCTGCAATTGTTTCGATTAGTTAAGAGAATTTAGTAATAATCAAATGTCTCACAGATTTTATTACATCAGTTCCATATGAAGCCTTGCTCACATTTAGAATACCTTACTTGTTGTGGCGTAGTTAAATAAAGCTGGAGAGGATTGTTTTGTTGTTGTATGTTAACGTTTCCAGTTTGACGTTCAGAACATCGATATCTAAATAAGGGTGCGGGTACGCCTGAATTATTGTAGAAGCCTAGTTGTTGGTCGTCGTTTAAGCAAGAAAACTAAACAATTTAATAAGTGCCAGTGTAGCAGCAAGTAGGTGGCTGATAAAAATCCAAGATTCAAACACAGTTTGGTAGTGACGTCCTTGTAAAGTCAAATTAACCGTGTTTCAGCTGTTGGACATTGATAGCGTTTCCAAGTCACCGTAAATTCGAATCTTTCTCCACTTCTACCACAGTCTGGTAAGCGTTGTTGTTTTACAATAACTCGTTTATGAAACGTTAGTCAATTTAAAAGTGTATTCATTTGGTAATAAAATAATGTTTCGTCTGTTTCTATATTTCAGTGTGGTTTGTCTAACTCATTATGTCTGGAGATCAAAGAACTGTTATTAAGGGAAATCCTTCCCAGTATGTCAAATTGAATGTTGGAGGTTCATTGTATTACACTACAATTGGAACCCTGACAAAGGTCCCGGATACGATGCTTCAAGCAATGTTTTCAGGGCGAATGGAAGTACTGACTGATCCTGAAGGTATTTTAAAACAGCCCAATGCTAGAATAATGGCATCTTGGTTTATCTGAATCAGAAAATACTTAGCAAACCAATTCTACTTAATTAATTTCAGGGTGGATACTCATTGACCGCTGTGGCAAGCATTTTGGTACCATACTGAATTATTTGCGAGATGGAAACGTTGGTCTTCCCACGAACTCACAAGAGCTTGAAGAAATTTTGGCAGAAAGCCAAGTTTTACTGTATTGCTGGCCTTGTCAATCTTTGCGAAAAGACACTGGAAAACCGTAATACTGTTCTTAGTCCAGTCTGCCAGGTGCCATTCATTACCTCAGAAGATGAACGTAAGCAGTTCATTGCAAATGCCACGAAACCTGTTGTGGAGCTTCTTATAAATCGACACAACAACAAGTACTCTTACACGAGGTACGCATTTCTGCAAGTAGCAAAATTTCCAATTTAATGTCACTATCAAAATGGACCTTGATCAATTAATTTACTTTATGAATTTACAGTACTTCAGATGAGAATTTACTCAAGAACTTGGAAATGTTCGACAGATTGGCCTTAAGATTTAATGGTCGTATTCATTTCATCAAAGACGCCATTGGACCCACCGAAATCTGTTGTTGGAGATTCTATGGCAATGGCAAGAAGTTTGCTGAAGTATGCTGCACATCTATTGTTTACGCTACTACTGATCGAAAGCACACAAAAGGTATGAAGACGTTTTCAATATTTTCACGTCACAAATGGATCTGATTGGGCCAGTTGACAATGTTTTATTATTACCTCCAGGTTGAATTTCCAGAGGCACGAATCTATGAAGAGACATTAAATTCTTTTTTGTACGAGAATCGTCCTGGGCCGGATCAAGAACTAATGGAGAGCCACCTCGGTTGGAGGAGTTTACGGACCAGGAGTAGGAGTGACGAGTTGCACTTCAGATGAGGAGGAGGATCGACGAAATCACCATCGCTCATCAAACATGACAAAGAGTATTCTGAATAGATAATTTTGAAATTATCATTTAGTATCATAATAATGGTTTTGCATGCACCTCTATTCTTCTACTTCTTCAGCTTTCTTTGTATATGTTTGCTTAGCTTTGTTTTTGTTGCTACTTTTCCACAAATTGATTCATCACTGAAATTACTGCACATAATAACTTCATTGGTTGAATGATGCCGCAAAGTACGGGTTTCATCTTCTAAGGCAACTTCTTAGCTTAACTTCAATCACGAACGGTAATTGAAATGGTTAAGATATGAAGCCATTTGTACTAGGCGAGTATTTGCGTTGACGTTGGTCTCTCGTATTTTTCTGCTTTTCTCCAACGTCGTAAGCCTAATTTCTCGCTGCTATTATCTTTCTATGCATTTATGTTTATGTTAAGATGCACACATTGCAATTTACGACATGCCTTATTAGTTAAACGTTTATTGTCCGTGCGTCAAAAGGTTGTATGTATGCTTGTACAGTTGCTGTTTATATGCTTATATTCAACAACAAAATATTCTATTAGCTCCACAGACTTCTCCGGCGAATACAAATTCAAACAGTACTGATCAAGCTGCAGCAGATCTTTCATGGGAAGATATTGTTGAATATGTACGAAATGTGTTCTATTCGCCAACCACTAACAAGTAAAGCTTGCTCTTGCAGGCAGGCTTTCACCAAGACAAAGAGTTTTACAATCAATACCTCGTATACTGTTTTGGATAGTTGTCAAGGGCTCTTTTTTTAATTGTTATTCATGATCTCGTGTTCGATTCTAACTTGTTGATTCGTTGTCAAAATTCTTAGTTTCATTTGACTCTAATATTTTCCCACTTTTTTTTATGTAAATGAATGCACCATAATGTTATTTCCGAGTCTGCAATAAATTTGCCATTGTAATGTATAATATAAGTGTAGCATAATATGAAGGTATAATATAAGCTAAAGGTAAGTAAAACAAAGGAACAGGGATTACGATTCTTTCTGGTCAATCCTCGTAGTCTGACTGTTTCTCAAGATGTGATCTTCATACACACGTATGTTTTATAATCTCGAAGAACGTTAAAAATGAAATAAAGTATTGAATATGATAATATTCCTGTAGTTATTATGATAATGATTGGAATTACTACGGATAGTTTTAGGTTGCCAATTGAGTATAGATTTTATTGTAAGTAAAGGCCGAATCGGGAGAGAGTGAATTTGGATGTTGTTGGTTTGCTAGCTTGACTCACTTTGCTTGTTCATAATCATGTTCATGAGAAATATAGGTACATAAGATTGGTTTGGTATGCAGCGAGAAGATGACCGCATTCCAAAGATGTGAATAATTACATTACGTGCATTAATGCCTAATTAGAATGACGGATGGGAGCAATGACATACGTCACTATAAAAAATGAATTAAGTTGTCGTACAAAAACAGTTCCAGTTTTCTGTGTTCGTTCAAGTTGTGTTTGTTTTATTGCATCACGATTGCGTAAAAAATGAAACAACTAAGGAATTACACAATAATAATACATTAGTCTTGTCATCAAAAAACATTTTTTTTCATAGTAAACAGTAAACGGTTTTCAAATTCATCTACGACAAAATAATTGGACTGCGAACAAATTGTCGTAGCGATGAAGCGAAACCTGTGCATAAGTTATAAATGTTGGTTCATACAATCACAACCGAAGACGTAATGTTTTTGTATAAGTATTTCTATCGGTAGGACTATATAATGTAGCTTAATTAGTTAAAATATTCTTAACCTACCATTCCATTGCCTGCATTTTGGTTACAGTTACAGTTCTTTCCACCATTCCAAATTTAAACCCGCCTGAGAGTCCTTTCCACTCAAAGCCTCCCCTTCTTTCAACTTTCTAAGGTTATAACATTTCGTTATCATATCATGACTG